>JAZGTH010000129.1:600000-929182 GCA_036877525.1 Chromobotia macracanthus
GGACATGTAAAGCATTGGATTAAATGCAGATTAGACCTTTCCCCCAGAGAGAAGATTCCTAGTCTATTGCTTCAGTGGAGCATATCATGGACTCTTATGCCCTATTCCTACAGAGGACTAATATTGCTCAACATCACAACAGAAAACGTGACAGTAAAACTAAAAGAATATGTCTGGCTCATTTCACCCCATAGGCAAAAGATACATTATATTTTGCATTAAGAAATTGAAGACTTGTTTTTAGCACCAGACTAAAAAGACTTTTTTATATTTTCAATAATATATAAGACAGTAATGAAAATCATTTTTAAAAATTAAACTCAGAAAATATTAAATGCTTAACTTCTTGCCCTCTCCAAAACCTTACCCTCCGATGATGTCAGCAATCAAGAAAGGCAGGCAGGCAGAGAACATTTATAAACTAGTTTTCCAATTGGAATAAAAAAACGCCTTTTTTGTTTGTGTAACAAAGACTCTGGAGGCAGTGAATGAGTATCCATAAGCAGTTTATTGACAGTAGGCAGCTCAAACGTAACAGGCAGAGATCGGTAACCGGCAAACAGGAGTGGTGTGGGCAAGGCAGTAATCGTAGTCAAGAACAGGCTAAAAGATCGGCAGGCAGCAAGAATCAAAAATAGAGTTCAAAACAAGGTCAAACACAAAAAGGTAAATAGAAAACCTGTTAAACGTGGTTTAGAAAATGTTAAACATGGCAAAACAAGACTTCATTGTGAAGCCCAGCATATAGGCCCAGCATATACTGGACTTAAACAGACAGATAATAAGTCGATAATGGGAACAACTGTGAAGGTAATCAGATGGGTTTGTGGGATTATGGGAAACATAGTTTTAATACTCTGGTGATGAGACTTCCGGTGGTCATTGAGGGAATCAATGGAGTTGGAAGCAGGGTTCATAACAGAGCCAGGGTGTGGCTCAGGGATGGGGGGGCCGGTCTCTCGAGGTGAGCTCTGTGAAAGTCAGAGGTGAGCGTGGGGTATAGAATGTCCTTAGCCGGGACCCAGGAACTCTGGACCATTACCCTCCCAGTCGACCAGGTATTGAAGGTGTCTGGAGTCGAGGAGTTCTTGAACCTGGTAGGTTTCCTCACCATCAATAATCATTGGAGGGGGGCGGGGAAACAGAGGAGGCTGGTAACCGAGGACACATTGGAAGGGAGTCAGACCAGTAGAGGGTTTGCGGAGTGAGTTCTGGCAATATTCTGCTCACAGGAGGAGGTGACTCCAGTCATTCTGGTTCTGCTAACAATACATCCTGAGAAATTTAGTTAGTTCTTGGTTGAGGCGCTCCACCTGACCATTGGATTGGAAATGGTAACCAGAGGTTAGGCTGACATTAACACTGAGGTGCTTGAAAAATGCTCAGTCCAAAGCTAGAACAGACTAACAAATTTGGACTCAGAGAGTCCAAAGCTCAGAGAGGTTCAGAGAGGGGAACGATTCAACCCCTGGGTGGAGATGTAGCAGAGAGGAGGTTAATGGTACAGTCAGAGGCTCGGTGAGGGGGTAGCTAGAGGCTTTGGTCTTGATGATGGCCTCCAGTAAGTGGGCATACTCAGATGGGAGGGATGGAGTGACACAGTGTTCAGGTAGTTCCAACGGAGTGTGTAGACATTGGGAGAAACAAGTGGCTCCCCAGCGGATTATGCATGGCATGCAACTTCACCAGGGATTAATCTATAAAGTTGCCCACAGCACCTGAATCCAGCTTTTGTTTATTATATAATAATTATTATTATCACTGAGGTAGCCAAGCAAATAATAATGAGCAACTCTAAACATGAGGCAGAATAACCAGATCATGGTAAATCACTCACCCAGGTTGGGTCTTACTGCTTAGGGTGATCCAGGCAGTTGACACAGAGGTGGTCAGCCTGTAATCAAGAACAGGCTAACAGATCAGGGCAGGCAGCTAGGGTACAAACAGTAATTCAAACAGGCAAAAATCAGAGCAGGCAGCAAGAATCAAAAATAGAGTTCAAAGCAAGGTCAGACACAAAAAGGTAACCCAATAAACACTCAGAAATGTTCAACGTGACAAAACAAGACTTTGCATATGCTGGGCTTAAATAGACAGATAATGAGTCGATAGTGTGGAACAGGCTTGGAGGTAATCAGCCAGGTATGTGGGATTATGATGTAATTTTAATACTCTGGTGATGGAGACCTCCAGTGGACATTAAGAGAATCAATGGATTTGGAAGCAGGGTTTTATAACAGTTTGTTGGTTTGGTTTGTTATTTACAAAACCTAGTATTTTCACAGAGACAGATGTGATGTCACAGGGCACTTATTTCAGAGATATCTGCCCATGAGAAAGATTTACAAAAAAAATGAAAAAACACTACATTAAAAAAAACCACTACAAAACACATTACCCATGGTGATCCCTTCACTTAAAAACAGATTGATCGAGATAGACAGGGCGCATCGCGTATATACCGGTGACAGCAACAGAAAGAGTCTGCGAACTCTACTCTTCAAACTGCTTCGTTGGAGGTTTAACATATCTCTACTTCATGACCAAGAATTTCTATCACAACTGTGCACCTCCTTAGTAGAGTTTATTGAACTGAATCGCAGTTCGACAAGAACCCTCAAGTGTTATGAGAGGTAACAAAATGTTTTATTTGAGGGAAATGCATTACTTTCTCCTCTTTTCGTCAGAGGTCTAGGATTGGCCGTAGAATTGAGCTAGAGAGTTCAGGCGGTGGAACAGGATCTTAAAAATACATACTGTCAACGAAAAGAAAAATAATTAAATGCTCAAACTGCTCTTACACAGAGCCCAATTTATTATGCACTGTCAAAGGGCTGGCTGCAGGATAGTTGCTAGGCTGGAGGCTGGACGTCCCGGCAGAGAAAAGGGGCAGGAGAGAGCAGCCAAACCTCCTGGGGAGGTCGGAGGACACCCAGGTAGTACAAAAGCAGGGTTGCCAGATCTTCATAACAGAGCCAGCTCACTGGCCAATCAAAATTAGCCTAAAACTAGCCCAATGACCCTAGCCCAAATACCAAATCTGAAAATATGACACTCCCATACCTGACATAAATAAATGATCACTTTTGTGTATTGAGCACATTTTATTCTCATAAATCAGGGTATAATAGTATGAAGTAGAGTAAAATATTTCAATACAAACAAATCAAATCAGAAAATCATGGATTTGGCAACACTGCACAAGAAGGCACGGGAGCCAGAGGAAACTAGTAAGTAATTTAAAGAAAAGAAAATAACACACACACAAACTACAAGGGATGATCAGCCTGGAGATATGACAAATACAAGCTGATTGTGCCTTTCAAAGTCAATATGTTGGTAATTTAAGTTTGAATTTAAAGGCATTAAAACTTTGGGCAGCAAATAAACAATACTGCATATCTAAAAAACATTTTTTAATTAACCAGAAACATGATGAATTAAAAATGTTTTTTTATATTTTTATATTTTTTTATTTTTACTATGCCAAATATGTGTTAAATACATTACATCACATTACCTTGTTTGATGTTTTGTCTCCCCTACAAAGCATGTTATACCTCTTCAGAAGGCTTGCATATGTATTTTCCTCAAACAAAAGTAGCTGAGTGTGTCCCACACCTGTGTACATCCTATGAGTGTTAATAAAACACCCCAACACTGGTACAACCACTGAGATAAGCTGAATCAGCACACTGCCCATCTCATAAACAATATGTACCGGCCCATAAAGATGCCACTGTAGCCTGCAAAAGTCAACCAGGCCTACAGCATCTTTTGCTCCCTTTTATCAGTTTATTTAATGGAGGCACCAAGCAAGAATACAATTACCGAGTTACGTTAAAGACCAAATGGCTTCTTTATTTTTAAACAGATGAAGCTAGGGCCTCATAACAAGAATATTGACCTTGTAAAATATTGGCTCTGTAAAACTCCCTGTTGTGTTGATATTTTGTCTCCTTCAGTGTATTCTTTGTTCATCTCTGAAATAAGATAATAGTCTCATCTGTGTAGAGAATCTCATCCCTTAAATGTGTTACGGTTATAAACTCTTTTGTATTGTTGTTAGTTTTCTCCTGGATTGTTTTGGTTAATTTCCTGTTTTACCTTATTTGGTCACTTTCCTGTTCTTAATCATTAGTTTATTCCCATCACCTGTTTGCCCCTCATCATCTGCACTATTTAAGTTCCTCTTTCAGTTCAGTTCCTTGTCTGTGATTTTGGTTTCTGACATGTCTTGATATGCTGTTTGAAAGATTATTGAAGCCTGATTTGTTGGAATATTTCTGGTCCTGCTCCTTTGTGTTCCCGTATTGCTGACACATTACAAAAGGAATAGTTCACCCAAATGCTGTCATAATTTACCCACCCTAGTAGTTATTACAATAAACTGTGTGTCAAACTGTCAATCAAAAAACCCTAATTAATTTATTACCCTGTTTAGGGAGGGGTGTCCGATTTTGGGTCTAGTTTTACATGTCAATCATGTTTATGTACAAAACGTACTTTTAACCCCTGTCCCCTCCTGAGGAAGTGCCCGTTCCCTACTCTGGCTCAGTCAGTCAAGCGGAGGATCTGGCCCCCTCTGAATTTATTGCCCTATTTTGGAGTTTATCTGTTTTCCAGTCTAGATTGTCCATGTCATTAGTGTTTACGATCATAAGATTTAGTCTAACCTGTGACCACATGGTTCTGGCTATCACTGAGGATCTGAACTCCTCTCCACCTTTCTACACAACATGTTTTTGACTTTCTCCTAACAGTTGTGTGATTGTGAGCAATTAGGTTTGAATGCGTAAAAAGTTTTGTAAAGGGTAAATAACTGTTTACGGTGTGTGTGTGTTGACTGTAGCAAGTTGACTGCGTTCCGTTTGTAGCGTTTACACTTCAGACACAAAATGAAAGTGTGTGATCTGAGACTTTGGGATCCCCCTGCGTCCCCAACATGTGTATTCCATGCTTGTTTATTGCAGCCTGTGGGGTGTATCGTTCAAAAGTGTGTGTATCATCACCTCCTAAGGTAATGGCTTTATAATGCCTGTTAAAACAGAATAAAGGTTTTAAGAGAAAACATGGCCCCTGTCTGCCCCTTCTGACAGCTAGTTTTCTGATTAAAGGACATGCACCAACTTGTTCTTCGGGTCTGGGGTGATAACCCTTTTAATAAACTCTGATGCTGTCTGCATCTATTGGTTTGTAGAGGCTATTAAAACAGAAACATTAAAACATTTTAACAAAGCACATGGCCCCTATCCTGTCCCTTCTGGCTTGGGAAGATACCTATCCAGAGTGAAGAGTGTTCTTAATACGATTGTTAATAATCTAATGCTAGCACTAGATGTCTAGATAATCAAGGAATTACATTTTTGACATTTTTAAAAAAATAAAAAGCCTCTTCTGGTTTAGGGTAAGTATTCTGCATCTCTAGTTTTCTGATTCTAGTTTCCTGACCAAGCCTCCAACTTGTCCTTCCTGACTGGAAGGAATATCCTCAGTGTGTGTACTGACACCCATAGACTCCTTCCACTTCCACTGAGCTTCATGTCTCAGATAAAGAATCTTTCACATAAATACATCTTATACTACTTTAGGGTAAATCTTCACATTATAACAAGAAAAAATGGTACATAATCTTCTTTTTATTTCAAAGCTTTTATTTCTATAATCATTTTTTTTAATGTTTAGTTTTAAACAGACTTTTGACAATACCTTAAATTAAAGGTGGCCTATTTTATATATGCATATAAAAAACAAAGATAATGCTATCATAATCATGGTTTTTGTGTTAACAACTCGCAGTATCTGTTCAGCCAAAAACATTTTAGGGTGCATCTATGGACTTTCATGAAAACATCTTATGTAAATTATTTTTATTTTTAACCAGAAAACTTGTACACAATCTTATTTTTTCTTTTTAAGTGTTTACTTTTAGAATATATATCTGAAGATAAATCTGTTTAAGGTTACAAATACTAATTCTATTTTTTAATAAATTAAAAAAATAGAGATATACTGATACCATAATCATAGTTTTAAATATGCAGATTGTTTAGTTTTGCTTTAATTTAAACACCTATGTTCATTTGCCTGACATAGTGGGATAAGAAAATCCTGTGCGTGTTTGAGTGTACAGATGCTGTGTCTAGATGTTCATAGCATCATACCTCAGATAAACCCTCAGTCCTTTTGGTGACTCCTTGTGTTGTAAACTTTACATTCAGAACATAAACTCTTTACTCTGTGTACTTCTACAATAAATATTTCATCACTTTAGACAGTTTCTAAGTTAAATCTGTATAAGAGTTTGTGAAGACTATTTCATTTTTAAAATATAAAAATAACGATACAACCATCATAATCCTGTTTTAAAATATGGGTTGTTTTGTATCGTTTTAAATTGAAACAATGACACTTTCATTTTGTGGGTATGTGTTTATGTTATCGGTTTTCTTTTGATGTTTTTAGAGTTTTTGTGATTAGCGTGTTTCTGGGTGTCCGCCTCTTATAGACACATTCACTTTTTACAGTTTACCATTCAGCAAGGATGCTTGAAAACTTCTGTCATAGGCTACGTGTTAGAGTGGTGTATTATCTGGTGACATCTCAACAACAGATGATACACCAAACAACATTTTCCATTAAAACCAAGAACTGAATCAACAGGGTATGTTTTATCTATTTGTCAACATTGTTTTATGTTTTTGACTAGGTATTGGATACATTACATTGTCTGACACAAAGTAGCTGAGGATAATAATAATAGTTGTCACTCTGTCTATTGTCTGTATGTATATGAAAACCAGCTGTAGCTTGTCTATGTGTGTAGCTGATAATCTTTATATCTTTTCAGATAGATTGTGAGCTGGTTCGTGTAATCCCTCTAAAATACAGGTAAGCAGCAAAATGTATTTACATTTAAGGGTTTCTAAGAACTCCTATATGTAGTTTAAATTCAGGTTTTACAGATGACTAAGAAAGTGACTACAGCTTACAGGAAAATCTGCAACTTCTGCAGAAATAAGTTTTTTTATCTTCTGAAGTATTGTGAATGGGTTGTCAATGTTTAGAACATACTCTTCCAGAGCTACTAAGACATGGTTTGTTATGTTTTCAGCTCTTAGAAAGCTCCTGATTTAAAGGTAACATGGATCGTTATCACAAGATTGTTATCTTATTCAGACAAACGCTTTTTTCATGTTTTCAGTCATTGCCTTTTGGATTCTTGATTCTTGAGTACTGTAAAACATATATATTCTCTTTTGCCCTCATCTTAGGTCTTTCATTGGAGTAGAATGAAAGGCGATTTGCATCAACATGAAAAGGTAAGACAGATGCATTACCCAAACCAAAACTTATGTGTTTTAGATGGATCGATTTACTTTGTATGTTCTGTGTTAAACCACTGCTGCAATGAATGAATCATTTGAAAAAATCTAATTATTTGAAGTGTGAATATTTCAGTCAGCGAAGTTCTACACCTGTGATACGGTGTTGTCTTAATAAATACCTGTACCGTAAGTAGAGAGTGTAGCAAATGGCCAAATCCTAAAGCTATACCATGAAATAACACAACATGGATCTCTCATTGACAGCATGGCAATGCCTTTTCTCGTTTGGTCTCACAAACACGCCTGTTTATTCACATGGGTTTTGTGTTCACACCCCAAGGATGTCAGGAACGTCTTAATTTATTCACCTTTGTTACAAAATTCAATAGTTTCAAAATGAACTTATTCAAACCTTTTCTTTCAGGTTTGTTTTTTCTTAATGTTTGCCAATATTCATAGATGACATGCACTCCAATGTGTTTAGCATGTTAGTTTCATTACATGTCTTACCAATCCAAATGGAATGAAAACGCCAGTAAATAGCAGTCTACATTTTATTTGTTATCCAGCAAAACAGGTAAAAACAGTAAAGCAGGTCAACTCTTAAAGTGGTACTAATTCATAGGCTCATTAAGGCTTTTGTTTTTATGCTTTAATATGTTCGTTGCTACTTTTTCCCCTTGTCGAATTGAATTCCTTTTGAGTTTTCGACTTTATCACACTGATTCAAATCCTCCTTGTTACACAAAAATACCAATGGACACCATTTACTTTGAACACTTTTTCACTCTTCCATCAGACCTGGAATTAGCCCGTCCTTGTTCTGAATTCTCGTTTAATTGTCATGCTACATCATCTCATTTTTCTTCCTCTCCTTCCAAGTTATCTTTCACAGTAATGCTGGTGAGATCTAGTTGTTTTTAGTTTCTCATTGTTCATGGCCATGTTCTTGGATGTATGTTTTGGTTTAATAAAAATAAGCACTTACAACTGACTCCGTTTTAATATCGTTGTTTTATTTCATTCTTTATACAGTATTATTTGTTGTAGTTGTATGTGTGTGTGTGATATTTATTCTTTTGCACTTGTCAACAACAGTTCTTGATAAAGGTAAACTCAGTTGTATTTCCACTTTAATTAAAACATGGTTTTAATTAAAGTGGAAATACAACTTAATGGTTCTTTCATGTTTCTGTGCCCTCTTGTGTCAGGTGTTCCTTGTTTCCCCCATCATTAGTATTGTGTATACCCCTCAGTGGGTCAATTGTTTCTTGTATTCTGTATGTTATTTTATGTAATATTTTATTGTTCTATACGTTTTATACGTTTCATTTTAATAGATGTTGTTTATGTCTGGATTTTGTGTTTGGATTTATTAATGTTTTATTAATGTATGCACTGATATGAAGATCCTGTCTTTACCTTTTTGAATTTCGACAACAAATACATTACTGCAAGAACTTTACTATTCAGGCACAGTATTGCAAAACATTATTTACTGTATCACATCTTTTGAAAACATGTTGGACAGATATTACGGACATTATAGATATTGTTTTATCTTAATTTTAGTACCCAATAAAATGATTTACAGCCTGTAACATTTTTTAAAACTCTGCATGTCTACGGCTGATTAAAACCATAGACCGCCGGTGAGACCATTTTTGCAACAGGTGTAAATTAAACTGCACAATCTAGTAAAAGTTGTTTTATGTTTATGTGCAAAATCTTTCAACTGTAAGCACAGGACATGTAACTTCAGTAACGTTTCTAAATATCGCTTCAGTCAGAACAACAGTGGTCAGGCGTAGTTTCTGAAGATTGGGATCAACATTTGTATCTTAATACTATCAACAAACACTTAAAAGATGAACTGTCATCACGATATGACAAACCAGAAGTGAGGACAAAACATCGGTATAAACAAAGTAAAATAACCATATAGTTGAATGTTTTTAATTAATTCGATGCATGTCTGGAACTTGTTAATCCTTAAAAACATTGTTCAATGATTGTCCAAATGATTATTTTTAGACCGACTGAAACATCATATCAGAGAATACTGCTGTCTAACCTATATTTGTATGTAGATTTAGTTGAAAAATGTAAAACTGACAAATTAATTTTAGACCTTAAGATGACAATACCTTGTTACAAGGAGCAGCGTGTTTTTCCTTGATGCAAAAGTGTTGTTTACATTGGATGCTAGCAAGTATTGCATTGTGTCTTTGTCTAGTTTCAGAGGAGCTTACTGAGTTGATATTCCTAACATTTAGATTGAGCTGTTGTGCTGATCACACTTGTGCCAACTGCTCTAGTTTAATGTCATCTGATTTCATTTGCCACAGTTTGTGGCTAACTGTAAAGCTTTTGGACAGGTGGGGGTCAATACGGTGTGTGGCATCAGTTCTAAAATTAGTTTTGCTTGGTTTGTGAGCCTGCATGAATATGACAGGATTTTAAATTCTGAGCGCTGCAATGTGATGTAATGATAGTGTGTCTGAATAACCCTTGAACAGTTTCTATGTGGCATCAGAGCTAGAAAATAAACATATTTCTTCATGGTTTTATAATAGCCTAATATTACATTAACAGTAAATACAGACTGTATAATACTAATTCAGAACATGAAATATTTAGACTTTTGTGGCAATATGTGAACCATGCCTACATTGTGTTAGACTAATGCTAGTCACATCAGCTCGGTCATACCATCACCCTGTGGCCAGTATTCGTTGCTTGATATCAAACATTAAGTTATCATCTTTCAGTCCACACTATATCGATACAACACCTGCATGCACATACAGACAGAAAGAAAAGTTGTGCTGGCGTAATTCTTGTAACCTTCTTACACCTAGTTGCGTTTGTGCCGGTGTGTTCCAAGAAAATAATAGCACTTATGAAACCAGCACTTATGCATAGGGCATTTAAATGTAACATGTTTGTATGATTTTATAAATGTATGTTTTCGCCAGGAGACAATGTTCTTAAAAGAAAACTACCCTAAAACACACTGTTTTAATTAGTGGAAATACAACTGAGTTTACCTTTATCAAGAACTGTTGTTGACTGCGTAAACTACTTGCTGAAAGTGCAAAAGAATAAATATCACACACACACACACATATATACAACTACAACAAATAATACTGTATAAAGAATGAAATAAAACAATGATATTAAAACGTCAGTTTTTATATCACGTCAGTGATATAAAAAGTCAGTTGTAAGTGCTTATTTTTATTAAACCAAAACATACATCCAAGAACATGGCCATGAACAATGAGAAACTAAAAACAACTAGATCTCACCAGCATTACTGTGAAAGATAACTTGGAAGGAGAGGAAGAAAAATGAGATGATGTAAAGTAGCAACGAACATATTAAAGCATAAAAACAAAAGCCTTAATGAGCCTATGAATTAGTACCACTTTAAGAGTTGACCTGCTTTACTGTTTTTACCTGTTTTGCTGGATAACAAATAAAATGTAGACTGCTATTTACTGGCGTTTTCATTCCATTTGGATTGGTAAGACATGTAATGAAACTAACATGCTAAACACATTGGAGTGCATGTCATCTATGAATATTGGCAAACATTAAGAAAAAACAAACCTGAAAGAAAAAATGTAAGGTGAAGTCAGACAACATTGTAACCTGACTAAAAGGTAATGCATTTTTTTAACAGAAGGTGAATAAGTTCATTTTGAAACTATTGAATTTTGTAACAAAGGTGAATAAATTAGGACGTTCCTGACATCCTTGGGGTGTGAACACAAAACCCATGTGAATAAACAGGCGTGTTTGTGAGACCAAACGAGAAAAGGCATTGCCATGCTGTCAATGAGAGATCCATGTTGTGTTATTTCATGGTATAGCTTTAGGATTTGGCCATTTGCTACACTCTCTACTTACGGTACAGGTATTTATTAAGACAACACCGTATCACAGATGTAGAACTTCGCTGACTGAAATATTCACACTTCAAATAATTAGATTTTTTCAAATGATTCATTCATTGCAGCAGTGGTTTAACACAGAACATACAAAGTAAATCGATCCATCTAAAACACATAAGTAGTCACTTTCTTAGTCATCTGTAAAACCTGAATTTAAACCTGAGTTCTTAGAAACCCTTAAATGTAAATACATTTTGCTGCTTACCTGTATTTTAGAGGGATTACACGAACCAGCTCACAATCTATCTGAAAAGATATAAAGATTATCAGCTACACACATAGACAAGCTACAGCTGGTTTTCATATACATACAGACAATAGACAGAGTGACAACTATTATTATTATCCTCAGCTACTTTGTGTCAGACAATGTAATGTATCCAATACCTAGTCAAAAACATAAAACAATGTTGACAAATAGATAAAACATACCCTGTTGATTCAGTTCTTGGTTTTAATGGAAAATGTTGTTTGGTGTATCATCTGTTGTTGAGATGTCACCAGATAATACACCACTCTAACACGTAGCCTATGACAGAAGTTTTCAAGCATCCTTGCTGAATGGTAAACTGTAAAAAGTGAATGTGTCTATAAGAGGCGGACACCCAGAAACACGCTAATCACAAAAACATCAAAAGAAAACCGATAACATAAACACATACCCACAAAATGAGAGTGTCATTGTTTCAATTTAAAAAGATACAAAACAACCCATATTTTAAAACAGGATTATGATGGTTGTATCGTTATTTTTATATTTTAAAAATGAAATAGTCTTCGCAAACTCTTATACAGATTTAACTTAGAAACTGTCTAAAGTGATGAAATATTTATTGTAGAAGTACACAGAGTAAAGAGTTTATGTTCTGAATGTAAAGTTTACAACACAAGGAGTCACCAAAAGGACTGAGGGTTTATCTGAGGTATGATGCTATGAACATCTAGACACAGCATCTGTACACTCAAACACACACAGGATTTTCTTATCCCACTATGTCAGGCAGATGAACATAGGTGTTTAAATTAAAGCAAAACTAAACAATCTGCATATTTAAAACTATGATTATGGTATCAGTATATCTCTATTTTTTTAATTTATTATAAAATAGAATTAGTATTTGCAACCTTAAACAGATTTATCTTCAGATATGTATTCTAAAAGTAAACTTAAAAAGAAAAAATAAGATTGTGTACAAGTTTTCTGGTTAAAAATAAAAATAATTTACATAAGATGTTTTCATGAAAGTCCATAGATGCACCCTAAAATGTTTTTTGGCGGAACAGATACTGCGAGTTGTTAACACAAAAACCATGATTATGATAGCATTATCTTTGTTTTTTATATGCATATATAAAATAGGCCACCTTTAATTTAAGGTATTGTCAAAAGTCTGTTTAAAACTAAACATTAAAAAAAAAATGATTATAGAAATAAAAGCTTTGAAATAAAAAGAAGATTATGTACCATTTTTCTTGTTATAATGTGAAGATTTACCCTAAAGTAGTATAAGATGTATTTATGTGAAAGATTCTTTATCTGAGACATGAAGCTCAGTGGAAGTGGAAGGAGTCTATGGGTGTCAGTACACACATTGAGGATATTCCTTCCAGTCAGGAAGGACAAGTTGGAGGCTTGGTCAGGAAACTAGAATCAGAAAACTAGAGGAAGATGCAGAATACTTACCCTAAACCAGAAGAGGCTTTTTATTTTTTAAAAAATGTCAAAAATGTAATTCCTTGATTATCTAGACATCTAGTGCTAGCATTAGATTATTAACAATCGTATTAAGAACACTCTTCACTCTGGATAGGTATCTTCCCAAGCCAGAAGGGACAGGATAGGGGCCATGTGCTTTGTTAAAATGTTTTAATGTTTCTGTTTTAATAGCCTCTACAAACCAATAGATGCAGACAGCATCAGAGTTTGTTAACAGGGTTATCACCCCAGACCCGAAGAACAAGTTGGTGCATGTCCTTTAATCAGAAAACTAGCTGTCAGAAGGGGTCAGACAGGGGCCATGTTTTCTCTTAAAACCTTTATTCTGTTTTAACAGGCATTATAAAGCCATTACCTTAGGAGGTGATGATACACACACTTTTGAACGATACACCCCACAGGCTGCAATAAACAAGCATGGAATACACATGTTGGGGACGCAGGGGGATCCCAAAGTCTCAGATCACACACTTTCATTTTGTGTCTGAAGTGTAAACGCTACAAACGGAACGCAGTCAACTTGCTACAGTCAACACACACACACCGTAAACAGTTATTTACCCGTTACAAAACTTTTTACACATTCAAACCTAGTTGCTCACAATCACACAACTGTTAGGAGAAAGTCAAAAACATGTTGTGTAGAAAGGTGGAGAGGAGTTCAGATCCTCAGTGATAGCCAGAACCATGTGGTCACAGGTTAGACTAAATCTTATGATCGTAAACACTAATGACATGGACAATCTAGACTGGAAAACAGACAAACTCCAAAATAGGGCAATAAATTCAGAGGGGGCCAGATCCTCCGCTTGACAGACTGAGCCAGAGTAGGGAGCGGGCACTTCCTCAGGAGGGGACAGAGGTACATTTTGTACATAAACATGATTGACATGCAAAACTAGACCCAAAATCGGACGCCCCTCCCTAAACAGGGTAATAAATTAATTCGGGTTTTTTGAATGACAGTTTGACACACAGTTTATTGTAATAACTACTCACCCTCATTTGTTTTGAGTCGGTTAACTTTTGTTCTGGCATGGAATTTAAAAGAGGTTAAAAAAACTGACTATCAAAGTGGCTCTTCTCTGTATAAAAAAGTGAATGGTGTCCACTACAATTGTCAAGTTTCATTTTTTTTCATTTTTATGCTGTCATATGGCTTTAGAAGATTGAATGGATAATATAGACTGCTTTGATGCTACCTTTATAACATCTTAGCATGATAGCCCCTGGTACCTATGCATTTTCATTGTCTACTGGGGCACAGGAATTGCTGGAGTGTGAATCCTAGCCCAGCTGTCTTGGGCAGAGGCAAGGAAACACACAAGACAGGTGGTAAGTCATTTAATCATCCTAATTTTGATAAATAAATGCTGTGTATATTGCTTCAAATAATTCTGTTAGCAAGTAAAACAATAACTTTTCCTTACTTTCATTCACAGGGGCAAACTAAAAACTCATTTGCAAAAAGCCTAGAGATTACATTTTGGCACCAGCACTTTTCAACATTACGGCTAATTTGTTTTCTCTCTTCAGAGTATTTTTTGAATGCAGTTTGATTAACAACTCAATTGTGACCTAACCTAAATGGCCTTTTTATGCTAAAAATTATCTGAAAACTCGAATAACATGGCTAAGCTAATTATCTTTCACTAAATGCAATCCAGAGGTTACTGTCTATGCAAAACTACAGTAAAGCAGACAGCTAATTAATAATTTTCTTATTGTAAAGGCTGACCTGCTTCAAGCTGTGTTAAAAGCTTTTTATGAAACAACACTTAGGTCCAGGACACACCGAGTTGTATACCAACAAAGCTGATATTTAGCATAATTAAATGAGAGGGTTCTCAAAAATAGATGTACTACAATAATAGAGTGCATGAAAAAATAATGAATAAATAATGGCAGTTTACATGTTTACACAATGTCTATAGACTATCTGTGCTTGTCCAAAGGAAATATATACAACCTTAAAATTGCTTTCAAAGAACTAACAGCATTAGTCTGTCCAACTATGTCATTCAAATTGTGCATCAACATAGTACCTTGAAAACAACTTTATTTCCCAGCTAACTGACAAAAATCCTGTGTGACCTTACTCTCGGAATGTGCATAAAGTCAGCCAGTCAGATTATAGCTTTGCAGATTGAGTAGTTTCCAGTTTTGTGTGCAATATAAATCAGACAGTCAGTGACTAGACTATGGCTGATATGTGGGCGGTACATTTAAGATTGAGACAAGGCTAATCTTAATCTAAACTAAAAACTTACTAACATACCTCAGATAAACTTATTTACTTTGTATTCGGCAAAGTAAGTCTAAATCATCCTCAGGTCATTTTTGCAAAAGAAAAACAGTCAATTACTTAGCAAGGCTTCAGTATCTGTGCCTAGTGGGCTTTGACATCACTCTCTCTAGCTGTAAATGACAAATGATACATTTTTCATACTCTTCTCTTTGTCACTATTTCCTGGCCTTAAGTAAAGGTGTTTCGCTTGAAGCTTTCTTGTTAAAGAAAACTGGTTGATAGGGCTGTTTTGGGGTCAGGATTTGGGAACTGACTCTTGACTGTTGAGTGATTATATCTCCACTTATATCTCCACTATGGAGCTAGTGCATTGTATTTCATATACAATAAAGCATTAGTGCAAGAACGACCAGACATCTTAAACAGTCTCTTCTGATTGATATACAGGTTATCTTTTTAGATATAATGGATGGCAAGTTGTATGTTATAAAACGCCTAGTCACACAGTATAAGGACTAAAATTTGCCTTAACATGATCATATGTCATATTGTAAAATAACTTAAATTACAAAATTATTAATATTTTAGCTGGTCATGTCATGAATTAAAAGATTGGCTACAACTTTGCTGAGCCAAGATTGGCAAGCGATTTAATTACACCAGCCTCATGCTCACACACTTTGTATACTAGTGAAAAAAAGTAAAAGTCTAGTGAGCTTTTAAAGGCATCATGAGTGCATGCCTAACACAACTTAAATTTGCTGCCTCATAAGGTATTAAATCTAAATTAGGATATCATGTAAAAGCAGAGAATGCAATCCCAGGCTGCACTGTGACAATTCCAGTGATAAAACAAATCCACAATGGCAGAAAAAATAACAGAAATGTTAGTATTAAACACACATTTCATTTAAAACTTACATTTTCCAAATATTGTATGTGCAATGCTTTTTAGATGAGTCATGTGTGTTAGCTTAGCAACATGTTAGCAACAAATTCAACTGCATTAATTTAACATGTGGTGCGCTGTTTGTGTAGTGTTCTGAGTTGCTACCTATGTGAAAGCAATCAAAATCAGCCATTTTTCTAAGCAGTGTGAAAATTTTTAATCATCTAATTACAACTTCTTTTATAAGTAAATTACATAAGAAATTATTGTCTGAGGTAATCAACAAAAGGTAATTTTTGGATTATTTCTTTAACACTAACCATAATGTCTCAGAGGATCTATAACACATTAACACATCTTTAACATATATTGAAATAGATGAAAGAAGTATTATTTAGAACTAGGTATTCAGTGAATCATGAAGATAAATGTGATGCTCTTTGTGGATGATCCTAAGGGAGTTGGTAAGGTCCATGTGTGAGAGGTTTCCAGAGGCAAGGGTCTTTGCCCTAAAGGTGGGCCTAATCTATCATAGTCTTGGCTAACAGCACCTGTGCTACACACCATGCAAGTTACAGGCTTACTACTGGTCTGAGATAAGAATTAATGGCTGCAGTGATGGGAGACAGTAGGCAGCAGGTGCTGCTTTCCTACACTGCCATCAGTTCTCCATCATGTCACAGGTCCTATTTTTAATTGTGTAAATGAAACTGTAAATAACTACTATATACAGTATTTTGATGCAGTTTTAGATGAACGTAACATGAAAATATTTGTGCACTTTCACTCCGAAATGATGGTGTAATGAACAGCAGAACAAAGGACATTCCAGGGCCCAGTTTATGACGGGGCCCCTCTCTAACTGCCACAACGGAGGAAGGTTTCCTCACTAGCGACTGGACGTTGACGGGCTAACACAACCAGATGCTCAGTGCCATCAGATAAGGAGGCTAAGGGAACTGCCAGATTCCCCTGTTGGGTTAAGATAGGGAAGGAGAGGACCCTTTTACATTGGTCCACAGGACTCCCCTTATCACCCATTCCTTTGATCCTAAGGCCCAGGCCAGGATGGCAATAAAGTTTCTTTGATCCTCCAGATACAGCATGCTAATGTGCTGGCCATGTGGCACACAATGATTGCAATAAGGAGAGTAAAAGCTTTTACATTTATACAGAAAGAACTGTTAAAAATGACATTACAATTGCACATTACAAATGCTGAACATGCCAAAATGTCATTGTGTGTGTAAATGTAGCTGGAATGTCATAATAACGTGTAACCTCACCTGTAGCCCCTGAATATAGGTAAAAATGATTATTCCAGCCTTTCAACACGTGCTACTTAGCAGAGAGTATAGGTGTTACCTCTGGGAGATGAGCCTAAGAATATTCTCCTGCCACCACATTTAGCAACAGCATTGCATCTTTCACTATGTGTTTATTTCAGTCATCCCTTTGTATGTTTAGTCAATAAACCCTTCTGTATTTGTACAACTGTGTCTTTCTTGTGTTGGTAATCAGAGGCTCTACAAGTTAGCAAGAATCTCCTCCTATTTACCCCCTCCACTTTACATAATTTTTCTTATCATTTATAATTTATGTTTGATTACTCCAACAAATGCTGAGGTGGACTTCCTCAGCAATTCCTCAGATAAAAGGAGGGAGAGGTCATCTGATACACACACACACACACACACACTTGGGGTGACGTGTGACCAAAACTCATACACACCTTTGGTGTCCTGTGTGAGGCATACCATTAATTGGTGCCCTGTGTGAGGCTCACTACAATGAAAAACCCCCACATTCAGTTTGTGGCTAAGAACTAGCACAATATGATTTATCCAAGGAGGAGCAACTTTTTGTCATTAATAAAAAAAAGCATTAAATATAAACATATACTATTAAGTATTTTGCAAGCTTAAAACTTTAAACAGTAATATATTTTATTTAACCTAATCCTAGGTTAACTTCAAACTATTACTGAAATCAGAGGGATATCATTTCAAGAATGTTGTTCATGCCCCTGACCTCAGCCCAAAACCTAACCCTATCCCCAACCCTAAACTAGCCTTGTATGTTGTACCAGGACCAACAAAAAAAGGGTAATGGATGCTGAACGTACTGTTAAAAAGATGTTAAAATACCCTGCAAACCCAGCTTACTGTGTAATTGTACGTGAGCCATTAATACTGTAGGCTGATTTCCCTAAGATTTTCTCAAAACATTCCTCAGATTGTTGTCAATGTTAAGTAAAACAACATTACTTTTTGTTATTAGGCAAAGACTAACTGGAAAGTGTTATATGTTTGTCAGTTCAAGATTTAATTTTTTAAAATATGTGGAAAAATGTTAATGATTTGGTATTTATCTGTGATAACACTGCTTGACGCATAATTGCATAATTATAATTCTTTTAATGGTGACACAATGACATTAAAAATTGGTGGCCTGGGGTTAAATGAGTCATCAGTTCCTATGAGGCTAAATCTAATCAATGGTTGTGTGTGACTGAATTATTCACTTTCATTACTGAACCAACCCTCAGATGGATGTGAAACTGGGAGGTATTCTCCAAAAGACTTTCTTAATTAGATAGATCATGATATTTGATGCATTTTTTTAATCTTTGGGAAACTCTATGCTAAAGAGACAAAAATGTAATTGTGCCTGTCACAGTAGGATGAGAACATAAGAAGTGTTTGATAAACACTTAGGGCTGTCACTGTATCAGATTTTCACTACATGCTATCATGACCAACATAATTCACAGTATGGTATTTATCATGGTATCTATTGAAATATAAAAACAATAATGCTATAATTTCATCTGTGCTTTTGTTTATATATTGTTTTCTTATTTATGACCCAACCATTGGACCGTTGTGTGACAAAATATTAAATGGGTGCAACAGCACCACCTACCCTGCTGGAGTGTCAACAAGATACTTGTGCTGAATTATCCACAATATTATCAAATGTGTAGTATTAAAATGGTATCAATAATCATGGTTATTAATATCATGGTTATTGTCAATACTGGCATGTTGCGACATCCCTAATTACATTGTTGTGGAGAAAGATAGTGTAAATATGAAGTTTACAAACTCTAGCACTGGATTCACAAAACACAAACTAACTTCCAAATATCTGTGTCTGTAACACAAAAGCACATTGATTATTTTCAACCCAAAATGAGGCTGAACTGGTTCACCAAACAATGCAGTGCAACATGCTTGATGTCTCCAAAATCTCATTATTTACTGAAATAATGTATACGCAAAGCGCTAGATGAAGATCTGAGTATAAAACAATAGTTGGCACATTTTAAATGACACGATTGAGTAAATAATAACAATTAATTTAATTTGGATAACTGTTATGCAGATCATATAGAAACTATAGATCATGGTGAAGTTTACATGGACCTTTTACTGGCATCACTGTCCACTCTAACAGTTCTTTACATGCAGACCACATATTAGTAACTTATGGGCAGTTTCCAGATGCAAAGTGAGAGAGATGTCTATACTTAAGCGAAGGTTTAATCTAGCATGAATGTGAATTAAGGAAATTAGAACTGCATCATATCAACAGCTTTCACAATGCTCCACAGTATGTCAAACCTACTGTAAAAGTTTCACTGCTGAGACACAACTCTATCTACTATAGAAAAAGGATTTTTCTTGCTCAGCAAAGAAGAGTTGTTGACATTGTTGAAATTAAACTGAATTTGTGAACTGAAGTTGTTAGAATAACAAAAAGAAACAAACAAGCAGAAGATGCTTTTTACAGCTATTAAAAAGTTTCATGATATCCTAAAGTTAAAGGCAATGCTCATACAGCAGCAGAAAACTATTTTTAGTCCTGTTTAAGAGTGTTAAATCCAAAAACATATATAAACAATAGTGTCAACTACATCCTATAAATGAACATACCTTAAATTTTCAAACTAAATTTTAAGTTCATTTGGAAAGGGAGTTCAGTCAACCTGCTGTGTAAAGGGAACTGCACAGGACAGTTAGTTGTCTGTTACACTGTACAATGCAATTTATGATTTTACAATTTCTTGAAAGTCACCATTTTTTATTTTTATTCATGACCATCTCCTTGTAATCTGGAATGGAGATGGTCTTGCTTAATATGATCTACCTGTCATCAATCATGTTAATTGACTAAATGTTGACTGTCTCAGAAGTGTTACTATTTTAGCAGGCAGTCTGAATACATTACCCTCATAGACCACTGAGAAACGTATGGTCCTGTGTACGTAATGACATGTAATTTCTAATGCACATCCTTTTATTCAAATAGTCCAAATGTGTGGTAGTTTTCATCTGTTCAGTCAACTCTTTATTTATAAACCTTATAAACTTCTGTATCATTCTTGGTCCCTGGTGCAAGCTTCCATGCTCCATTGACCAGCCTGGTCCAATTCTCTTACACTTTTATTTTAACACAACTACAAACCTAGTATCACTAACTACTTTTAATAATATACATCTCATAATTAACATTGAAAATTAGCAATTTTCTGTTTTTTGTTTAATTTTTCATTATATGTAAAGCTGCTTTAAAGCAATTT
Organism: Chromobotia macracanthus; assembly: GCA_036877525.1. Taxonomy (NCBI): domain Eukaryota; kingdom Metazoa; phylum Chordata; class Actinopteri; order Cypriniformes; family Botiidae; genus Chromobotia; species Chromobotia macracanthus. The sequence goes on from JAZGTH010000129.1 coordinate 620,730, forward strand.
AAAAAGTGCTATATAAATAAAACAGAATTGAATTGAATTGATGTTACTTTCACTATGGTTCAGGTTATTCATACTTTTTCACACCTGTAAGAAAATACAGTTCTAATCCCAAAAACCCTCTGTGAATGAAGTCAAAGTTTTGGAAATGTGTTCTCCTTTTCTGGAATGACAGAACAGGTTCTGGTTGCACAGCCACCAGGGCAGCTGTTACATTTAATCAATTAGAACATCTGCATTTAGCTGAGAACACACAACAAGCCAGTTGCCATGGTCACCAGATATGACTGGACTTCAAATAGAAATTGAACGGCAAGAGAGAAATCATCAGCAAGAGAGAAAATAACAGTGAATTGCCTGACCTAATAGTGACAATACAGAGGGGTTTTTAATAATATAGACCAGGAATATTCATTGTCCTCAAAACCTAAGCATAACAGTTCATGCATAATGGGCTGGTTGGGTGAGGAGAGAAAATTTCTTCCATTCTTTTGTTCATCACTCTCTCCTAAAACATACACATCTATAAAATCTATAAACAGCACATGCTCTCCATGGATGATGTGCCAACAATTTGGTGGTATCAAATTGTTTAATTTGCTGTGGCCCACAACAGTGGTGGTTATACTTTAATAACCACAACATAATTGAAAGACTGGTACTGGCCTACCTGAAGGACATTACTGGACCCTTGCTGGACCCTCTTCAGTTATATAGGGTCTTCCTCTTCAGGCTATATTAAGTGTGAACAATTAAAACTATCACACCTCCACACTACAGAACACAACTGTATATCACTATATAACATCCTGAATTGTACATCTATAAATAACACTCAAAATCTATACACCTGTAAATAATACTGTGCAATAACATTAACAAAACTACTTCTATTGCTGCACTTTATTGTATTATATAACTGTTTTCCTTTTTTGTTTTCTTATGTTTAATTCTGCACAGGAAGCTCTTGTCACAAAGACAAATTTCTTGTGTGTGTAAACATATTTGGCAATAAAGCTCTTTCTATTCTATTCTATTCTATTCTATTCTACTTTTCTATTCTATTCTTATGAATTGTGACAGAGATCATTTGAAAACTGGAGAACTTAGCAAGACCATCTTGCTAAGAATGCAGCAAGATCCTTTAGCTATTCATGACATTGTCTGTGGCACCAAATACACCTGGAACAAAAATTCTGTTTAAAGCAATATGATGATAGGAGAGATCTAAATATAAGTGTAAATGAGGCCCAAAGATTTCATGATCTGTTTACCACCTGCTTTTCTCCAAGCAGTTATGGTGCAATTACTGTTTTTGTGCTGAAAAGAATGACTTATTTAATTTAACTACTTGTAATTTCAATGCATTTAGCACCAGTTGTTTGCAAATTTTGTGGGTTTTTGGGCTGAAGTGCTGTGCACAAAACTGGTTCCACTGTGTAGTGAATTCACATCTGTGTCTTGTCCATACTCTTGTCTTATTGTACCAAACAATTAGATGGATATAATTATTTCTTTCCCTTTTCACTGTACCATTGGATGTTGGTTCACCTAATGAGGGAAGCTACAGAGATAAAAATTTAGATGATTTATTCTCCATACCAGCTCAGGTAACAGAAAATGCTGTCTGAGCAAACATTTAAATTTGAAAAAGCTTTCTTGGATAGATAGGACAGATTGGATTACCTTTAATTTATTTTTATCAGTTCCCTTTCGAGTCAGTCTCTCTATTCATAAAATCTAAACCTAAATGAAACCAAAGCTAGTCCCCACTATTTCCGATATCTAACCAGTGTCTCAGGGGTTGCATGGGCAAGGAAAGCAAGAGTAGAATAAGGACATTAGATTACACCGACCCAAGCCTTCTGTCTTTCATTTTCCCAGTTTGACACAGAATCTTACATTTAGTTTGCCCAATCTGTACCCTATTCCAGGTTCACCGAATAGGTCACTTTTGGAAAAGAGGAAAAGGCCATAAATGCATTCTCAAAAGAGGCTTGATGTATCTTGATGCATCTTCTGCTGCAAGGTCTTTTCAATCAAGAAGTTCCATACCTACATACCTAGTTGTGCTCGTACATCTTTTCAAACTCCCTCTATGATTCTCCAATGATCTCCTGGTATCCTCTTGTGTTCTGTACTGTGTCCCTCAACTGTGTAAAGACATTAACTGGATTATATCTACTCATGTGTATTCATTGTGTGGTGTGTGCATCTTATGTCATCATGTGGTTTCATCTCAATACTCACCAATAGCCAAGTAAGAACACTGGGAACATGAGGGCTTACATACAATACAAAATACACTTTTAGAGTAGCAAGAAACAGATGATCTATAATTACTGATAACTACTTGCTCACTGCTATATAAAATAAGTTGGTGACTAATCATATTAAATTTAATTCCTTCAAGTAATTAAAATGATTATGAGTGAAGCTGGAATAGGTTGAGATTAATTTGTTATACAAGAAATAAATCTTAACACACTTGTGTACAATTTGAATGCATCTTAATTAGCCAGAAGGGGGAATTTGCAGTCGTAATCCTCTGAAGGTTGGAATTTGCCACTGAAGTTCTATTCACCCGTATGGCTGCAATAGAATAAGAGATGAAATGGTTTACAAGGTCAGTTAAGGTCATTTAAAGAGTAATGGTACACTGTACAGTAGCCTGTTTAAATGATTTTTTTTTTTTTAATTTAGGGATGCACATAAATCTAGGGTTTGGATCAGCATAAAGAGGAAATTAATCTGTTCACCTGTAAAAACATAGTGGCTCATGGTTTGGTATGTCAGGTGTTATGATAAGCTTAAAGACCCAATGAAATGTGAAGTTCATGTCTGTTAGGTTTAAGGTTACTGTTATGCTATTGTACAGCTAAAAGTTGGCAAATTGTCTTTTAGCAGATATACTGTACACACTAAAATTATACTTTTCTTTGTCTTTCTGTAAAACCCCATAAAACTATTGATGATTCATCTTGGACTCACATGCATATCCAACTGTTTGTCCAATAAAATGCATGTATGTGCAAAAGGGGCCTACTCAATATTCTGTCTTTATCTGCTGTGTAAGGAGAGGTTACAGCTCTAGGGTTACAGTATCTTGTCCTTGGGCCTTGATTATCTGATCAACCTTTATGTATAATTTATGCTTACTTGAAAGGTTCAGCTCTGACACCTGTGGGTGCACACAGTTATGGGAATGCTGTATTTGTGCTTTCATAAACGGTCATCTCAATTTTCGAAAGGCAACTATTATATCGAAAGGTGACTCTTCTATCACGCCCATTTGTAGCATCACCTCTAATTCATCCTGGACTACTTTTTTCTTGTGTTCGGGTAAACGATAGGGCCTGGAACATACCACGACCCCTGGAGACATTTCAGTGTGGTGTTCTATGAGGTTGGTCCGCCCGGGCAGAGGGGAGAACACATCTGTAAATTCCTGCTGTAAATTTTGGACCTCTGTCAGCTGGGACGACGAGAGTACTGCAACTTTGGACTGTTAATTTAGTTCTGGTCCGAGCTCCTCCTCCTCACATCCCGGTTGGTTCTGTTTTTGCAGGAGCCACCCTTGCAGATTCCCTCTAAAAGAAGTAAATAATGAAGTAAATAATGGCCAATTCGTCCCCAAAAAAGCGGGTGGCTTTAAGTGGAGATTAACCGCCGCCTCGACTCTATGTTTTTGTGCCCCCAATTGAATTGTGGCCATGACCATAGGATATGAACGGATGTCCCTGTGAATACACCTCACCTTTACCGTGCAGCTCGTATCCAAATCCCCAGTTTGCATCAGGCATTAATGAATAGAGGTTTGGTTACAGCCAGTATCCACCAAAGCCTGATATGATTTCCCCCAGCACTTACGGGTATATAAAACTTCCCAGCTCGATCGGGGGCACTCTGTGACACTTCGGGGACCCGGATCAGTGTATCCACCTTCATAGAGGTACACTGATCCCGGAAGTGCCCCGGTTCCCTGCAGTGTCAACAGAGTGGCCCAGGCTTCCCCTCCGCAATGCTGGCAGCGGGAGACTCAGGCGCCGGGGTCAGGGGCCGGGGTCAGGCGCCACAAGAGAGGTGCGAGTTCGGTCCTCCTTGGAGCACCCTCAGTCTGGTTCTCAGGAGTTGGCACCGGCCGACGGAATTCTCGAGAACTGGTAGCTGGGACAGGAGGAAAGGAAGAATAAACAGAAATGGGGGGGATATATATATTGTAGTGTCTGGCATGGCCCAATATTTGGATCATGTATGGATCATAAAATACCCCTTTTTACTTAAGAAATAAAAACCTAGTGTGGGGGCTTGAAAGACCCCAGAGAGGCTCCAGAGAGTCTGGAGGCAAACCTCCCCTCCAGATTGCTATCAACCTCTAGCAACCTCTGATACCAGGACAGTTTATGACACTCTGCACAAGCTTCAAAGGAATTCCATGGGCACCACATGGAGTTCCAGTAACTCCAGGTGGCCCAAGAAAGAACACTTCTATCCAAAGGAAGAACTCTTTCTAACTTACAACTAAACAGTCCTAAACTGTATATAGTTGTATACATTCCCATGGTATGCTGGCTACAAAACTATGTATCTTTACTGTAACTCTGTAGATAGGTATGCAAGTTTGGACTGATGTTTTGTTTGCATTCATGCAATAGGATGAATCACAACTTAATGTAGTTCAAACTCTGTCATATTTAATATCTAACAGATCGTCTTCTAATTTCCCATCAGACTATGTATGCTGTGTAACCATAACAGGCATGATAGTCTTTCTACAATAACATGGATTAATATTTGCAAATGCGCCATCCGGCCATAAAACATGCAAATAAGGTGTTGAGTGAGACAAAGAAACTTTGCCTGCTTAACTCCTATTGGTTGTTTAAATTTTACTGGGCGTGACTGAGCTGAATTTAAAAATGACCGCCAACACCTGTCATCCTAGTCTTAGTCTTCTTGCAAGGATCTTCGGCCCTGGCACCTCTCCCCATGGGGGGGAGGGGGGTCCAGCTTCTGGCATATATATATATATATATATATATATATATATATATATATATATATATATATATATATATATATATATGTTTCCCTTACACAGGGAATGGTGGAGAATATATGAACATTCATTTTGAGTGAACTTCTTCATATGATATAACTTGATATGATATCGTTGAACAAGTTCAACTATTAAGTGCCCTTAAACACATTTTCGCTACATTTTTGGTGTTGGAATGCGGGCAGAATTAAACGATAGTTATGACCTTGAACCATTCAACAATTGTGTATGACAAATCAGGAACCAATAGGACGCGATGTGCATTATGTCCCTATTTGTGTCTTGTTAAAATACAGGTGAAGTGATAGAGATGCTATTTCTACTGTGATTGAAAAAGCCTTAACGCATGTTTGCATATTCAAATGGTATCAGTGTAATGCTAACTGATCTGGCGAAGAAATCCCGTTCAGTATTAATTAACGCATAAATCTACTCTGACGAAGAAATCTCAGACTAGCGGCATTTGTAAACTGTACCAGAATGAATTAACCTTCTTTGGCGAAGGAATCCCAAAATGCGGTATTGTTTAACCTGTTTCTGACGAAGGAATCTCAGTACAGTGTTGTATAAACGTAGCGACGTAGGAGCGACGCTCCTCCTTCTACATCATAAAGGCCTTGTAAATTATGGTTAGATCAATCCCATTACATATTTTAACTTTGTATCTGCAAGTACATAAATTAGAGAACACAGTTTAAACGTTTGTTTGTGAGCAGACTCAGTAACAATTCATGTGTGTTTCTATTGCGTGTTTATTCATTATTTAACAGGTACAACCGAATTCGCGTCTTTTATGAATGAAAGTGTAGATCCACCCACTTTTGCCTTAACAATCACTGAGTCTCTGACTGAGAAACTCAGCCACTGTTAATGATTATGTAACTGTAGTTGAATTAAATTAAAATTAAATTCGACCCTATAAAAACGAAGAAATATTTTTATAGTGCATCTTTATATTATATACGGCCTAATTTGAGCGAAGAAATCCTCTATTAGAGCGAAGAAGATAGAGCGAATTCCTCATCTTGTTGTTTACCGGCTAATTCGAGCGAAGAAATCCTCGGTTAGCACGAAGTTTGGGCAAGCGTGTTCCTTGTTCGTCTTGTTTAAGGCCTTTATTTTTACTGGAGACAGACTGATGCCATTGCGTGTTCCAGGGCCTCTCAGCTATGCTCTCCCCGGGAGTCACCATTAGAGTAGCTAACTAATGCGTGCTCTCTCACTCGTCCCGTGAGTGGATAGGAGGATACTGCGAGCCGGTAGATGATTGCTATTTAAGTGGGAGTTAAAAATCTTGATCAAGTCATAATTAAGATGCAACAGCGAAGAAACCCTGTTTTTTGTTTTGTTTTGTTGTTGTTTTTATAAATCTTAATTTGTTTTAATAGTTTACTTCAGCGTCCAGTAACCTGCACGCTAGAATGGGCAACGAAGAAAACCTGCCGCATACCGTGTGCAGCGCACGGCTCTAGCTCTCAGACTAGCTGTATCACATCACATCACACTCGTAGTCGTAGAAACTCTGTCCGAAACGAGAGTAACTTCCACGTACAACGTGGTCAAACGGAAGTTCCGATTAAGGCGCATTACCTCTTAGTTACACCAGAGGGCAGTATAACTAACACTGCGGTTCCATCTCTACGCCTGACTTCCCTTTTGTTTTGGGCCAACGCCACCTGTGGGCATTTTTAGTCAGTCTCTTCCTTCTTCACTTCGTTTTATTTTAGTTTATTTGTTTTACTGCTTATTATTTTTCCACCTTTGATTACCTTGGCTTATTAATTATTACTATTTGAACAATAATGATAATTAGTATTATTGGTCATTGGTTTACAGATTTAACTTTTCTTATTCCCCGCCTTATTTCTTTCAATCTTCTTTGCATTTAGGATTGCATTTGATTGAACTTGAACTTTAATTAAATAGACTTAATTAAATTTAAACTTTAATCAAATCAGTCACCCTTCTTATTTCAAGGTGTTCAGGACATAGCCTTCCACTACTTAGCTATTTCCATTTCAGTTATTCATTAAATGACTTAACTGATTTTACCCTTGATCAGCCTTTGTTCTTCCCACATAGGTTCCCTAGTACTTGTGTAGTGGAGTTGGTCCTGCTACTGGTACCCACCTGGAAGACCTCAATTCACGCCCAGGTCTACTAAGTCAGGTGTAGTCCCATTCAGTAGCTAGAGACACCAAAGAGAAAGAAACACTCTCTGTCTCCCAAACTGTTTGGCATGTTCCTGCTACTTTTGTTAAAGAACCCCTATCTACAGGATCTGTCATCAACCCTGGTGCATCAGCCTACTCTGAACAGGGAAGCTCTTCTTTACCTTTCCTTACCTTCTCCCTTTTCGTTATTTTGTTTCTGTTTTGTTCCATATAAGAGACTAAACCTGTCTGAACCATCAAGAAAATTCCCAGTAATAATGTTGATGAACCAAATAGCCTAGATCACCAAATGATCCACGAGGTTACCACACTTTAGCAGTTTTACTCAGCGTCTTTTCCTGTGCCCACTCACACCAATGACCCACACCCGCCTTTACAGCCAGGATAATAGGTGTCTAGTTGCATCACTAGCTGTACACATCAGTTAGATGCACCGCACATAGCCCATATATTTAGCTCACTAAATCTGTACAGACTTGCATTGAATTGTGCTTTTCTCTCTCCACCTGTGTGCCACTATGTCCAGATCACCCAGCCCTGCCACCCAACAGATCAGCTAGAGGCCTGGTTGCAACGGACGCACTCCTGCCCAGGATCACCAGTGACATACAGCATCTGAGCCGAGAGCAGCTGGACGACAACCAGAACTGGCAGATGGACCATGATCAAACTCGAGGGTCCACTGTTTCCATCAACACAGGGCTGCCTCCATAAAGACTGTTAAAATCCTGCCTGTCTCTGCACCACAACCCTCTCATCCGATCCAATCCTCTCCTGGAGGGCTTACCACAGCACCACAGTGCCAGACCCTTCAGCATAGAGTCAAAGGATGTTACAGCCAGCCAGGAACAGTCAAGCAACAGAGAAATCATGGAGAAGCCCACGTTCATCATACAACATGAAGGACATCATCCCATATAAACATAGTCAGCATGCCAACCGTTAACCGCTCCAGCCAGGGCAACAAACCCGAATATTAATCAGAAATGAACGTCCTTCTTACACCTGAAGCTGCAAAAGGGGGGTCTCAGCTAGTCTATACCATCCTGCCGGGATGCCAGGTATGCCCGATTCACCTGCTGTGCCATCAGGACTGCTGCTGACACTACTGTGCATCCCTAATGAGATAGGATAAGTCCTAACCGACGTGATGCAAGTGTACGGCCGCCGTCCCATGGGCACTCAAGCAGGATAGGAAGGTGGAAAGGTTCTCAGGCTAAGACAATGTCTAACTGCATCAAGACCATCCTCTGCCTGTATGTCTGAATGCTAAGACCACTTATGAACCACCTGCGATCCCACCATCATGATCCAACCGACCATCGTCCACCGAAGTTTACACCTGAACCTCAGCATCCGAAAGGGGGGATATGTAGTGTCTGGCATGGCCCAATATTTGGATCATGTATGGATCATAAAATAACCCTTTTTACTTAAGACATACAACCCTAGTGTGGGGGCTTGAAAGACCCCAGAGAGGCTCCAGAGAGTCTGGAGGTAAACCTCCCTTATTGAATAATGTTTCTTAGATTCAATAAGGCCGCGTATGCACTTGCTGGATGAATGCAAAAGCTGATTATTGGAATCATCCCTGCTGATCAGGTACTACAAAATATGAATATTTAAAGACGATTAATTATATGTATTTTCCTTTGAGTTTCATTCCACAAATGAAATGGTGTTTTAACAACACCGTTTCATTGATTTGACATTCTATTTGCTACATAATTGTGGTGCTGGTTCATGCTTATAATCTGGAGTCCCTAATTCTGCTGATCTTTGCTACATGCTCTACAAGAGTGTTAAATCAATGTGTTACATTGATTAAGAATTCCCCAAATCATTGATCCTGATTAATTATTAATAATTTTATATGTGTGTATATATATATATATATATATATATATATATATATATATATATATATATATATATATATATATATATATATATAGAGAGAGAGAGAGAGAGAGAGAGAGAGAGAGAGAGAGAGAGATTTTTATATATAGATAAATGGAGATCTGTATGGACTACAACCACTGATCTAAATAATAACTGGATTGAGCATGATATCATAATATTGAAGCCACCGCTTACAAATCATAAACTGCCCATACTGAAATCTGAATACATACTTATGATTTGTAAAGAATGCCCATACAGCTGAATTCACCTTGTAGCACTGTGGTTATGTAATTGTGTAGTGATGTAGGCCTATTGTTTATATTGTTATATTGGCTAAATGAACATATTATTCAACAGTATAAACAAGTGAAATCTATTGAAAAGTCATAGAATTTAATATCAGTGTTACATAAAGTAATATATAGTGTGTAAGACAAGTCACCTGTGTCCCACAATACTATCCAGTATGTCGACAGTATGCAGTAGACATCCTGACATCCCCTGTGTTTTGTATCAGCATGATGTCTGGATCCTGGCTTAATCCTAGTTTTGGTTCTTGTTTCTTGGAGTCAGGATCTAGACTCATGCTCTGTTTTTTTGTGACCTGTGGAAGGACATGGCCATTGTTTGTTTATTTTGTGCCGTGTGCTCTCCTGTCTCGTGTCCTGACCCCACCCTCTTGTTTCCATGTTAATCCTCCTGCCATTAGTTAATTCCTCCCACCTGTCTGCCCTCGTTACCTGCCTTGTTTTTTGTCTTATTTAATGCCCTTGTGTTTGCTGTCTTGTGTTGGTGTATTGTTTCCTGTTCCTGATGTTTCTTGTTGCTGATGTTCTTAGAAAATGTAAAAATCTGCCTTGTCAAGTTTTGAGTTCGGTGTTTTATTTGTCTAGTCTTGTCTTTGTTTTCCTGTTCAAGAATTTAAGTCTTCTCTTGGTTCTTGTTTTGCTCTCTTGTGGGAGTTTTGTTTCAATAAAGTTAATTTTGTTAAAAGCTGGCCTGCAATTGGATTCTCCTTCACCGTGTCCTTGACAGAATACACCAGCCAACTTTGAACCCAGTAGACAGCTTTTAATAAGGTTGTTGCTGAAGAGTGGTGGAATTCCACTACAGCAGACATCCCCCACAACATGTTTTCCCCTTTAGGGAAAACGGGCTCTGAAAAAATATGCTTTGGAACTGGACAAAAAGATCATGATTCTAGGAATCCTTGTTAATGGTTACTTCTTGGCGGGTCTCAACGATCCTCCACCTTTGCTGGAGAGGGAGGGGCTGATCCATCTGCCGTTTTAGTAGGTGGAGGATTTGCACTGTCCTCAGAAGGTGAACGAATCCTCCGCTAAGGCTCCCCAAGACCCTCTTCCTGTCTCCTCATGGGCCCGCCTTTGTCCAGTTCCAGAGGGTCGAGTCTTGGGCATTGTGATCCTTGGGAGTTCATCCCAGTCTGTCCAGTTCCAAGAGAGCTCCTTCCAGGGGAATGGCTCTCTGGACATTAAGAAGAGGAGGAGAATGACTCCCTCACCGTGTCATTGACACACAAACACTGCAGATAACATCCAATGTAACAAGTAATTTACATGCATATGTCCTAAAGACTAATTCTGTGTGAATAATATACTACAAAGTGGATGATTTTAGGTCATGAGTTTCACTGTCAGTCAATGATGCCCTTTGTCGGTTGGGCATACGAAAATGGCTGCTCCAGCTCTTCCGGTGGTATCACCTCTTGCCTCTAGTTTAATGTTCTATGCACAATCCTGTTATTATATTATATTTGATAGTTATTACAATAATTCATTCAGGTAAATTTTTAAGCAATGCTTGTAATCAAAATCTAACAGCCTAGTAATTCTTTAATGAGAGTTAATTGACATGTAGTTGCAAAGTTATAGTTAACTGAAATATCTAAAGTGGACTGTCTAAATAAAGTGTAGTCTAACTGTCTAACAAAAACAGGGATAATAAAAATCTGTAACAGAAGGTCAACAAGAGAGGGGAAACACATTCAATACATTCAAGACCCTGCAAAAAGAAAAAGCCTGATGACTTGATTTAGTGGTAAACACTATTAAGATAAACAAAATATTGTGAAACAGTGGCCAACACACCAAGATACTGCTTGACCTTATTTTATATTTTAAATCGTATTGCTCTTTTAACCCTTCTGAGAATAGTTTAATATAATGATTCAGTTTGCAGGAGCATGACTCAAAAGGCATATAACTATTGAAGAAGCGAGAAGAACATAATATTGAGCTACAGAATATTAGCAGATAATTTGTTTTTGATTAATGTAAGGTGTATTGAGGACATAAAAAAACAACAATTTTTTTTCATTCATCCATTCACATTTTAAAACCTTTTTTAAATTTTTTTAAAAAATTTTTAAAAAAAAAAAAAAATTTTTTATCATTACAACAATTCAAGCTTAAAGTACCACCTTCTTGTTTTTGCAAGTTCCAGCTGATAATACAGGCTATGCACTTTACTAAACCATTTCCCGAGAGAAGGTAGCAAAAACATGTAAGAAGCATTCACAGTTTTTGCTGATTTCACAGAAGTGTTTAATGCTGGACAGAGCTTAACAGAACCGATAATAATGAAAGATGCATTTATTAAAGCTGGACTACTTTTAACTTGACATGGAGGGTTAAAACTGTTCTCACTGCTGTGAGGCAGTGGTGCAGATGAAACATAAAAATGCATCCTGTGTGAAGAGCCCCTTAGTCTACTTTAGACAGACTAGCAATAAAATATTGTCCCTACCAAAAAAATTAAATTACTTAATGACCATTAATCATATAATTTAATCAAGTGACCATCTTAACAATCAGTTCCTTTATAAGGAAATCCTGCATAATATGAATTAAAACAAAAACATGTTTGGTGTCAATTATGGTACAGAATCATTTTATTTGTTTTATCATTTTTATTACAGGAAGAGTATAGCTTCTGTAAAGTGACTTTATACCTCAGTACCCCAGAGTGGGGTATGTGAACTAAGGGATGTGAACAAAGACACATAAATGTGTTGATGTATGGGGATGATTTTACAGTGGCGGCCCTGAAGTCCTTGCAGTTTGAACTTGTATGACAAACATGTTGTCAAGATGTGAGCAGTAAAATATAACCAGTCATTAAACACTTTCACAGCTTCCCTAGTATTTTAAATATTCATAAACCCAGTTGCAGAGTGATGATTTGGTCAACTAAAACATTGGCTGGGATAACCAGTAGTTCTGTCTTTGCAAGATGGAGGTATAGGTCACTGATCCTAGGGTCGCGCTGGTAATGCTGCATATTGGCTGTGCACCTTTGACTGGATTGTGCCTATTGAAAAGAAAAGGGGACCAGACACTTAACCTTGGGGAACTCCAATAGTTAACTGATGACTTGACAAATTTTGTTTCCAGAAAACCCTGAAAGATTTCCCCAGTGAGGTAAGACTAAAGTCAGCAGTTTATGTGATGATTACAAACAGAAGGATCTAGTGGTTTACTTAGCAAAGGCAGCAGACAGGTCCAGTAGTATGAGGATGGATGGTTTTAAGTTAGCTCTTTACATCTAAAGGGTTTCAGCAATAGACAGCAAGACAGTCACCATGGAGTATCCTCTTTAGAAACTGAATAGGTTATTATTGAAAAGTTTGTTCTGTAAAAGAAAATACAGAGTTGACTGAATGCAACTCTTTTAAGAGTTTTTGACATTAAAGGTAAGCTAGAGATCAATCTATAGTTTTCAGCTTTTGTGGGGTTAAATTTAGTTTTTTTAGAACCTGAGCCTGCTGCCATGTGAACAATTAGCAATAATAAGATACAGTATGTGTTAATGATGTGTCTGGGTAAGAGTTCTAAAGTTGTGTTGGTAAAACACATTCTCATAATAACACAGTTGGACATGATCATTTAAAATTGCACTTGATAACTCATGTTTGCAGTTCCAAACCAACCCTGAACAATTAAACCTTTCAAAAGTTTTGCAGCAACAGATATCATGAGACTAATTAATGATTTTTAGGGAGCTGTGAGGTTAACTGAACCATACAGTTCCACACTTCCACAACCCCCTGTTGCTTCTCTATGAGTCTTTTATAGTGTTGCTTCTTAAAACTGTTTTTAAAGCAATGTTTTTCAGCTCATGAGTCACAACTGCTGATCTCTATCTATGACTGGATTACTCAAGGGAACTAGCAGCAGGATATGAAACCACTGAGTTTCACATACTATATATCACACATATATGCACACACATATGCATGTGCCTCGCACATCAGCTGATCTAATGTTCACTGAATATGTTGCACTTAAAATCCAGCAGCATAGTGGCATCTACGTAATCACTTCATTAGCATCAGATGTTATCATTGACCAAAAATGGGTCACAGGATTGTTCTGTTAGCAAAGACTGTGTCCAAACTCAAGTAAGATTTAACATGATCTGTGTCAATGAAATTTGTTTTATGCTACAGTTTATAAAAATGTAAAAACTGTTTTGTAAAACCATCTCACTTTACAACAATTCACAATAGTAAGTTTATGATAATTTATAGTTTGGGTCTGTTTTCCCGTGAGATGTCATGTTGGCTTTATTTGACTTTAACATACCTAAAGTACCTAAAAAAATATGTAATCTCACAACTTAAAAAAATAACACTGTGCAAGTGGTTTTTGGATACTTTAATACTTTTTTTTATATAATATTATATCTAAAATAGAATTAAGTCCTTAAGTGTTAACCATTATCTGTATTTTTTTAACTTCTGCATTATAAACAATTTTGGTACATTATTAACTTGATGTCTAATGTAAATTATGGTTCCTAAAGCATATTACTAGTAGAGTATAAACCCAATTGAGAACCACTGCTCTAAAGAAGCCATCCATCATTTACTACCACTACTAAATTCCAGGCATCAGCGTTCGACTAACTCTTACTGTTACAATCCCAGAAGAACATTATTTAGAAGACTCTAGGTGTTACGGAGGAGGTCCCTGCTCCACCTCCTCCACACCACCAGCGGGAGCCGTCTCCTGAATATTAACATTATGTTGAACTACATTTTCCCATAATGCCCCATACCTGGGTTTCTTGATTACTTCCTCACCTGAACCTCATTAGCCCTGGTAAATAAACCCCATGCTTTGTATTACTCTTTGCAAAGTCTTGTTTTGCCCCAGCAACATTTCTGAGTGTTTACTACTGTTTGTTGGACTGTTTACCTGGTGTTTGGATTACTGTTCGGAAGCAGCTAATCAAGCTGCCTAACTAGCCGCCCAACAGCGGCAGTTGACCCATTTGACCACGCTGACTGAGGAACTAGTACAGACACTTCAAGGCACCCGTGTTACCCCCAGTTCCAGTACACCTCGTCCACCACCAGTCACAAGTATAATCCCAATGGTCCCGTCCACCTTAATCAGTCCACGCATGGCTTTTTCCGAGAAGTATGACGGAACCCCTGCCAAATGTAAAAGTTTCTTTTTACAATGTTCCATCTACCTCTCACAACAGCCCGCTCTATACCCCACCAATTCCAGCCGTATAGCCTTTGTTAGCTTACTGCTCATCGGGAGAGCTTTGGACTGGGTTACTGCCATTTGGAGGGTGGACGGCACAAGATTTCCCACGTTCGAGACTTTCCTACAGCAATTCCAGGAGGTATTTGATCACCCAGCCGAAGGGAGGAATCCCGGTGAGCAATTACTGAAACTGAGTCAAGGTAACCAGACTATTGTTGATTACGCTTTCCAGTTTTGCATGCTATCTGCTCAGACAGACTGGACCAAGGATACATTGAAATTGCTCTTCTGAAAAGGACTGAATCAAGAATTACAGTCTGAGCTGGCCTGTCGGGACTAGATGGTCAACCCTTAGGAAGGGGCCGAATTCGACAAACCACAGACGAACTAAACTTCAGGTTGGTGCCATTCATTCCGAGAAACTCCGCTTCTATGTCATAACCTCACCTAAATATCCTTTGATCCTTGGATTGCCTTGGTTACAATCTCATAACCCAGTGATCTCCTGGAAGGAGGGACAAATTGTTAAATGGTCACCTCATTGCATAAACCATTGTCTAACCAAGATTATTCCACAAGTCTCTGCTCCAGTGTCCCAGGAAGAACAACTTGAGCACCAAACAAGTATGCCATCCGAATACAACGATCTGCGAGAGGCCTTCAGTAAGAAGGGAGCTTATCGACTCCCTCCACACCGAGCCTCAGACTGTGCCATCAACATCATACCACGAGCCGCATTACCTAAAGGTAAAATCTTCCCGTTGTCACAGCCCGAATCTGAAGCTATGAGAGAATATATCCAGGAGCAGTTAGAAAAAGGGTTCATTAGACCTTCCAACTCACCAGTGGCTGCAGGGTTTTTCTTTGTGAAGAAGAAGGACTGATAGCAACTGATACTCTCTGCACAACTTTAACATCCTGTCTTGACGATATCTGCCCTCTAACTTCCAGGCCAACACGTGCAAAACCCTGGCTGTCTGAGACCCTCTGCAGCCACCGGATCGCTCAGAGCCATGGAGAGAAAATGGCGCAAGTCAAAAGACCCTGCGGATCTCAACAAGTATCAATCCCTCCTCTCTTCTTTTTCCAAAAGCGTCTCCACTGCCAAAGCTGCCTACTTTTAAAATAGGATCAGCAACACGTCTAACAGCTGTCAACTATTCTCAACCTTCTCATCTCTCCTTAATCCCCCCCACCTCCCCCCACTACATCTCTGACTGTCAATGACTTTGCCAATTCTTTCACAGACAAAGTAGCTACCATCAGCAACCAACCTCAACCAACCAGCACTCTCCAACCCAGGCATCTCTGGATCTCAACTGGTTCAGCTCATACCTCACCGACAGATCTTTCAAGGTTTCATGGAGAGGCAGGGAATCAATATCACATCAGCTAACCACTGGGGTCCCACAGGGATTAGTTCTTGCTCCTCTCCTCTTCTTAATATACACAGCCTCTCTAGGTACAGTTATTAAATCACATGGTTTCTCATACCACTGCTATGCTGATGATACACAGCTCTATTATTCATTTCAGCCCGACGACCCCACCATTGTTGCCCGGATCGCCGCCTGCCTTCTAGACATCTCAGCCTGGATGAAAAAATGGCACCTCCAGCTCAACCTCAGCAAGACAAAACTTTTGATAATACCGGCCAACCCATCATTAGAACACAGCTTCACAGTTGAACTTGGATCATCCACTCTCACACCCACTTAGTCCGTTAGAAACCTTAGGGTGATGTTTGATGACCAGCTGAAATTCACTTCACATGTTGCAACAATCTCTGCAGGTCATGCAGGTATGTGCTTTACAACATCAGGAAAATCAGACCCTTCCTGTCTGAGCACGCAACGCAGCTCCTAGTCCAAGCACTCGTAATATCAAGGCTGGACTACTGCAATGCCCTACTGGCTGGCCTTCCAGCCAATGCAACCAAACCCCTGCAAATGATCCAGAATGCTCTGGCCACTGGCTACCTGTAGCCGCCCGCATCAAATTTAAATCCCTTATGCTTGCCTTTAGGACAATAACCAGAACCTCTCCCTCCTACCTCAACTCACTCCTCCAGACATATGTCCCCTCCTGCCAGTTACAGTCAGCTAACGAGTGACAGCTGACCGTTTCCCTATAACGAGGCATCAAATCAATCTGTAAAACGTTCACCTATTCCGTTCCTTTGTGGTGGAATGAACTGCCAGCCTCCACCCGATCTGCTGAGACCATCACAACCTTCAAAAAACAACTCAAAACACACCTGTTTTGCAGACACCTGTCTGAACCCTAATGCTCTTCTATCCTATCCCTCTATCCTATCCTTCTATCCTTACAAAAAAAAATCCCTGTCTCTAATCCATCTTTCTCTCTAGTAACAAAATACAATGTCCGCTTGTAAATGTAGCTTTGTAGACTTGGCTCGTTGGCGTACAAGACAAAATGTTCAATGCTCTCGTCCTTTGTAAGTCACTTTGGATAAAAGTGTCTGCTAAATGACTAAATGTAAACGTAAATGTACTAAGATGTCTAATTCAGAACCAGTTGTACGCCAAGGAAGAAAAATGTGAGTTTCACTGCACCAGCACCTCCTTCCTGGGTTACATAATTAGTCAAGAGAGGGTGTCCATGGATGAAAGGAAGGTGAGAGCAGTTATGGAATGGCCACGCCCTCAAACGATCAAGGAACTCTTTTTAGGATTCACCAACTTTTACTGAAAGTTTATCAGAGGAGTCAGTTCCGTGGCAGCACCTCCAACAGCCCTCACTAAAAACTAAAAGTCACGTCTATCCTGGACCCCCGAAGCGCTGGCTGCTTACGATGAACTAAAGACACGCTTTACCACTGCGCCAATCCTACGGCACCCTGATCCAGACCAACCGTTCATTGTGGAAGTGGACGCTTCAAACACTGGAGTAGGGGCAGTCCTCTTGCAACGTCAAGGCACTCCGCCAAAAAAAGTTTCCCTGTGCTTTCTTTTCTAGAAAACTCTCTGCAGCCGAACGGAATTATGATGTGGGGAATAGAGAGTTACTGGCAATGAAGTTGGCTCTTGAGGAATGGTGGCATTGGCTAGAGGGCACAGCTCATCCCTTCACCGTCTTGGCTGATCACAAGAACCTTGAGTATCTTTGAACGTCTAAGCGGCTAAACCTCCAGCAGGCAAGATGGGCTTTGTTTTTTTACGCGTTTTCACTTTACTGTCACTTACCGACCAGGCACAAAGAATGTAAAAGCTGATGCACTATCCCGTCAGACAGATGAGGTCGCCAACCCCACTAATGATGAGAATATACTTCCCGAGAACCTACTTTTAGCTCCGGTGCAGTGGGACATAATTACCGAGATTAATTTGGTGAATGCTGAGGTATCCCCACCACTCAAGTGCCCAGATAATGAACGTTTGTTCCTGAAACCCTCCGTCATCACCTAATCTCTCAAGTCCATGAGTCTCCTAGCTCCGGTCATCCTGTTATAACCACCACGATTCATTTACTCCAGAATTGGTTTTGGTGGCCAACCTTATCCGCTGATACAGTCACTTACGTTAAGAATTGTACCACTTGTCAAACCTCCAAAACTCCAAAATTCTACACTAACATACTCACTATAATTGATCGGTTCTCTAAGACTTGCTGCTTAGTTCCTCTCCCCAAGTTACC
Organism: Chromobotia macracanthus; assembly: GCA_036877525.1. Lineage (NCBI taxonomy): Eukaryota > Metazoa > Chordata > Actinopteri > Cypriniformes > Botiidae > Chromobotia > Chromobotia macracanthus. The sequence goes on from JAZGTH010000129.1 coordinate 639,041, forward strand.
TACTGCTTTTGAAATGGCTGAGTTGCTCATAAATCAAGTATTTAGGCTCTACAGATTACCCAAAGACATTGTCTCTGACCGAGGTCCCCATTTCACTTCACGAGTCTGGTCACAATTATTTAAAGGTTTAAATGTGAACATAAGTCTAACCTTGGGTTACCATCCACAGTCCAATGGGCTGAGGTTAAATCAAGAAATTATTCATTTTCTAAGGTCATACTGTCACCAGAATCAGAACGACTGGAGCCGCTACTTAATGTGGGCTGAGTATGCACAAAACTCTTTGGTCAAGTCTGCAACGGGGATGACATCCTTTAAATGTATCCTGGGCTACCAGCCACCTCTGTTCTCCTGGTCTGGAGAATCCACGGACCTAACGTCAGTCACTGACTGGCTACAACACAGTGAAGAGGTTTGGGGCAGAGCGCATACCCATCTCCAGCACGCCGTGAGACGTCAGACCCTACAGGCCAATCGACACCGTCGTCCGGGTCCTGTCTTCTCTCCTGGCCAATGGGTATGGCTCTCCACCAGAGATCTACGCTTTAAACTCCCCTACAAGAAGCTCAATCCCAGGTATGTGAGCCCTTTCAAAATTATAAGACAAATCACCCCAGTTTCATTTCATTTACAACTCCAGAGTAACTATCACATTTCTCCCACATTTCATGTGTCACTTTTAATACCTGCTGGTGGGCCGGTTGGAGAATCTGAGGTGGGACCCTGGGTACAAACACCCCCCATCATGATAGACGGCGAGAAGGCGTATCGGGTCCGAGAGCTACGCGACTCCAGGCGCTGAGGCGAGGGGTACGGTCCAGAGTAGCGTTCCTGGGTGGATGCTGTGGATATTCTGGCTCCTAACCTTACTGAGGAATTTCACAGGACGCGTCCGGGAAAGCTGGCCCCTCGACCTCGCGGAAGACCCTGACCTCCTCCGCACCACCAGCAAGAGCCGTTTCCTAAATATTAACGCTATGTTGAACTACATTTCTCATAATGCCCCATACCTGGGTTTCCTGATTACTTCCTGTTTGGTCACCTGAACCTCATTAGCCCTGGTATATAAACCCCATGCTTTGTATTACTCTTTGCAAAGTCTTATTTTGCCCCGGCAACATTTCTGAGCATTTACTACTGTTTGTTGGATTACTCGTTACCGTTTGGACTGTTTTCTGATTTCTGGATTGTTTTCTGCCTGCCCTGATTCTTGGACTGTTTACCTGGTGTTTGGATTACTCGCTGCCTGCCCTGATTCACGGACTGCCTTATGTTTATGTTTGCTTGCCGCCTGCCCCGACCCACGCCTGGATTACGTTTACTCTTATGCCTTGTCTCCGTTATACCTGTTTGCTGTTGTTTGACCCTGTCTGCCTGGTTTACGAATAAAAGTCTGCAAATGGATCCTTGTGTGTGTGCCCCTTCGTTACACTAGGAACACCCTGTGCTGTCCTGTCAGTATTCAGTATTAGTACAGAAAGTGCACTTAGCACTGTTGACAAATCAAGGTAAAACTCAAACATTACCCTTTAGTCCAAAAGAATGAGCAAAAGAATGAGCAATGGTCAATGAATTGACCCATCTAATGATCAAAGACAGCCCCCTTACCTTGTTATACTACCTGTTTATATTGGGTTAAAGAAAACTATTAATATTTTGGGCTTATTAAGCAAATAATGCATCATGTATCCATGTACAAAACAGATCACAGTGATAAATTCAAATATGGAGGCACGTCAATAACTTTGAATCTTATTGGTTCTTGTGACTTCTTTTCTTGTGCGTGTTTTATCACAAGACACATAAGAACCTATGATGTTCTATGTTAGAGCCGTGTCGCTATGTTTGAATTTAGTGCTCTGATTTGTTTCTTTATACCTTTTGATCAATTAATAAGCTCAAAATATGAATGAATGAATTTTCTTTTACAAATGTATTGTTTTGCTCATATAGATTACTTTCATGAAGGATGGATGCATGTAGCTTGATTGGTAGAGCATTGCATTGTGTGTGTAGTGATAAATGTGTACCTATAATAATCTGTTTACATAATCTGTAAATCACATTCAAAAGCATCTTCCAAATGCATACATTTAAATTCCGCACATTGGAAAACACCAGCTGGGTGGTGCTGTAACATCACGCCAGCAGAGGGAGCCCTCACCGGAATACTGACTGCTCATGCTCCCTCTGCTGAACTCTGAACTTTGAACTCTGAACTTACTTCCTGTTTGGTATCTATATAAACCTTGCTGCCACATGGCCATGTTGCGAAGTATTGCCAGCTTAACACCTGACTACTAAGCATTCTCTTTTACTGCCTGCTTTCCTGTGATTTACCTATTGTTTGGTTCTCGTTTTCTGATTTTTGCCTAGCCCCTTTGTTTGACACCTGGATTGGACTGTCTATGTTTATTACGACCCTTTGCCTGTACTTTCGACTTTGATTATGGATAACCCCAATAAACATCCGCAACTGGATCCTGCTTCAGTTTCTGCCTCAGCCCCCTTACAAGTGCTTATGTTTAAAACATAACTTTAGACCATAATAAGCTAATTATTAAATATTGGTATTATATGGGTGATGGTATAATAGGGAATAATCTGCTGTGGATTGGTCCATGTCCTAGCATGTTTTTAGCCATAGTGCAACTCTGTGTATAGTAATACTCCTCATTTGACTGTTAAAGAATTTGCATTTTAAAATGAGCCAACTGTGACTGCTTTAATGTTCAATATTGCAGAAAATCCCATTAATTAAAAGGTGACTCAATTAGGCATGACTGACTGCCACAATCAGCTAAAAATCTAACCCAAGCCCCACATCTGATATCACATAACAGTATAACAGTGATGGCTGGTCCCAGTGTGCTTAAATAGATGTCTTGTCAACAGATAAGAAATGCATATCCTAACATTTTTCAGCTGATGGGCCATCCAGTTGTCTGAGAGCATGTTTGGGTAAACAGATGGATGAGCAGACTGCTGCATTTCTAAATAAATGTAAGTTGGGATGGGAATTATAGCGAATTTAATGGTTCTGTTAGTACTGTTACAAAATAAATGTTTAAAATAAGAAATGCAATAATTTTATGTATCATTTTGGCAAATGATAAGATCATATGATTTCAGAACAAAAAATGTGTGTGTGAAATTATGAAATATATAGAATTATGAAATATATGAAAATGTTGACAATATAACAAATTCTGAAAATTAAGGTTTGTTTTTATTATAGTACTGCACTGCACAAGCTATTTCACATTACATGTTTACATCTAGTCCACAGCACAGAATAATAGCTGAATTTACAAAAATAATCTAGTTCAAAACATTTAATTCTCAATACTATGTAATGCTTATAGTAGTTTATAGACTTTCTTATAGACTTTCTTCTTAGCTAATAAACTGCCCAGTTGTCTCCAGTAATCTTTGCTTTCCAATATCTTCTCCATCCATTAAGGACACTTTGAGAGACTCATGCAATTATTACAGAAGATTGTAATCATTTATTCAGGAATTTGACTGCAGTGTGCTGTAGATTCATTACCACAGTGTTGGATCGGCCACGTAGTATTAAAGCATTTAAGTATGCTGCCCCTTCCACATCTCCACCTGGTAGGAGACATTTAAAAAAGTAAACAACTGAAAATGTTTTTGCATTCTCACCTACAACAGAAACCTTTAGTGCCTTCCATTTATCTTCTAATGCGGTTTGTGTGAACAACACAAGGGCAATAATAACAACAATGATGAAGAGCAGCAGGATCTGACCTGCATTTTTGTTACTCTTTGGATACTTCAGACTTTAGTTCCTAGTTTGAAATGATGTATAATGCAGCTTCTAATGTATAAGCAGTTGGATGAAACAATTGTGTGCGGGTCAGGAGCCGCTTTTCCACTGTCAGAGTTCAACAGAAAACCTGATGCTCGATGGGAATGTTTTCTGATGATTGGCACCTTTTGTGCTCTGAGATGCCCATAAGGTCCTATAGCTATCAGGCAGGCATTGGAATTGACAACTATGCTCACTGATGGTCACATGATGGAAAAAGGATGTCTAATGGGGTACCGTTTGCTTTCTGTGATGTCCAATAGTTGACATTTTCTTGGTCTCCCATCCAAGTACTAACCAGGCCCGACCCTGATTAGCTTTGGGGATCAGGCACACGCAGGGTGGTCTGGCTGTAAATGATGAAAGCGGCCAAAAGTGGGTTATTTAAAGGAAGCCCACGGAGCCCAGCTCTCACTCCATTGACTTGGTCAGCAAGCGCAGGAATAGCAGAGTCCTTTCCTTTGAGCCAAGTCTCAGCCACATTTATGTTTCCCCCTCTGCTTGTGAACTATACAAGCGTTTTTAGCTTCTCTGTGCAGGCTACATTGTACCAAACTTCGGTACTGATGCCCACTCCCAAATGGTAATATAATAACAAGGATGGTAATGAATTACTTAAAATGACGCCAGGTGACAGCGCTTGTACATACAATGGGAGCAGAAAAGAAAGAGAAATCATCAGGAGTTGTCTCTCTTCATTAAATAATGCCCAACCTCAGTGTGACATCAGATTTTGGCAAACATGTTTTCGTTTTCTTTGATTGCACTTTGAATTGTACACGCTGTAAGGGTCATTTTGCCAATGGAAAGACTGTATCTTATATATGATAAAGCTTGAAAAACAAAATATACTCTTTTGCACTTTACATTTTCAAAGGAGACAGATTAATCTTCGTTGGTCATGACCTCAATGAAGACATTGCAGGAGATAGCTTTGAAGCAGACATAACCCTCCTCTGGCTGCCTTTGTTAAACAAACATGGACATTTACATTTACAATTGAAATCAGAATTGTATTTTTTCATGAATAAACTGTTCAGATGAACTATATTATGATTTGTTGGCTATGAACACAACAAAGATCAAGGGATACTTAACTGTCAATCAAACACCCCTAACTTTCTACATGGTGGTAGGGGCCATAGTGGTAGGAGTCATTTTACCACTGGAAAGGCCTGTAGCTTTCTACAAGATGGTGAGCATGACTTGGTCATTTAGCGTTCTACAAGTTGGTGGGGGCCACATGGTCATTTTACCTCTGGAAAGACTGTACTGTGATTGTGATAAGGATTGAAGTCCAAATTGTATTCTTTTGCAAGAAAATTTTTCACAAAAACCATGTTAGTACCACAGTTTGTTTATAATTGGTCATGATCACAAGAAAGGCATACTAATCAGTCATGACTACAAGGACATGGCAGAACACAGACTGAAAACAGACATTGTGCCTTCCCTGGCTACCTTTGAAACAAACAAACAAACAATAAATATGGAGCACTTCACGAATTTGTGTGTCATCCTTTGATGACAAGTGTTTTCTTGTCATCCACTTTCAGGTCACCAAGAAGTTCGCTGGTGATGCTGCGGGCACTGCTGCGTGGGTGACGGATGTGGGCAACGAGGATGGGCAGGTTCTGATGTGTGTCCTCACAGAGGCAGAGGGTAAAGGCCTGCTTCCCATGTGCGCTGGACTCGTGGAGCGCTACCGCCGAGCTGGAGAAGCTCCGCCACAAGTCCTTTATGTGGACCAAGACTGCTGCTCTGCTGGAGACATTCTGGAGTCATTCTGCCCCTGTACCGCTGTGCGCGTGGCTCAACATCCCTGGAGTCGTTCCACTTCCACATGAATTGCTTTGTGCAGGTCTGTCGTCGTCCCACACAGATACAGCAGTCTCTTCCTTGCCTGAGTCCATGACAGTTGAGCCAGCCACACAGAGCCAGGTAACTGAATATCCTAATAGACAAGAACACTGCGTGCGCTTTATTTAAGTTGGAATTACTTCATCGCTAATTACTTTATTGCAGAGTGATGTGACAGAATAAGTGAGACATGAGAGATGTATAGGAATTTCCTTTTATTCACAGGTGGAGTGCCTCGGACCAGATGGAAGAGCTGGTTATGACCACGTGGTCAACTTGTCCAAGAGTCTGGTGGACCTCAGACATCGGGTTCATCACTCAGGAGAGGGTAGGAAAGATTGTCGCTCTGTGGGACAAACTGTCCAGAGATGCGTCTGGACAGGCAGTACAGTGCGTTCGAGGCCAGCCTCCTCCCATGGGCTCTGCAGCAGAAGCAAGTGACACGTCTAGCCTGCACCGGTCCAGGTAGGCTCTGCGGACCCTGACACTGCCCGCTTGTCTCCACCCCCAGCTACCGCTGCACCTGATGCACCCCCTGGTCTGAAGGTGCCCAAGGCCACAGCTTGGTGGCGGAAGAAGGCAGCAGAGGCACAGGGTGTGACACCCAAAAAGAGGCCAAAAACTGAACAGTACATTTGCCAAAAGTATGGCCAACCAAAGAGTTTGGCCACAGTCAGTACAGAGAGGTCCACTTTTGTGCCAAAGCCTCTGGAAAAACTGTGGAGCAGTGGATGGAGGAGATGAGAAGGGGACAGAAATAAATGCTACACAGAGCACTGTAAAAACACTTGTTATACTTATTGTATTGTTCAAATTGTTATATATAGTTTAAGTGTTTATATAGTGTTTTTACTGATTGTGTATATATATATATATATATTTAAGTGGGCATTTCTGCTTGATTATAAAATATAAATAATATAAAAGTAATATAAGAGTAATATAATAACATTTCACCAAGAACAACTTAGAGACTGCCTTATAAATTTAAGTATGGTTGCCCATACTTATGTTTTTATAAGGCTAGATTGATGTTTTTATACTAGTATGTCAGTTTAACAGATTCTATGTAAAGATACTGTGTAAGATACTGATCAATTCACAAAAAAAAAAACAATTCACAGATACTTACCAGATAATTAATTACATTAATATGATTGTCAATAGTTATTTCTGACCAAGTCTAATTTCTAATCTAATTTCTAATGTTAATTATTAACTTTTAACTTTTGTTAGTTTTTATAATTATTAAAGCACATGGCTACTTAATATCCCTGTGTCATGTCTCATGTGACCCCAGCGTCAGGCTGCACATGGCTACTTAACATGCATACCTCAAGCACCTTGCTGTCCCGCCCCCTCAGGGGTTTCATATTCTGGGATTTTTCTATTTTCAGGAGGCAGAGGCACCAGCAACCCCACGTGTAGCCCTGGTGGGGTCAGGGGCCCACTGCCATGGGGTGCATGGCCACAGGACCCCCCAGGTGCGCCTGGGGGCCCAGGGGGGCCACAGAGAAGATTCATCACCTTCCTTTTCAGCCAGATTAATCTTCATTGGTCATGACCTCAATGAAGACATTGCAGGAAATGACTGGAGCTTTGAAGGAGACATCACCCTCCTCTGGCTGCCTTTGTTAAACAAACATGGACATGTACATTAACAATTGAAATCAGAATTGTCCTATCCTTTCATAAATAAACCTTTCAGATGAACCATATTATGGTGTTTTTACCAAGAACACATAAAAAACCAAGGGACATATAAGTGTCAATCAAGCACCCATAGCTTTCTACATGGTGGTAGGTACCATAGAGTCATTTTGCCACTGAAAAAGCAGTCTTAGGGTCACTTTTCATCTGAGCACCTGTCTATCATGTTTTTGTCATAGGTAGGACCTCCTCTACAATTTAACAAAATTTTGGCCTTTCTGGTACATGGTAATGTCATGAAAAATCATCAAATTTGCAAAAAAATTATATCTGTAGAAATACTAGCATCAAACTGGGCACTGTCTCTCCATGGATCAATTTTGGAACTTGTACCTATATTTTGAAATGTGATACGAATAACAAATAAAAGAAACATACATATATGGACATGTAGTGCTACAGTAATGGCCCAGGGAAATAAATCTAGACCTCTTCCTGAACAAAACACTGTGGAGAAATCTTAACAGCTCTGTAATAATACCTACAAATGTCAATAAACTGAAGCAACATTGTAAAGAGACAAATATTACCTACGGTAACTTAGACACAAAACCAACAATTATGTCTGATTTCCACAAGGTCTGTTCGTATTGAAAGTTTCTGTCGTATAACCTTGTTCCTGAATAATGTAATTATCAGCACTGTCACAAAATGCAGTTACAATAATGATGTAGTCCAAACAGCCTGCAGTAAGGTCTAGGTCTGCAGAAAGTAGTTACACTTCCGACATTTATGTCTTCTAGAATATTTGTTCTTACTGCAAGTTTCTGTGTTGTGGATTTTTTCTTGAATAATGTAATTGTAGATTACTATGTACATGCAGTAAGAACATTAAGAAGCAGCAAGATGCAATTCCAAAATTGTAACATGTAATTCAAGTATTGGAAAGTGCAATTCCAAATGTTGATGTCTGGCTTCCAAAAAGTCTGTTCGCACTGATGTGTTTCTGTAATGTACATTTCTGTTTAACATGATGTCTGCAGTAAGTAGATAAAATTTAAACAATTATATCTGGCTTCTAGAAAGTCTGTTCTTCAAAAAAGTCAATTCGCACTGATATGTTTCTATGATATAAGTGTTTACTTAAAGAAATATATTACTTGCAGGAATTAGGTTACAGTCTCAGTCTGTCAGACACAGCCATGTCAACATTCTCAGTCTTGCATTGGGTTGTTTCCTGGGGTTAAGGATCTGAACTCATGCTCTGAATCCTATGGAGCCTGGACTCTACCATTGTTTTCCATGAGGTTGGAATACTGACTCCTATGGAGCCAGGACTCCACCATTGTTTGCCATGAGGTTGGGTGTCTGTGTCTTTTGTGATCAGTGCTTGTCTTACTGGCTTTGTTTTGCTCTTCAACATGTCTAGCTCTAGTTTGTTCTAGCTTTTGTTCTTGTTTGTGAGGGTCTAAACTAACGCTCTGTGTCTTTTGTGATCAGTGTTTGTCTTACTGGCTTTGTTTTGCTCTTCAACATGTCTAGCTCTAGTTTGTTCTAGCTTTTGTTCTTGTTTGTGAGGGTCTAAACTAACGCTCTGTGTCTTTTGTGATCAGTGGTTGTCATACTGGCTTTGTTTTGCTCTTCAACATGTCCTGGATTGAACCAATGTTTGCCATGAGGTTGGAATACTGACTCCTGTGGAGTCTGGATTCCACCATTGTTTGCCATGAGGTTGTGTGTCTGTGTCTTTTGTGATCAGTGGTTGTCTTACTGGCTTTGTTTTGCTCTTCAACATGTCTAGCTCTAGTTTGTTCTAGCTTTTGTTCTTGTTTGTGAGGGTCTAAACTAACGCTCTGTGTCTTTTGTGATCAGTGCTTGTCTTACTGGCTTTGTTTTGCTCTTCAACATGTCTAGCTCTAGTTTGTTCTAGCTTTTGTTCTTGTTTGTGAGGGTCTAAACTAACGCTCTGTGTCTTTTGTGATCAGTGGTTGTCATACTGGCTTTGTTTTGCTCTTCAACATGTCCTGGATTAAACCAATGTTTGCCATGAGGTTGTAATACTGACCCCTGTGGAGTCTGGATTCCACCATTGTTTGCCATGAGGTTGTGTGTCTGTGTCTTTTGTGCTCAGTGGTTGTCTTTCTGGCTTTGTTTTGCTCTTCAACATGTCTAGCTCTAGTTTGTTCTAGCTTTTGTTCTTGTTTGTGAGGGTCTAAACTAACGCTCTGTGTCTTTTGTGATCAGTGCTTGTCTTACTGGCTTTGTTTTGCTCTCCAACATGTCCTGGATTGAACCAATGTTTGCCATGAGGTTGGAATACTAACTCTTATGGAGTCTGGATTCCACCATTGTTTGTCATGAGGTTGGAATCTTGACTCCTGTGGAGCCGGGACTCTACCATTGTTTTCCATGAGGTTGATATACTGAGTCCTATGGAGCCAGGACTCCACCATTGTTTGCCATGAGGTCGGGTGTCTGTGTCTTTTGTGATCAGTGGTTGTCTTCCAGGCTTTGTTTTGCTCTTCATCATGTCTAGCTCTAGTTTGTTCTAGCTTTTGTTCTTGTTTGTGAGGGTCTAAACTAACGCTCTGTGTCTTTTGTGATCAGTGGTTGTCATACTGGCTTTGTTTTGCTCTTCAACATGTCCTGGACTGAACCAATGTTTGCCATGAGGTTGGAATACTGACTCCTGTGGAGTCTGGATTCCACCATTGTTTGCCATAAGGTTGTGTGTCTGTGTCTTTTGTGATCAGTGGTTGTCTTACTGGCTTTGTTTTGCTCTTCAACATGTCTAGCTCTAGTTTGTTCTAGCTTTTGTTCTTGTTTGTGAGGGTCTAAACTAACGCTCTGTGTCTTTTGTGATCAGTGCTTGTCTTACTGGCTTTGTTTTGCTCTTCAACATGTCTAGCTCTAGTTTGTTCTAGCTTTTGTTCTTGTTTGTGAGGGTCTAAACTAACGCTCTGTGTCTTTTGTGATCAGTGGTTGTCATACTGGCTTTGTTTTGCTCTTCAACATGTCCTGGATTGAACCAATGTTTGCCATGAGGTTGGAATACTGACCCCTGTGGAGTCTGGATTCCACCATTGTTTGCCATGAGGTTGTGTGTCTGTGTCTTTTGTGCTCAGTGGTTGTCTTTCTGGCTTTGTTTTGCTCTTCAACATGTCTAGCTCTAGTTTGTTCTAGCTTTTGTTCTTGTTTGTGAGGGTCTAAACTAACGTTCTGTGTCTTTTGTGATCAGTGCTTGTCTTACTGGCTTTGTTTTGCTCTCCAACATGTCCTGGATTGAACCAATGTTTGCCATGAGGTTGGAATACTAACTCTTATGGAGTCTGGATTCCACCATTGTTTGTCATGAGGTTGGAATCTTGAATCCTGTGGAGCCGGGACTCTACCATTGTTTTCCATGAGGTTGATATACTGAGTCCTATGGAGCCAACACTCCACCATTGTTTGCCATGAGGTCGGGTGTCTGTGTCTTTTGTGATCAGTGGTTGTCTTCCAGGCTTTGTTTTGCTCTTCATCATGTCTAGCTCTAGTTTGTTCTAGCTTTTGTTCTTGTTTGTGAGGGTCTAAACTAACGCTCTGTGTCTTTTGTGATCAGTGCTTGTCTTACTGGCTTTGTTTTGCTCTTCAACATGTCCTGGATTGAACCAATGTTTGCCATGAGGTTGGAATACTGACTCCTGTGGAGTCTGGATTCCACCATTGTTTGCCATGAGGTTGTGTGTCTGTGTCTTTTGTGATCAGTGGTTGTCTTACTGGCTTTGTTTTGCTCTTCAACATGTCTAGCTCTAGTTTGTTCTAGCTTTTGTTCTTGTTTGTGAGGGTCTAAACTAACGCTCTGTGTCTTTTGTGATCAGTGGTTGTCATACTGGCTTTGTTTTGCTCTTCAACATGTCTAGCTCTAGTTTGTTCTAGCTTTTGTTCTTGTTTGTGAGGGTCTAAACTAACGCTCTGTGTCTTTTGTGATCAGTGCTTGACATATTGGCTTTGTTTTGCTCTTCAACATGTCTAGCTCTAGTTTGTTCTAGCTTTTGTTCTTGTTTGTGAGGGTCTAAATAACGCTCTGTGTCTTTGTGATCAGTGGTTGTCTACTGGCTTTGTTTTGCTCTTCAACATGTCCTGGATTGAACCAATGTTTGCCATGAGGTTGGAATACTGACTCCTGTGGAGTCTGGATTCCACCATTGTTTGCCATGAGGTTGGAATCTTGACTCCTGTGGAGCCGGGACTCTACCATTGTTTTCCATGAGGTTGATATACTGAGTCCTATGGAACCAGGACTCCACCATTGTTTGCCATGAGGTCGGGTGTCTGTGTCTTTTGTGATCAGTGGTTGTCTTCCAGGCTTTGTTTTGCTCTTCATCATGTCTAGCTCTAGTTTGTTCTAGCTTTTGTTCTTGTTTGTGAGGGTCTAAACTAACGCTCTGTGTCTTTTGTGATCAGTGCTTGTCTTACTGGCTTTGTTTTGCTCTCCAACATGTCCTGGATTGAACCAATGTTTGCCATGAGGTTGGAATACTGACCCCTGTGGAGTCTGGATTCCACCATTGTTTGTCATGAGGTTGGAATCTTGACTCCTGTGGGGGGGGGGCCCGACTCTACCATTGTTTTCCATGAGGTTGATATACTGAGTCCTATGGAGCCAACACTCCACCATTGTTTGCCATGAGGTCGGGTGTCTGTGTCTTTTGTGATCAGTGGTTGTCTTCCAGGCTTTGTTTTGCTCTTCATCATGTCTAGCTCTAGTTTGTTCTAGCTTTTGTTCTTGTTTGTGAGGTCTAAACTAACGCCTGTGTCTTTTGTGATCAGTGCTTGTCTTACTGGCTTTGTTTTGCTCTTCAACATGTCCTGATTGAACCAATGTTTGCCATGAGGTTGGAATACTGACTCCTGTGGAGTCTGGATTCCACCATTGTTTGCCATGAGGTTGTGTGTCTGTGTCTTTTTGTGATCAGTGGTTGTCTTACTGGCTTTGTTTTGCTCTTCAACATGTCTAGCTCTAGTTTGTTCTAGCTTTTGTTCTTGTTTGTGAGGGTCTAAACTAACGCTCTGTGTCTTTTGTGATCAGTGGTTGTCATACTGGCTTTGTTTTGCTCTTCAACATGTCTAGCTCTAGTTTGTTCTAGCTTTTGTTCTTGTTTGTGAGGGTCTAAACTAACGCTCTGTGTCTTTTGTGATCAGTGCTTGTCTTACTGGCTTTGTTTTGCTCTTCAACATGTCTAGCTCTAGTTTGTTCTAGCTTTTGTTCTTGTTTGTGAGGGTCTAAACTAACGCTCTGTGTCTTGTGTGCTCAGTGGTTGTCTTACTGGCTTTGTTTTGCTCTTCAACATGTCCTGGATTCCACCATTGTTTGCCATGATGTTGTGTGTCTGTGTCTTTTGTGATCAGTGCTCGTCTTACTGGCTTTGTTTTGCTCTTTAACATGTCTAGCTCTAGTTAGTTCTAGCTTTTGTTCTCGTTTGTGAGGGTCTAAACTAACACTCTGTGTCTTGTGTGCTCAGTGGTTGTCTTACTGGCTTTGTTTTGCTATTCAGCATGTTCAGCTCTAGTTTGTTCTAGCTTTTGTTCTTGTTTGTGAGGGTCTAAACTAACGCTCTGTGTCTTTTGTGATCAGTGCTTGACATATTGGCTTTGTTTTGCTCTTCAACATGTCTAGCTCTAGTTTGTTCTAGCTTTTGTTCTTGTTTGTGAGGGTCTAAAATAACGCTCTGTGTCTTTTGTGATCAGTGGTTGTCATACTGGCTTTGTTTTGCTCTTCAACATGTCCTGGATTGAACCAATGTTTGCCATGAGGTTGGAATACTGACTCCTGTGGAGTCTGGATTCCACCATTGTTTGCCATGAGGTTGTGTGTCTGTGTTTTTTGTGATCAGTGGTTGTCTTACTGGCTTTGTTTTGCTCTTCAACATGTCTAGCTCTAGTTTGTTCTAGCTTTTGTTCTTGTTTGTGAGGGTCTAAACTAACGCTCTGTGTCTTGTGTGATCAGTGCTTGTCATACTGGCTTTGTTTTGCTCTTCAACATATCCTGGATTCCACCATTGTTTGACATGAGGTTGGAATACTGACTCCTGTGGAGACTGGATTCCACCATTGTTTGCCATGAGGTTGTGTGTCTGTGTCTTTTGTGATCAGTGGTTGTCTTACTGGCTTTGTTTTGCTCTTCAACATGTCTATCTCTAGTTTGTTCTAGCTTTTGTTCTTGTTTGTGAGGGTCTAAACTAACGCTCTGTGTCTTGTGTGCTCAGTGGTTGTCTTACTGGCTTTGTTTTGCTCTTCAACATGTCCTGGATTCCACCATTGTTTGACATGAGGTTGGAATACTGACTCCTATGGAGTCTGGATTCCACCATTGTTTGCCATGATGTTGTGTGTCTGTGTCTTTTGTGATCAGTGCTTGTCTTACTGGCTTTGTTTTGCTCTTTAACATGTCTAGCTCTAGTTAGTTCTAGCTTTTGTTCTTGTTTGTGAGGGTCTAAACTAACACTCTGTGTCTTGTGTGCTCAGTGGTTGTCTTACTGGCTTTGTTTTGCTCTTCAGCATGTTTAGCTCTAGTTTGTTCTAGCTTTTGTTCTTGTTTGTGAGGGTCTAAACTAACACTCTGTGTCTTTTGTGATCAGTGGTTGTCATACTGGCTTTGTTTTGCTCTTCAACATGTCCTGGATTGAACCAATGTTTGCAATGAGGTTGGAATACTGACTCCTGTGGAGTCTGGATTCCACCATTGTTTGCCATGAGGTTGTGTGTCTGTGTCTTTTGTGATCAGTGGTTGTCTTACTGGCTTTGTTTTGCTCTTCAACATGTCTAGCTCTAGTTTGTTCTAGCTTTTGTTCTTGTTTGTGAGGGTCTAAACTAACGCTCTGTGTCTTTTGTGATCAGTGCTTGTCTTACTGGCTTTGTTTTGCTCTTCAACATGTCTAGCTCTAGTTTGTTCTAGCTTTTGTTCTTGTTTGTGAGGGTCTAAACTAACGCTCTGTGTCTTGTGTGCTCAGTGGTTGTCTTACTGGCTTTGTTTTGCTCTTCAACATGTCCTGGATTCCACCATTGTTTGCCATGATTGTGTCGTGTCTTTTGTGATCAGTGCTCGTCTTACTGGCTTTGTTTTGCTCTTTAACATGTCTAGCTCTAGTTAGTTCTAGCTTTTGTTCTCGTTTGTGAGGGTCTAAACTAACACTCTGTTTCTTGTGTGCTCAGTGGTTGTCTTACTGGCTTTGTTTTGCTATTCAGCATGTTTAGCTCTAGTTTGTTCTAGCTTTTGTTCTTGTTTGTGAGGGTCCAAACTAACGCTCTGTGTCTTTTGTTATCAGTGCTTGACATATTGGCTTTGTTTTGCTCTTCAACATGTCTAGCTCTAGTTTGTTCTAGCTTTTGTTCTTGTTTGTGAGGGTCTAAACTAACGCTCTGTGTCTTTTGTGATCAGTGCTTGTCTTACTGGCTTTGTTTTGCTCTTCAACATGTCTAGCTCTAGTTTGTTCTAGCTTTTGTTCTTGTTTGTGAGGGTCTAAACTAACGCTCTGTGTCTTGTGTGCTCAGTGGTTGTCTTACTGGCTTTGTTTTGCTCTTCAACATGTCCTGGATTCCACCATTGTTTGCCATGATGTTGTGTGTCTGTGTCTTGTGTGCTCAGTGGTTGTCTTACTGGCTTTGTTTTGCTATTCAGCATGTTTAGCTCTAGTTTGTTCTAGCTTTTGTTCTTGTTTGTGAGGGTCTAAACTAACGCTCTGTGTCTTTTGTGATCAGTGCTTGACATATTGGCTTTGTTTTGCTCTTCAACATGTCTAGCTCTAGTTTGTTCTAGCTTTTGTTCTTGTTTGTGAGGGTCTAAACTAACGCTCTGTGTCTTTTGTGATCAGTGGTTGTCATACTGGCTTTGTTTTGCTCTTCAACATGTCCTGGATTGAACCAATGTTTGCCATGAGGTTGGAATACTGACTCCTGTGGAGTCTGGATTCCACCATTGTTTGCCATGAGGTTGTGTGTCTGTGTTTTTTGTGATCAGTGGTTGTCTTACTGGCTTTGTTTTGCTCTTCAACATGTCTAGCTCTAGTTTGTTCTAGCTTTTGTTCTTGTTTGTGAGGGTCTAAACTAACGCTCTGTGTCTTGTGTATCAGTGCTTGTCATACTGGCTTTGTTTTGCTCTTCAACATATCCTGGATTCCACCATTGCTTGACATGAGGTTGGAATACTGACTCCTGTGGAGACTGGATTCCACCATTGTTTGCCATGAGGTTGTGTGTCTGTGTCTTTTGTGATCAGTGGTTGTCTTACTGGCTTTGTTTTGCTCTTCAACATGTTTATCTCTAGTTTGTTCTAGCTTTTGTTCTTGTTTGTGAGGGTCTAAACTAACGCTCTGTGTCTTTTGTGCTCAGTGGTTGTCTTACTGGCTTTGTTTTGCTCTTCAACATGTCCTGGATTCCACCATTGTTTGACATGAGGTTGGAATACTGACTCCTATGGAGTCTGGATTCCACCATTGTTTGCCATGATGTTGTGTGTCTGTGTCTTTTGTGATCAGTGGTTGTCTTACTGGCTTTGTTTTTGCTCTTCAACATGTCTAGCTCTAGTTAGTTCTAGCTTTTGTTCTTGTTTGTGAGGGTCTAAACTAACACTCTGTGTCTTTTGTGATCAGTGGTTGTCATACTGGCTTTGTTTTGCTCTTCAACATGTCCTGGATTGAACCAATGTTTGCAATGAGGTTGGAATACTGACTCCTGTGGAGTCTGGATTCCACCATTGTTTGCCATGAGGTTGTGTGTCTGTGTCTTTTGTGATCAGTGGTTGTCTTACTGGCTTTGTTTTGCTCTTCAACATGTCTAGCTCTAGTTTGTTCTAGCTTTTGTTCTTGTTTGTGAGGGTCTAAACTAACGCTCTGTGTCTTTTGTGATCAGTGCTTGTCTTACTGGCTTTGTTTTGCTCTTCAACATGTCTAGCTCTAGTTTGTTCTAGCTTTTGTTCTTGTTTGTGAGGGTCTAAACTAACGCTCTGTGTCTTTTGTGATCAGTGGTTGTCATACTGGCTTTGTTTTGCTCTTCAACATGTCCTGGATTGAACCAATGTTTGCCATGAGGTTGTAATACTGACCCCTGTTGAGTCTGGATTCCACCATTGTTTGCCATGAGGTTGTGTGTCTGTGTCTTTTGTGCTCAGTGGTTGTCTTTCTGGCTTTGTTTTGCTCTTCAACATGTCTATCTCTAGTTTGTTCTAGCTTTTGTTCTTGTTTGTGAGGGTCTAAACTAACGCTCTGTGTCTTGTGTGCTCAGTGGTTGTCTTACTGGCTTTGTTTTGCTCTTCAACATGTCCTGGATTCCACCATTGTTTGACATGAGGTTGGAATACTGACTCCTATGGAGTCTGGATTCCACCATTGTTTGCCATGATGTTGTGTGTCTGTGTCTTTTGTGATCAGTGCTTGTCTTACTGGCTTTGTTTTGCTCTTTAACATGTCTAGCTCTAGTTAGTTCTAGCTTTTGTTCTTGTTTGTGAGGGTCTAAACTAACACTCTGTGTCTTGTGTGCTCAGTGGTTGTCTTACTGGCTTTGTTTTGCTCTTCAGCATGTTTAGCTCTAGTTTGTTCTAGCTTTTGTTCTTGTTTGTGAGGGTCTAAACTAACACTCTGTGTCTTTTGTGATCAGTGGTTGTCATACTGGCTTTGTTTTGCTCTTCAACATGTCCTGGATTGAACCAATGTTTGCAATGAGGTTGGAATACTGACTCCTGTGGAGTCTGGATTCCACCATTGTTTGCCATGAGGTTGTGTGTCTGTGTCTTTTGTGATCAGTGGTTGTCTTACTGGCTTTGTTTTGCTCTTCAACATGTCTAGCTCTAGTTTGTTCTAGCTTTTGTTCTTGTTTGTGAGGGTCTAAACTAACGCTCTGTGTCTTTTGTGATCAGTGCTTGTCTTACTGGCTTTGTTTTGCTCTTCAACATGTCTAGCTCTAGTTTGTTCTAGCTTTTGTTCTTGTTTGTGAGGGTCTAAACTAACGCTCTGTGTCTTTTGTGATCAGTGCTTGTCATACTGGCTTTGTTTTGCTCTTCAACATGTCCTGGATTGAACCAATGTTTGCCATGAGGTTGTAATACTGACCCCTGTTGAGTCTGGATTCCACCATTGTTTGCCATGAGGTTGTGTGTCTGTGTCTTTTGTGCTCAGTGGTTGTCTTTCCGGCTTTGTTTTGCTCTTCAACATGTCTAGCTCTAGTTTGTTCCAGCTTTTGTTCTTGTTTTTGAGGGTCTAAACTAACGCTCTGTGTCTTTTGTGATAAGTGCTTGTCTTACTGGCTTTGTTTTGCTCTCCAACATGTCCTGGATTGAACCAATGTTTGCCATGAGGTTGGAATACTAACTCTTATGGAGTCTGGATTCCACCATTGTTTGTCATGAGGTTGGAATCTTGAATCCTGTGGAGCCGGGACTCTACCATTGTTTTCCATGAGGTTGATATACTGAGTCCTATGGAGCCAGGACTCCACCATTGTTTGCCATGAGGTCGGGTGTCTGTGTCTTTTGTGATCAGTGGTTGTCTTACTGGCTTTGTTTTGCTCTTCAACATGTCTATCTCTAGTTTGTTCTAGCTTTTGTTCTTGTTTGTGAGGGTCTAAACTAACGCTCTGTGTCTTTTGTGATCAGTGGTTGTCATATTGGCTTTGTTTTGCTCTTCAACATGTCCTGGATTGAACTGGCTTTGTTTGCTTCAACATGTCCTTGCCATGTTTGCAATAGGTTGGAATACTGACTCCTTTGGAGTCTGGATTCCACCATTGTTTGCCATGATGTTGTGTGTCTGTGTCTTTTGTGATCAGTGGTTGTCTTACTGGCTTTGTTTTGCTCTTCAACATGTCTATCTCTAGTTTGTTCTAGCTTTTGTTCTTGTTTGTGAGGGTCTAAACTAACGCTCTGTGTCTTTTGTGATCAGTGCTTGACATATTGGCTTTGTTTTGCTCTTCAACATGTCCTGGATTCCACCATTGTTTGACATGAGGTTGGAATACTGACTCCTATGGAGTCTGGATTCCACCATTGTTTGCCATGAGGTTGTGTGTCTGTGTCTTTTGTGATCAGTGGTTGTCTTACTGGCTTTGTTTTGCTCTTCAACATGTCCTGGATTGAACCAATGTTTGCCATGAGGTTGTAATACTGACTCCTGTGGAGTCTGGATTCCACCATTGTTTGCCATGAGGTTGTGTATCTGTGTCTTTTGTGATCAGTGGTTGTCATACTGGTTTGTTTTGCTCTTCAACATGTCTAGCTCTAGTTTGTTCTAGCTTTTGTTCTTGTTTGTGAGGGTCTAAACTAACGCTCTGTGTCTTTTGTGATCAGTGCTTGTCTTACTGGCTTTGTTTTGCTCTTCAACATGTCTAGCTCTAGTTTGTTCTAGCTTTTGTTCTTGTTTGTGAGGGTCTAAACTAACGCTCTGTGTCTTGTGTGCTCAGTGGTTGTCTTACTGGCTTTGTTTTGCTCTTCAACATGTCCTGGATTCCACCATTGTTTGACATGAGGTTGGAATACTGACTCCTATGGAGTCTGGATTCCACCATTGTTTGCCATGATGTTGTGTGTCTGTGTCTTTTGTGATCAGTGCTTGTCTTACTGGCTTTGTTTTGCTCTTTAACATGTCTAGCTCTAGTTAGTTCTACTTTTCTCTTTTGAGTCTAAACTAACTCTCTGTGCTCATCTTTCTGTTTTTTATTCAGCATGTTTCTTTTTCTACTTTTTTCTTGTTTGTGAGGTCTAAACTACCTCTGTGTCTTTTGTGATCAGTGCTTGACATATTGGCTTTGTTTTGCTCTTCAACATGTCTAGTTCTAGTTTGTTCTAGCTTTTGTTCTTGTTTGTGAGGGTCTAAACTAACGCTCTGTGTCTTTTGTGATCAGTGGTTGTCATACTGGCTTTGTTTTGCTCTTCAACATGTCCTGGATTGAACCAATGTTTGCCATGAGGTTGGAATACTGACTCCTTTGGAGTCTGGATTCCACCATTGTTTGCCATGATGTTGTGTGTCTGTGTCTTTTGTGATCAGTGGTTGTCTTACTGGCTTTGTTTTGCTCTTCAACATGTCTATCTCTAGTTTGTTCTAGCTTTTGTTCTTGTTTGTGAGGGTCTAAACTAACGCTCTGTGTCTTTTGTGATCAGTGCTTGACATATTGGCTTTGTTTTGCTCTTCAACATGTCCTGGATTCCACCATTGTTTGACATGAGGTTGGAATACTGACTCCTATGGAGTCTGGATTCCACCATTGTTTGCCATGAGGTTGTGTTCTGTGTCTTTTGTGATCAGTGGTTGTCTTACTGGCTTTGTTTTGCTCTTCAACATGTCCTGGATTGAACCAATTTTGCCATGAGGTTGTAATACTGACTCCTGTGGAGTCTGGATTCCACCATTGTTTGCCATGAGGTTGTGTATCTGTGTCTTTTGTGATCAGTGGTTTCATACTGGTTTGTTTTGCTCTTCAACATTCTAGCTCTAGTTTGTTCTAGCTTTTGTTCTTGTTTGTGAGGGTCTAAACTAACGCTCTGTGTCTTTGTGATCAGTGCTTGTCTTACTGGCTTTGTTTTGCTCTTCAACATGTCTAGCTCTAGTTTGTTCTAGCTTTTGTTCTTGTTTGTGAGGGTCTAAACTAACGCTCTGTGTCTTGTGTGCTCAGTGGTTGTCTTACTGGCTTTGTTTTGCTCTTCAACATGTCCTGGATTCCACCATTGTTTGACATGAGGTTGGAATACTGACTCCTATGGAGTCTGGATTCCACCATTGTTTGCCATGATGTTGTGTGTCTGTGTCTTTTGTGATCAGTGCTTGTCTTACTGGCTTTGTTTTGCTCTTTAACATGTCTAGCTCTAGTTAGTTCTAGCTTTTGTTCTCGTTTGTGAGGGTCTAAACTAACACTCTGTGTCTTGTGTGCTCAGTGGTTGTCTTACTGGGTTTGTTTTGCTATTCAGCATGTTTAGCTCTAGTTTGTTCTAGCTTTTGTTCTTGTTTGTGAGGGTCTAAACTAACGCTCTGTGTCTTTTGTGATCAGTGCTTGACATATTGGCTTTGTTTTGCTCTTCAACATGTCTAGTTCTAGTTTGTTCTAGCTTTTGTTCTTGTTTGTGAGGGTCTAAACTAACGCTCTGTGTCTTTTGTGATCAGTGGTTGTCATACTGGCTTTGTTATGCTATTCAACATGTCCTGGATTGAACCAATGTTTGCCATGAGGTTGGAATACTGACTCCTGTGGAGTCTGGATTCCACCATTGTTTGCCATGAGGTTGTGTGTCTGTGTCTTTTGTGATCAGTGGTTGTCTTACTGGCTTTGTTTTGCTCTTCAACATGTCTAGCTCTAGTTTGTTCTAGCTTTTGTTCTTGTTTGTGAGGGTCTAAACTAACGCTCTGTGTCTTGTGTGATCAGTGCTTGTCATACTGGCTTTGTTTTGCTCTTCAACATATCCTGGATTCCACCATTGTTTGACATGAGGTTGGAATACTGACTCCTGTGGAGACTGGATTCCACCATTGTTTGCCATGAGGTTGTGTGTCTGTGTCTTTTGTGATCAGTGGTTGTCTTACTGGCTTTGTTTTGCTCTTCAACATGTCTAGCTCTAGTTTGTTCTAGCTTTTGTTCTTGTTTGTGAGGGTCTAAACTAACGCTCTGTGTCTTTTGTGATCAGTGCTTGTCATACTGGCTTTGTTTTGCTCTTCAAATGTCCTGATTGAACCAATTTTCCATGAGGTTGTAATACTGACCCCTGTGGAGTCTGGATTCCACCATTTTTCATATGTCTTTTGGATCAGTGGTTGTCATACTGGCTTTGTTTTGCTCTTCAACATGTCTAGCTCTAGTTTGTTCTAGCTTTTGTTCTTGTTTGTGAGGGTCTAAACTAACGCTCTGTGTCTTGTGTGATCAGTGCTTGTCATACTGGCTTTGTTTTGCTCTTCAACATATCCTGGATTCCACCATTGTTTGACATGAGGTTGGAATACTGACTCCTGTGGAGACTGGATTCCACCATTGTTTGCCATGAGGTTGTGTGTCTGTGTCTTTTGTGATCAGTGGTTGTCTTACTGGCTTTGTTTTGCTCTTCAACATGTCTATCTCTAGTTTGTTCTAGCTTTTGTTCTTGTTTGTGAGGGTCTAAACTAACGCTCTGTGTCTTGTGTGCTCAGTGGTTGTCTTACTGGCTTTGTTTTGCTCTTCAACATGTCCTGGATTTCACCATTGTTTGACATGAGGTTGGAATACTGACTCCTATGGAGTCTGGATTCCACCATTGTTTGCCATGAGGTTGTGTGTCTGTGTCTTTTGTGATCAGTGCTTGTCTTACTGGCTTTGTTTTGCTCTTCAACATGTCTAGCTCTAGTTTGTTCTAGCTTTTGTTCTTGTTTGTGAGGGTCTAAACTAACGCTCTGTGTCTTGTGTGCTCAGTGGTTGTCTTACTGGCTTTGTTTTGCTCTTCAACATGTCTAGCTCTAGTTTGTTCTAGCTTTTGTTCTTGTTTGTGAGGGTCTAAACTAACGCTCTGTGTCTTTTGTGATCAGTGGTTGTCATACTGGCTTTGTTTTGCTCTTCAACATGTCCTGGATTGAACCAATGTTTGCCATGAGGTTGGAATACTGACTCCTGTGGAGTCTGGATTCCACCATTGTTTACCATGAGGTTGTGTGTCTGTGTCTTTTGTGCTAAGTGGTTCTCTTACTGGCTTTGTTTTGCTATTCAAAATGTCTCTTGATCTTCGTTTGCCATGTGCTTTTCAATTCCCTGGTTTGACAAGTTCAGAAGGGCTAGGTGATGGCAACGAGAATGCCTCATTTTCAAAAGAATTGGTGATTCAGTGGTAGAATTCTCGCCTGCCACGCGGGCGGCCTGGGTTTGATTCCCGGCTAGTGCAACAGCAAGTTGTTTTGATGATTGTTGATTTCAGCAGAATATGCCTGGAAGGTAATCACGTTCCTGAATATTTGAGACGTTTGCCTTTCTGACAGACAGCTTCAGGTGCTTTTCTCTTCTGGCTGTACTCCCTATAGATGACTCATTTAGGTAACTGCGTTGGGTTGTTCCCTGGGTGTCAGGATCTGAACACATGCTCTGAGTCTTATGCTTTGTATTGTGGGGTTTTATGTTGGAGCATGGAGTCTGGACCATTGTTTGCCATCCTTCCAGGATGGCTACCAGTCCCTCCCCCACCCACCCTTCGGCAAATCGGACCACTCTTCTGTGCTGCTGCTGCCTGTTTACAGGCAGAAGCTGAAACAGGAAACATTCGCCCATAGGACAATCCAGTGCTGGTCGGACCAATCGGATTCTATGCTACAGGACTGTTTTGATCACATGGACTGGGAAATGTTCCGATCTGCTTCCGATGGAGACATCAAGGTTTACTTGGATACTGTTACGTGTTTCATTAAGAAGTGCATAGATGACGTTGTGCCGACCAAAACTATCTGGATCTACCCCAACAACTTCCGGAAAACCATCAAAGCTGCCAAACACCAGTACAGAGAGAAAGTAGAAGGTCAGTTCAACTCCAACAGCACAAGAAGCATGTGGCAGGGAATCAACAACATTACGGACTTAAAGAGAAATAAACACCCCGCTATGAACACCGCTGCCTCTCTCCCGGACGAGCTAAATTCTTTCTACGCTCATTTCGAAACAAATAACCCCGCCCTTACGGAGAGAGCTTCCACGACCACTGATGCAGATGCAAGTGCTCTCTCTGTCACTGTAGTGGATATTACCCGGTCCTTTCCGCAAGGCGTCCTTACGGCATTCCGGGCCGCGTATTCAGAGCATGTTTTAAGGCCCCTTCTGTACTCCTTATACACCCACGACTGCGTGGCCACACACAGCTCTAATGTCATTGTAAAATTTGATGACACAACGGTGGTAGGCCTGATAACCGACAACGACGAGGCGGCCTACAGAGAAGAGGTGTGCACTCTGACACACTGGTGTCAGGAGAACCACCTCTCACTCAACATTGACAAGACCAAAGAGATTATTGTGGACTTCAGGAAAGAGAACACACCCCCATCACCATCAATGGGTCACCAGTGGAGCGGGTCAACAGCTTCAAGTTCCTCTGTGTTCATATCACTGAGGACCTTACATGGTCCGCTCACACAGATGCAGTGGTGAAAAAGGCTCACCAGGGCCTGTTCTACCCCAGGTGTCTGAGGAAGTTCGGAATGAACCGCAACATCCTCAGATCATTCTACACCTACACTGTGGAGAGCATTCTGTCTGGTTGCATCACAGCCTGGTACAGGAACACCATCGCCCTTAACCGCAAGGCCCTGCAGAGGGTGATCCGAACTTCCAGCCACATCACAGGAGGTGAGCTTCCCTCCCTCTAGGATATTTACAACAGGCGGTGTCTGAGAAAGGTATGGAGGATCATCAGTGACTTTAGCCACCCAAGTCATGGTCTGCTCTCCCTACTTCCCTCAGGCAGACGGTACCGCTGCATCCGGACACGCACAAGCCGACTAAGGGACAGCTACTTTCCTCAAGCTGTCCGATTACTCAATGTGAACTGACAATCTTAACCCACCCCCACCCTTTTCCATACACATCACTTTAACTTTGACAGATCATCAGCATGGAGAAATTAAAGGTAAGATTAATGACACAACTCAAAGAACACTGCTACTCTTTAAGTCAACTTTCAGTCAATGTTAATATTACGTTAGTTATAAAGTTAGCCTTGGCGCTTAAACAGGCCAGCTTTGGTCCCTTGTCAGGATTTATATAGCGTTTGCTCTCAAATCATAAGACATTAACAACTTATATTTGAAGTATTATTTTGCATCATATAACTGTAAAAAAAACATTCTTTACCTACTAGTCAGACAAATGAAGATAAGCAGTAACTAAACAGCTTTTAAACAATATTATGTTTGTTTAGGTTGGAAAAGTTAATGGCTAATTAACAGTACTTATGAATTTATGATGCCAGATTGAGATCATATTTTGCGGAAAATAATGTTGCTGCAGGTGTCTGTACAGCTTTCACTTGTATACAGTCATGTGAAAAATTAGGACACCCTATGAAAGCCTGTGTATTTTTGTAAAATTTTTTCAACATTTTGGATATATGGATATTTAATCTTAATTTTAACAATACAGAGAGATTAAATTAATATATCTAAGCAATTAAAACTGAAGAGGGAATTTTCTGTAAAATGTAATTCCACAAAATGCAAATAATAACTGAGGCAAAAGTTAGGACACCCTCACATATATTCCCTTTTAAAATGGCTCAAATCACACACAGGTGTATCACACAAGCTGCACATAATAGTAGATCATTACTCAGCATTTTGAATAAGGCTTGCCCTATCTAAACCTCAGACATTTAGTTTGGTGTGCTCCTGACTGTTGAAGTGAGAGTGAGCACCATGGTGAGAGCAACAGAGTTGTCAAATGCCTTCAGAAAAAACATTGTAGCATCCTATGAGTCTGGTACGGGATTTAAAAAGATCTCAAAAGATTTTGTCAGCCATTCCACTGTCCGGAAGATCGTCTACAAATGAAGGGCTTTCAAAACAACTGCCAACATGCCCAGGTCTGGTCGCCCCAGCAAGTTCACCCCAAGAGCAGACCACAAGATGCTAAAAGAGGTCTCCAAAAACCCTAAAATATCATCTGGGGACCTACAGGAGGCTCTGGCTACTGTTGATGTAAATGTGCATGCCTCTACAATCAGAAAGAGACTGCACAAGTTTAACTTGCATGGGAGGTGTGCAAGGACGAAACCTTTGTTCTCTGAGAGAAACATCAAGGCCAGACTGACATTTGCCAGAGAGAATGTTGACAAAGACCAGGACTTCTGGAATAATGTTCTTTGGACAGATGAGTCCAAAATTGAATTATTTGGACACCAGAGCAAAGGACATGTTTGGAGTAAACCAAAGACAGCATTCCAGGAAAAGAACCTCATACCAACTGTGAAGCATGGAGGTGGAAGTGTCATGGTTTGGGGCTGCTTTGCTGCAGCAGGACCTGGTCAGCTCACCATCATAGAATCCACCATGAATTCTACTGTGTATCAGAAGGTGCTTGAAGAAAATGTGAGACCATCCGTTAAAAAATTAAAGCTGAAGCAGAACTGGATCATGCAACATGACAATCACCCAAAACATACTAGTAAATCAACCAAAGACTGACTGAAAAGGCAAAAACGGAGAGTCCTGGAATGGACGAGTCAAAGTCTGAATCTGAATCCCATTGAGATGCTGTGGGGTGACTTGAAAAGGGCTGTACATGCAAGAAACCCCTCAAACATCTCACAGCTGAAAAAAATCTGCATTGAGGAGTGGAATAAAATTTCCTCAGACCGATGTCAGAGACTGGTAGATGGCTACAAAAAGCATCTCACTGCAGTTATTTCAGCCAAAGGAGGTAACACTAGCTATTAGGGGCTAGGGTGTCCTATCTTTTTCCTTTTAAAATAGGCATTTTTGTAGAATTACATTTACAGAAGATCTTAAACACTTTTCTTCAGTTTTAATTGTTTAGTTATTTTACTTTACTCCCTCTGTATTGTCAAAATTGAGACTAAATAACCATATATTAAAAAAATGTTACAAAATACACATGCTTTCACAGGGTGTCCTAATTACACATGACTGTAAATGTCATATTAGACTTTAATATATCATATCAGTGTTTCTTTCTAGTGATACTGTTTGGTTGAGAAGGAGAAAAGCAGCATGTTTCAGATTGATAAGTTTAAACAAATTTAAGGTCCAAAATGTTTGACCTGTTTTACTGGTACTATTTACTGGCATGCAAATAGTCCAGAAAAATCCCTATTGTTATTATTTAAGCCCTCTACAACAAATAAAAGTATAAACTCCATTAACTATGGTAAGGTGATGCAAAATCTTTTAACTATTGATTCATTAGCCAGTTAGTTTAAATACCATTAGCTTTGGTAAGATGATGCAGAATCTTTATAAACTATTGATTCATTAACCAGTTAGTTTAACCACCACTAGCTTTGGTAAGATAATGCAGAATCTTTATAAACTATTGATTTATTAAACAGTTAGTTTAAATGCCACTATCTTTGGTTA
The DNA here is from genome assembly GCA_036877525.1 of Chromobotia macracanthus. NCBI lineage: Eukaryota > Metazoa > Chordata > Actinopteri > Cypriniformes > Botiidae > Chromobotia > Chromobotia macracanthus. The sequence goes on from JAZGTH010000129.1 coordinate 665,441, forward strand.
GATAATGCAGAATCTTTATAAACTATTGATTCATTAACCAGTTAGTTTAAATCCATTAGCTTTGGTAAGATAATGCAGAATCTTTATTTACTATTGATTCATTAAACAGTTAGTTTAAATACCATTAGCTTTGGTAAATGATGCAGAATTTTTATAAACTGTTGATTCATTAACCAGTTAGTTTAAATACCATTAGCTTTGGTAAATGATGCAAAATCTTTATAACTATTGATTCGTTAAACAGTTAGTTTATCTACGATTAGCTTTGTTAAAACATGATGCAGAATCTTTATAAACTATTGATTCATTATACAGTTAGTTTAACTGCCACTAGCTTTGGTAAGATGATGCAAAATTTTATAAACTACTGATTCATTCACCAGTTAGTTTAACTCCATTAAATTTTGGTAAGATGATGCAGAATCTTTATAAACTATTGACTATAAAGTTTATAAACTATTATAAACAGTAAGACAACCACTGATCACAAAGGACACAGACACACAACCTCATAGCAAACAATGGTAGAGTCCAGGCTCAATAGCAGTCAGTATAACAATCTCATGGCAAACAATGGTAGAGTCCAGGCTCCATAGGAGTCAGTATACCAATCTCATGGCAAACAATGGTAGAGTCCAGGCTAAAAAAGATTCTGTATTCCAAACGCAAGGCAAACAATGGTAGAGTCCAGGCTCCATAGCAGTCAGTATAACAATCTCATGGCAAACAATGGTAGAGTCCAGGCTAAAAAAGAGGCAGTATTCCAATCTCATAGCAAACAATGCTAGAGTCCAGGCTAAAAAGGAGTCTGTATTTCAAACTCATGGCAAACAATGGTAGAGTCCAGGCTAAAAAACAGTCTGTATTCCAAACTCATGGTAAACAATGGTAGATTCCAGGCTCCATAGCAGTCTGTATTCTAATTTCATTGCAAACAATGGTAGAGTCCAGGCTCCATAGGAGTCAGTATACCAATCTCATGCCAAACAATGGTAGAGTCCAGGCTTAAAAGGAGTCTGTATTCCAAGCTCATGGCAAACAATGGTAGAGTCAAGGCTAAAAAGGAGTCAGTATTCCAATCTCATGGCAAACAATGGTAGAGTCCAGGCTCCATAGGAGTCAGTATTCCAATCTCATGGAAAACAATGGTAGAGTCCAGGCTCCATAGGAGTCAATATACCAATCTCATGGCACACAATGGTAGAGTCCAAGCTCCATAGGAGTCAGTATACCAATCTCATGGCAAACAATGGTAGAGTCCAGGCTAAAAAAGATTCTGTATTCCAAACTCATGGCAAACAATGGTAGAGTCAAGGCTAAAAAGGAGTCAGTATTCCAATCTCATGGCAAACAATGGTAGAGTCCAGGCTCCATAGGAGTCAGTATTCCAATCTCATGGAAAACAATGGTAGAGTCCAGGCTCCATAGGAGTCAATATACCAATCTCATGGCACACAATGGTAGAGTCCAGGCTCCATAGCAGTCTGTATTCTAATTTCATTGCAAACAATGGTAGAGTCCAGGCTAAAATGGAATCAGGAATCCAGCCTCATAGCAAGCAATGGTAGAGTCCAGGCTAAAATGGAATCAGGACTCCACCCTGAAGACAAACATTGGTACAATCCATGCTATAAAGAAGTCAGGATTCCAGCTTGATGACAAACAATGGTACAGTCCAGGCTAAAAAGGATTCATGATTCCACCCTGAAGACAAACAATGGTACAGTCCATGCAAAAAAGATGTCAGTATTCAAGTCTCATGTCATACAATGGTAGAGTCCATGCTGAAAAGGAATCTGGATTCCACCCTGATGACATACAATGGTACAGTCCAGACAAAAAAAGAATCAGGATTCCAGCCTGATGACAAACAATGGTACAGTCCATGCTAAAAAGATGTCAGTATTCAAGTCTCATGTCATACAATGGTAGAGTCCATGCTGAAAAGGAATCTGGATTCCACCCTGATGACATACAATGGTACAGTCCAGACAAAAAAAGAATCAGGATTCCAGCCTGATGACAAACAATGGTACAGTCCATGCTAAAAAGATGTCAGGATTCCAGCCTCATGGCAAACAATAGTATAGTCCAGGCTAAAAAGGAATGTGTATTCCACCCTGAAGAATAACAATGGTACAGTCCATGCTAAAAAGAAGTCAGGATTCCAGCTTGATGACGAACAATGGTACAGTCTAGGCTAAAAAGGATGCAGGATTCCACCCTGAAGACAAACAATGGTAGAGTCCAGGCTAAAAAGGAATATGGATTCCACCCTGATGACATACAATGGTACACTCCAGGCTAAAAAGGTATCAGGATTCCACCCTGATGACATACAATGGTACAGTCAAGGCTAAAAAGAAGTCAGGATTCCAGCTTGATGACAAACAATGGTAGAGTCCATGCTAAAAAGATGTCAGGGTTCCAGCCTCATAGCAAACAATGGTAAAAGAAATCAGGATTCAGCCATGATGATATACAATGGAAGAGTCCAGGCAAAAAGGAATCGGGATTCCACCCTGATGACATACAATGGTACAGTCCAGGCTAAAAAGGAATCATGATTCCACCCTGATGACATAAATGGTACAGTCTAGGCTAAAAAGGAGTCAGGATTCCAACCTAATGACAAACAATGGTAGAGTCCAGGCTAAAATGGAGTCAGGATTCCAACCTGATGACAAACAATGGTAGAGTCCAGGCTACAAAGGAGTCAGGATTCCAGCCTGATGACAAACAATTGTACAGTACATGCTAAAAAGAAGTCAGGATTCCAGCTTGATGACAAACAATGGTAGAGTCCAGGCTAAAAAGGAATCTGGATTCCACAATGATGACATGCATTGGTACAGTCCAGGCTAAAAAGAATCAGGATTCCAGCCTGAAGACAAACAATGGTACAGTCCATGCTAAAAAGATGTCAGGAATCCGGCCTCATGGCAAACAATGGTAGAGTCCAGGCTAAAAAGAAATCAGGATTCCTCCTTGAAGACAAACAATGGTACAGTCCATGCTAAAAAGATGTCAGAATTCCATCTTGATGACAAACAGTGGTACAGTCCAGGCTAAAATGGAATCAGGATTCCACCCTGAAGACAAACAATGGTACAGTCCATGCTAAAAAGAAGTCAGGAATCCAGCCTCATGGTAAACAATGTTAGAGTCCAGGATAAAAAGGAATCTGGATTCCACCCTGATGACATACAATGGTACAGTAAAGGCTAACAAGGAGTCAGGATTCCAACCTGATGACAAACAATGGTACAGTCCAGGCTAAAAAGGAATCATGATTCCTCCCTGAAGACAAACAATAGTACAGTCCAGGCTAAAAAGAAGTCAGGATTCCAACCTGATGAAAACCATGGTAGAGTCCAGGTTAAAACGGAATCATGATTCCACCCTGATGACAAACAATAGTACAGTCCAGGATAAAAAGGAGTCAGGATTCCAACCTGATGACAAACAATGGTACAGTCCAGGCTAAAAAGGTATCAGGATTCCAGCCTGATGACAAACAATGGTACAGTCCAGGCTAAAAAGGATTCAGGATTCCAAACTCATGGCAAACAATGGTACAGTCCAGGCTAAAAAGGTATCAGGATTCCAGCCTGATGACAAACAATGGTACAGTCCAGGCTAAAAAGGAGTCAGGATTCCAGCCTGATGATAAACAATGGTAGAGTCCAGGCAAAAAGCAGTCAGAATTCCAGCCTGATGACAAACAATGGTACAGTCCATGCTAAAAATATTTCAGGATTTCAGCCTCATGGCAATCAATGGTAGAGTCCAGGCAAACAGGAATCGGGATTCCACCCTGATGACACACAATGGTACAGTCCAGGCTAAAAAGGAATCATGATTCCACCCTGATGACATGCAATGGTACAGTCCAGGCTAAAAAGGAGTCAGGATTCCAGCCTGATGACAAACAATGGTACAGTCCAGGCTAAAAAGGAGTCAGAATTCCAGCTTGATGACAAACAATGGTATAGTCCATGCTAAAATGGAGTGAGGATTCCAGTCTCATGGCAAACAATAGTAGTGTGCAGGCTAAAACGGAATCATGATTCCACCCTGAAGACAAACAATGGTACAGTCCAGGCTAAAAGAAGTCAGGATTCCAGCTTCATGGCAAACAATGGTAGAGTCCAGGCTAAAAAGAATCATGATTCCTCCCTGAAGACAAACAATGGTACAGCCCATGCTAAAAAGAAGTCAGGATTCCAGCCTCATGGCAAACAATGGTAGAGTCCAGGCTAAAAAGGATTCATGATTCCTCCCTGAAGACAAACAATGGTACAGCCCATGCTAGAAAGAGGTCAGGATTCCAGCATGATGATAAACAATGGTACAGTCCAGGCTAAAAAGGAATCTAGATTCCACAATGATGACATGCTTTGGTACAGTCCAGGCTAAAAAAGAATCAGGATTCCAGCCTGAAGACAAACAATGGTACAGTCCATGCTAAAAAGAAGTAAGGAATCCGGCCTCATGGCAAACAATGGTAGAGTCCAGGCTAAAAAGAAATCAGGATTCCACCATGATGATATACAATGGTACAGTCCAGGCTAAAAAGTTATCAGGATTCCAGCCTCATAGCAAACAATGGTAGAGTCCAGGCTAAAAAAGAATCAGGATTCCACCCTGAAGACAAACAATGGTACAGTCCATGCTAAAAAGAAGTCAGGATTCCAACCTGATGAAAACCATGGTAGAGTCCAGGCTAAAAAAGAGTGAGGATTCCAGCCTAATAGCAAACAATAGTAGTGTCCAGGCTAAAACGGAATCTGGATTCCACCCTGATGACATACAATGGTACAGTAAAGGCTAAATAGGAGTTATGTTAACAAGGAAGTCAGGATTCAAGCTTGATGACAAACAATTGTACAGTCCAGGCTAAAATGGAATCAGGATTCCACCCTGAAGACAAACAATGGTACAGTCCATGCTAAAAAGTTGTCAGGATTCTAGCCTCATGGCAAACAATGGTAGAATCCAGGCCAAAAAGAAATCAGGATTCCACCATGATGATATACAATGGTACAGTCCAGGCTAAAAAAGAATCAGGATTCCAGCCTGAAGACAAACAATGGTACAGTCCATGCTAAAAAGAAGTCAGGAATCCGGCCTCATGGCAAACAATGGTAGAATCAAGGCTAAAAAGAAATCAGGATTCCACCATGATGACATACAATGGTACAGTCCAGGCTAAAAAGATGTCAGGATTCCTTCCTCATGGTAAACAATGGTAGAGTCCAGGCTAGAAAGGAATCTAGATTCCACCCTGATGACAAACAATGGTACAGTCCAGGCTTAAAAGGAATCAGGATTCCACCCTGAAGACAAACAATGGTACAGTCCATGATAAAAGTTGTCAGGATTCCAACCTCATGGCAAACAATGGTACAGTCCAGGCTAAAAAGGAATCATGATTCCTCCCTGAAGACAAACAATGGTACAGTCCATGCTAAAAAGATGTCCGGATTCCAGCCTCACGGCAAACAATGGTAGAGTCCAGGCTAAAAAGGAATCTGGATTCCACCCTCATGGCAAACAATGGTAGAGTCCAATGCTAAAAAATAATCAGGATTCCACCCTGAAGATAAACAATGGTACAGTCCATGCTAAAAAGAAGTCAGGATTCCACCTTGATGACAATCAATGGTACATTCCAGGCTTAAAAGGAATCAGGATTCCACCCTGATGACAAACAATGGTACAGTCCAGGCTAAAAAGGAATCAGGATTCCACCCTGATGAAAACCATGGTAGAGTCCAGGCTAAAATGGGAGTGAGGATTCCAGCCTCATGGTAAACAATGGTACAGTCCAGGCCAAATAGGAATCTGGATTCCACCCTGATGACAAACAATGGTACAGTCCATGCTAAAAAAGTCAGGATTCCAGCTTGATAACAAACAATGGTTCAGTCCAGGCTAAAAACGATTCCGTATTCCACCCTGAACACAAACAATGGTAGAGTCCAGGCTAAAATGGTATCAAGATTCCAGCTTGATGACAAACAATGGTACAGACCAGGCTAAAAAAGGAATCAGGATTCCTCCCTGAAGACAAACAATGGTACAGACCATGCTTAAAAAGTCAGGATTCCATCCTGATAGCAAAGAATGGTAGATTCCAGGCTAAAAAGGAAGCAGGATTCCTCCCTGAAGACAAACAATGGTACAGTCCATGCAAAGAAGAAGTTAGGATTCCAGCTTGATGACAAACAATAGTACAGTCCAGGCTAAAAAAGAAATCAGGATTCCACCCTGAAGACAAACAATGGTACAGTCCATGCTAAAAATAGTCAGGATTCCAGCTTGATGACAAACAATGGAACAGTCCATGCTAAAAAGATGTCCGGATTCCATCTTCATGGCAAACAATGGTAGAGTCCAGGCTAAAAAGAAATCATGTTTCCAACATGATGACATACAATGGTACAGTCCAGGCTAAAAGGAGTCAGGATTCCATCCTGATAGCAAAGAATGGTAGATTCCAGGCTAAAAAGGAATCTGGATTCCACCCTGATGACATGCAATGGTACAGTCCAGGCTAAAAAGGAATCTGGATTCCACCCTGATGACAAACAATGGTACAGTCCAGGCTAAAAAGGAATCAGGATTCCACCCTGATGACAAACATTGGTACAGTCCATGCTAAAAAGATGTCCGGATTCAAGCCTCATTGCAAACAATGGTAGAATCCAGGCAAAAAGAAATCAGGATTCCAACCTGATGACAAACAATGGTAGAACCCAGGCAAAAAAAGGAATCTGGATTCCACCCTGATGACCAACAATAGTACAGTCCAGGCTAAAAAGGAATCAAGATTCCACCCTGAAGACAAACAATGGTACAATCCATGCTAAAAACAAGTCAGGATTCCAGCTTGATGACAAACAATGGTACAGTCCAGGCTAAAAAAGGAATCAGGATTCCACCCTGAAGACAAACAATGGTACAGTCCATGCTAAAAAGATGTCCGGATTCAAGCCTCATTGCAAACAATGGTAGAATCCAGGCTAAAAAGAAATGAGGATTCCAACCTGATGACAAACAATGGTACAGTCCAGGCTAAAAAGGATGCATGATTCCTCCCTGAAGACAAACAATGGTACAGCCCATGCTAGAAAGAGGTCAGGATTCCAGCCTCATGGTAAACAATGGTACAGTCCAGGCTAAAAAGGAATCTGGATTCCACCCTGATGACAAACGATGGTACAGTCCAGGCTAAAAAGGAATCAGGATTCCAGCCTGATGACAAACAATGGTACAGTCCAGGCTAAAAAGAAGTCAGGATTCCAGCCTCATGGCAAACAATGGTACAGTCCTGGCTAAAAAGAAGTCAGGATTCCAGCATGATGACAAACAATGGTACAGTCCTGGCTAAAAAGGATTCAGAATTCCACACATAGACAAACAATGGTACAGTCCAGGCTAAAAAGGATTCATGATTCCAGCCTGATGACAAACAATGGTGGAGCCAAGGCTAAAATGGAGTCAGGATTCCATCCTGATCACAAACAATGGTACAGTCCAGGCTACAAAGGAATCAGGATTCCACACATAGACAAACAATGGTACAGTCCATGCTAAAAAGATGTCAGGATTCCAGCCTCATGGCAAACAATAGTAAAGTCCAGGCTAAAAAGGAATCAGGATTCCACCCTGAAGACAAACATTGGTACAGTCCATGCTAAAAAAAAGTCAGGATTCCAGCTTGATGACAAACAATGGTACAGTCCATGCTAAAAAGATGTCCGGATTCTAGCCTCATGGCAAACAATGGTAGAGTCCAGGCTATAAAGGAATCTGGATTCCACCCTGATGACATACAATGGTACAGTCAAGGCTAAAAACTTATCAGGATTCCAACCTGATGACAAACAATGGTAGAGTCCATGCTAAAAAGGAGTGAGGTTGAAAAGGAAGTCAGGATTCCATCTTGATAACAAACAATGGTACAGTCCAGGCTAAAAAAGGAATCAGGATTCCACATTGAAGACAAACAATGGTACAGTCCATTCTAAAAAGTTGTCAGGATTCAAGCCTCATGGCAAACAATGGTAGAATCCAGGCTAAAATGAAATCAGGATTCCACCATGATGATATACAATGGTACAGTCCAGGCTAAAAGGAGTCAGGATTCCAGCCTGATGACAAACAATGGTACAGTCCATGCAATAAAGAAGTCAGTATTCCAGCCTGATGACAAACAATGGTAGAGTCCATGCTAAAAAGGAGTGAGATTAAAAAGGAAGTCACGAATCCATCTTGATAACAAACAATGGTACAGTCCAGGCTAAAAGGAGTCAGGATTCCAGCCTGATGACAAACAATGGTAGAGTCCAGGCTAAAAAGAAATCAGGATTTCACCCTGAAGACAAACAATGGTACAGTCCATGCTAAAAAGAAGTCAGGATTCCAACCTGATGAAAACCAGGGTTGAGTCCAGGCTAAAAAAGAATGAGCATTCCAGCCTCATGGCAAACAATAGTAGTGTCCAGGCTAAAACGGAATCTGGATTCCACCCTGATGACATACAATGGTACAGTCAAGGCTAAAAAGGAGTCAGGATTCCAACCTGATGACAAATAATGGTATAGACCATGCTAAAAAGGGGTGAGGTTAAAAAGGAAGTAAGGAATCCATCTTGATAACAAACAATGGTACAGTCCAGGCTAAAACGGAATCAGGATTCCACCCTGAAGACATACAATGGTACAGTCCATGCTAAAAAGTTGTCAGGATTCCAGCCTCATGGCAAACAATGGTAGAGTTTAGGCTAAAAAGGAATCTGGATTCCACCCTGATGACATACAATGGTACAGTCCAGGCTTGAAAGGAATCAGGATTCCACCCTGATGACATGCAATGGTACAGTCCAGGCTAAAAAAGAAAAAGGCTAAAAAGAAGTCAGTATTCCAGCATGATGATGAACAATGGTACAGGCTAGGCTAAAAAGGAATCTGGATTCCACAATGATGACATGCATTGGTACATTCCAGGCTAAAAAAGAAAAAGGCTAAAAAGAAGTCAGGATTCCAGCATGATGATAAACAATGGTACAGGCTAGGCTAAAAAGGAGTGAGGACATGCATAGATACAGTCCAGGCTAAAAAAGAATCAGGATTACATCCTGAAGACAAACAATGGTAGAGTCCATGCTAAAAAGGAATCGGGATTCCACCCTGATGACATACAATAGTACAGTCCAGGCTAAAAAGAAGTCAGGATTCCACCCTCATGGCAAACAATGGTAGAGTCCAGGCTAAAAAGGTATCTGGATTCCATCCTGATTATATACAATGGTATAGTCCAGGCTAAAAAGGAATCAGGATTCCAGCCTCATGGCAAACAATGGTAGAGTCCAGGCTAAAAAGGAATCAGGATTCCACAATGATGACATGCATTGGTACAGTCTAGGCTAAAAAAGAATCAGGATTCCAGCCTGAAGACAAAAAATGGTACAGTCCATGCTAAAAAGAAGTCAGGAATCCGGCCTCATGGCAATCAATGGTAGAGTCCAGGCTAAAAAGGAATCATGATTCCTCCTTGAAGACAAACAATGGTACAGTCCATGCTATAAAGAAGTCAGAATTCCAGCTTGATGACAAACAATGTCAGGATTCCAACCAGATGAAAGCCATGGTAGAGTCCAGGCTAAAAAAGAGTGAGGATTCCAGCCTCATGGCAAACAAAAGTAGTGTCCAGGCTAAAACGGAATCTGGATTCCACCCTGATGACATACAATGGTACAGTAAAGGCTAAAAAGGAGTCAGGATTCCAACCTGATGACAAACAATGGTAGAGACCAGGCTAAAAAGGAGTGAGGTCAAAAAGGAAGTCAGGATTCCAGCTTGATGACAAACAATTGTACAGTCCAGGCCAAGCAATGGTAGAGTCCATGCTAAAAAGGAATCAGGATTCCACCCTGAAGACAAACAATGGTACAGTCCAGGCTAAAATGGAGTCAGGATTCCAACCTGATGAAAAACAATGGTAGAGTCCAGGCTACAAAGGAGTCAGGATTCCACCATGATGATATACAATGGTACAGTCCAGGCTAAAAAGAGTCAGGATTCCAACATGATGGCAAACAATGGTAGAGTCCAGGCAAAAAGGAATCGGGATTCCACCCTGATTACATACAATGGTACAGCCCAGGCTAAAAAGGAATCAGGAGTCCACCCTAATTACAAACAATGGTACAGTCCATGCTAAAAAGATGCCAGGATTCCACCCTGAAGATAAACAATGGTACAGTCCATGCTAAAAAGAAGTCAGGATTCCAGCCTCATGGCAAACAATAGTAAAGTCCAGGCTAAAAAGGAATCAGGATTCCACCCTGAAGACAAACATTGGTACAGTCCATGCTAAAAAAAGTCAGGATTCCAGCTTGATGACAAACAATGGTACAGTCCATGCTAAAAAGATGTCCGGATTCTAGCCTCATGGCAAACAATGGTAGAGTCCAGGCTATAAAGGAATCTGGATTCCACCATGATGATATACAATGGTACAGTCAAGGCTAAAAACTTATCAGGATTCCAACCTGATGACAAACAATGATAGAGTCCATGCTAAAAGGAGTGAGGTTGAAAAGGAAGTCAGGATTCCATCTTGATAACAAACAATGGTACAGTCCAGGCTAAAAAAAGGAATCAGGATTCCACATTGAAGACAAACAATGGTACAGTCCATTCTAAAAAGTTGTCAGGATTCAAGCCTCATGGCAAACAATGGTAGAATCCAGGCTAAAATGAAATCAGGATTCCACCATGATGATATACAATGGTACAGTCCAGGCTAAAAGGAGTCAGGATTCCAGCCTGATGACAAACAATGGTACAGTCCATGCAAAAAAGAAGTCAGTATTCCAGCCTGATGACAAACAATGGTAGAGTCCATGCTAAAAAGGAGTGAGATTAAAAAGGAAGTCACGAATCCATCTTGATAACAAACAATGGTACAGTCCAGGCTAAAAGGAGTCAGGATTCCAGCCTGATGACAAACAATGGTAGAGTCCAGGCTAAAAAGAAATCAGGATTTCACCCTGAGACAAATAATGGTACAGTCCATGCTAAAAAGAAGTCAGGATTCCAACCTGATGAAAACCAGGGTTGAGTCCAGGCTAAAAAAGAATGAGCATTCCAGCCTCATGGCAAACAATAGTAGTGTCCAGGCTAAAACGGAATCTGGATTCCACCCTGATGACATACAATGGTACAGTCAAGGCTAAAAAGGAGTCAGGATTCCAACCTGATGACAAATAATGGTATAGACCATGCTAAAAAGGGGTGAGGTTAAAAAGGAAGTAAGGAATCCATCTTGATAACAAACAATGGTACAGTCCAGGCTAAAACGGAATCAGGATTCCACCCTGAAGACATACAATGGTACAGTCCATGCTAAAAAGTTGTCAGGATTCCAGCCTCATGGCAAACAATGGTAGAGTTTAGGCTAAAAAGGAATCTGGATTCCACCCTGATGACATACAATGGTACAGTCCAGGCTTGAAAGGAATCAGGATTCCACCCTGATGACATGCAATGGTACAGTCCAGGCTAAAAAAGAAAAAGGCTAAAAAGAAGTCAGTATTCCAGCATGATGATGAACAATGGTACAGGCTAGGCTAAAAAGGAATCTGGATTCCACAATGATGACATGCATTGGTACATTCCAGGCTAAAAAAGAAAAAGGCCAAAAAGAAGTCAGGATTCCAGCATGATGATAAACAATGGTACAGACTAGGCTAAAAAGGAGTGAGGACATGCATAGATACAGTCCAGGCTAAAAAAGAATCAGGATTACAGCCTGAAGACAAACAATGGTAGAGTCCATGCTAAAAAGGAATCGGGATTCCACCCTGATGACATACAATAGTACAGTCCAGGCTAAAAAGAAGTCAGGATTCCACCCTCATGGCAAACAATGGTAGAGTCCAGGCTAAAAAGGTATCTGGATTCCATCCTGATTATATACAATGGTATAGTCCAGGCTAAAAAGGAATCAGGATTCCAGCCTCATGGCAAACAATGGTAGAGTCCAGGCTAAAAAGGAATCTGGATTCCACAATGATGACATGCATTGGTACAGTCTAGGCTAAAAAAGAATCAGGATTCCAGCCTGAAGACAAAAAATGGTACAGTCAATGCTAAAAAGAAGTCAGGAATCCGGCCTCATGGCAATCAATGGTAGAGTCCAGGCTAAAAAGGAATCATGATTCCTCCTTGAAGACAAACAATGGTACAGTCCATGCTATAAAGAAGTCAGAATTCCAGCTTGATGACAAACAATGTCAGGATTCCAACCAGATGAAAGCCATGGTAGAATCCAGGCTAAAAAAGAGTGAGGATTCCAGCCTCATGGCAAACAATAGTAGTGTCCAGGCTAAAACGGAATCTGGATTCCACCCTGATGACATACAATGGTACAGTAAAGGCTAAAAAGGAGTCAGGATTCCAACCTGATGACAAACAATGGTAGAGACCAGGCTAAAAAGGAGTGAGGTCAAAAAGGAAGTCAGGATTCCAGCTTGATGACAAACAATTGTACAGTCCAGGCCAAGCAATGGTAGAGTCCATGCTAAAAGGAATCAGGATTCCACCCTGAAGACAAACAATGGTACAGTCCAGGCTAAAATGGAGTCAGGATTCCAACCTGATGAAAAACAATGGTAGAGTCCAGGCTACAAAGGAGTCAGGATTCCACCATGATGATATACAATGGTACAGTCCAGGCTAAAAGGAGTCAGGATTCCAACATGATGGCAAACAATGGTAGAGTCCAGGCAAAAAGGAATCGGGATTCCACCCTGATTACATACAATGGTACAGCCCAGGCTAAAAAGGAATCAGGAGTCCACCCTAATTACAAACAATGGTACAGTCCATGCTAAAAAGATGCCAGGATTCCACCCTGAAGATAAACAATGGTACAGTCCATGCTAAAAAGAAGTCAGGATTCCAGCCTCATGGCAAACAATAGTAAAGTCCAGGCTAAAAAGGAATCAGGATTCCACCCTGAAGACAAACATTGGTACAGTCCATGCTAAAAAAAAGTCAGGATTCCAGCTTGATGACAAACAATGGTACAGTCCATGCTAAAAAGATGTCCGGATTCTAGCCTCATGGCAAACAATGGTAGAGTCCAGGCTATAAAGGAATCTGGATTCCACCCTGATGACATACAATGGTACAGTCAAGGCTAAAAACTTATCAGGATTCCAACCTGATGACAAACAATGATAGAGTCCATGCTAAAAAGGAGTGAGGTTGAAAAGGAAGTCAGGATTCCATCTTGATAACAAACAATGGTACAGTCCAGGCTAAAAAAGGAATCAGGATTCCACATTGAAGACAAACAATGGTACAGTCCATTCTAAAAAGTTGTCAGGATTCAAGCCTCATGGCAAACAATGGTAGAATCCAGGCTAAAATGAAATCAGGATTCCACCATGATGATATACAATGGTACAGTCCAGGCTAAAAGGAGTCAGGATTCCAGCCTGATGACAAACAATGGTACAGTCCATGCAATAAAGAAGTCAGTATTCCAGCCTGATGACAAACAATGGTAGAGTCCATGCTAAAAGGAGTGAGATTAAAAAGGAAGTCACGAATCCATCTTGATAACAAACAATGGTACAGTCCAGGCTAAAAGGAGTCAGGATTCCAGCCTGATGACAAACAATGGTAGAGTCCAGGCTAAAAAGAAATCAGGATTTCACCCTGAAGACAAATAATGGTACAGTCCATGCTAAAAAGAAGTCAGGATTCCAACCTGATGAAAACCAGGGTTGAGTCCAGGCTAAAAAGAATGAGCATTCCAGCCTCATGGCAAACAATAGTAGTGTCCAGGCTAAAACGGAATCTGGATTCCACCCTGATGACATACAATGGTACAGTCAAGGCTAAAAAGGAGTCAGGATTCCAACCTGATGACAAATAATGGTATAGACCATGCTAAAAAGGGTGAGGTTAAAAAGGAAGTAAGGAATCCATCTTGATAACAAACAATGGTACAGTCCAGGCTAAAACGGAATCAGGATTCCACCCTGAAGACATACAATGGTACAGTCCATGCTAAAAAGTTGTCAGGATTCCAGCCTCATGGCAAACAATGGTAGAGTTTAGGCTAAAAAGGAATCTGGATTCCACCCTGATGACATACAATGGTACAGTCCAGGCTTGAAAGGAATCAGGATTCCACCCTGATGACATGCAATGGTACAGTCCAGGCTAAAAAAGAAAAAGGCTAAAAAGAAGTCAGTATTCCAGCATGATGATGAACAATGGTACAGGCTAGGCTAAAAAGGAATCTGGATTCCACAATGATGACATGCATTGGTACATTCCAGGCTAAAAAAGAAAAAGGCCAAAAAGAAGTCAGGATTCCAGCATGATGATAAACAAAGGTACAGGCTAGGCTAAAAAGGAGTGAGGACATGCATAGATACAGTCCAGGCTAAAAAAGAATCAGGATTACAGCCTGAAGACAAACAATGGTAGAGTCCATGCTAAAAAGGAATCGGGATTCCACCCTGATGACATACAATAGTACAGTCCAGGCTAAAAAGAAGTCAGGATTCCACCCTCATGGCAAACAATGGTAGAGTCCAGGCTAAAAAGGTATCTGGATTCCATCCTGATTATATACAATGGTATAGTCCAGGCTAAAAAGGAATCAGGATTCCAGCCTCATGGCAAACAATGGTAGAGTCCAGGCTAAAAAGGAATCTGGATTCCACAATGATGACATGCATTGGTACAGTCTAGGCTAAAAAAGAATCAGGATTCCAGCCTGAAGACAAAAAATGGTACAGTCCATGCTAAAAAGAAGTCAGGAATCCGGCCTCATGGCAATCAATGGTAGAGTCCAGGCTAAAAAGGAATCATGATTCCTCCTTGAAGACAAACAATGGTACAGTCCATGCTATAAAGAAGTCAGAATTCCAGCTTGATGACAAACAATGTCAGGATTCCAACCAGATGAAAGCCATGGTAGAGTCCAGGCTAAAAAAGAGTGAGGATTCCAGCCTCATGGCAAACAATAGTAGTGTCCAGGCTAAAACGGAATCTGGATTCCACCCTGATGACATACAATGGTACAGTAAAGGCTAAAAAGGAGTCAGGATTCCAACCTGATGACAAACAATGGTAGAGACCAGGCTAAAAAGGAGTGAGGTCAAAAAGGAAGTCAGGATTCCAGCTTGATGACAAACAATTGTACAGTCCAGGCCAAGCAATGGTAGAGTCCATGCTAAAAAGGAATCAGGATTCCACCCTGAAGACAAACAATGGTACAGTCCAGGCTAAAATGGAGTCAGGATTCCAACCTGATGAAAAACAATGGTAGAGTCCAGGCTACAAAGGAGTCAGGATTCCACCATGATGATATACAATGGTACAGTCCAGGCTAAAAGGAGTCAGGATTCCAACATGATGGCAAACAATGGTAGAGTCCAGGCAAAAAGGAATCGGGATTCCACCCTGATTACATACAATGGTACAGTCCAGGCTAAAAAGGAATCAGGAGTCCACCCTAATTACAAACAATGGTACAGTCCATGCTAAAAAGATGCCAGGATTCCACCCTGAAGATAAACAATGGTACAGTCCATGCTAAAAAGAAGTCAGGATTCCAGCTTGATGACAAACAATGGTACAGTCCAGGCTAAAAAGGATTCAGGATTCCACCCTGATGACAAACAATGGTGCAGTCCATGCTATAAAGAAGTCAGGATTCCAGCCTCATGGCAAACAATCGTAGACTCGAAGCTAAAAACTAATCATTATTCGTCCCTGAAGACAAACAATGGTACAGTCCATGCTAAAAAGATGTCAGAATTCCAGCTTGATGACAAACAATGGTACAGTCCATGCTAACAAGAAGTCAGGATTCCAGCCTCATGGCAAACAATGGTTGAGTCCAGGCTTAAAAGGAATCATGATTCCTCCCTGAAGACAAACAATGGTACAGTCCATGCTAAAAAGACGTCAGGATTCCAGCATGATGATAACCAATTGTACAGTCCAGGCTAAAAAGGAATCTGGATTCCACAATGATGACATGCATTGGTACAGTCCAGTCTAAAAAGGAATCATGATTCCTCCCTGAAGACAAACAATGGTACAGTCCATGCTAAAAAGACGTCAGGATTCCAGCCTCATGGCAAACAATGGTAGAGTCCAGGCTAAAAAGGAATCTGGATTCCACAATGATGACATGCATTGGTACAGTCCAGGCTAAAAAAGAATCAGGATTCCACCCTGATGACATACAATGGTACAGTCCATGCTAAAAAGATGTCAGGATTCCAACCTTATGACAAACAATAGTACAGTCCAGGCTAAAAAGGAATCAGGATTCCTCCCTGAAGACAAACAATGGTACAGTCCATGCTAAAAAGATGTCAGGTTTCCAGCCTCATGGCAAACAATGGTATACTCCAGGATAAATAGGAATCAGGATTCCACCCTGAAAACAAACAATTGTTCAGTCCAGACTATTAAGGAGTCAGGATTCCAACCTGATGACAAACAATGGTAGAGTCCAGGCTAAAAAGGAGTCAGGATTCCAGCTTGATGACAAACAATGGTACAGTCCAGGCTGTAAAGAAGTCAGGATTCCACCCTCATGGCAACCAATGGAAGAGTCCAGGCTAAAAAGGAATCTGGATTCCACCCTGATGACATGTAATGGTACAGTCCAGGCTAAAAAGATATCAGGATTCCAGCCTCATGACAAACAATGGTACTGTCCAGCCTAAAAAGGAATCATGATTCCTCCTTGAAGACAAACAATGGTACAGTCCATGCTATAAAGAAGTCAGAATTCCAGCTTGATGACAAACAATGTCAGGATTCCAACCAGATGAAAGCCATGGTAGAGTCCAGGCTAAAAAAGAGTGAGGATTCCAGCCTCATGGCAAACAATAGTAGTGTCCAGGCTAAAACGGAATCTGGATTCCACCCTGATGACATACAATGGTACAGTAAAGGCTAAAAAGGAGTCAGGATTCCAACCTGATGACAAACAATGGTAGAGACCAGGCTAAAAAGGAGTGAGGTTAAAAAGGAAGACAGGATTCCAGCTTGATGACAAACAATTGTACAGTCCAGGCCAAGCAATGGTAGAGTCCATGCTAAAAAGGAATCAGGATTCCACCCTGAAGACAAACAATGGTACAGTCCATGCTAATAAGAAGTCAGGATTCCAGCCTCATGGCAAACAATGGTAGAGTCCAGGCTAAAATGGAGTCAGGATTCCAACCTGATGAAAAACAATGGTAGAGTCCAGGCTACAAAGGAGTCAGGATTCCACCATGATGGCAAACAATGGTAGAGTCCAGGCAAAAAGGAATCGGGATTCCACCCTGATGACATACAATGGTACAGTCCAGGCTAAAAAGGAATCAGGAGTCCACCCTAATTACAAACAATGGTACAGTCCATGCTAAAAAGATGCCAGGATTCCACCCTGAAGATAAACAATGGTACAGTCCATACTAAAAAGAAGTCAGGATTCCAGCTTGATGACAAACAATGGTACAGTCCAGGCTAAAAAGGATTCAGGATTCCACCCTGATGACAAACAATGGTACAGTCCATGCTAAAAAGATGTCAGAATTCCAGCTTGATGACAAACAATGGTACAGTCCATGCTAACAAGAAGTCAGGTTTCCAGCCTCATGGCAAACAATGGTTGAGTCCAGGCTTAAAAGGAATCATGATTCCTCCCTGAAGACAAACAATGGTACAGTCCATGCTAAAAAGACGTCAGGATTTCAGCATGATGATAACCAATGGTACAATCCAGGCTAAAAAGGAATCTGGATTCCACAATGATGACATGCATTGGTACAGTCCAGTCTAAAAAGGAATCATGATTCCTCCCTGAAGACAAACAATGGTACAGTCCATGCTAAAAAGACGTCAGGATTCCAGCCTCATGGCAAACAATGGTAGAGTCCAGGCTAAAAAGGAATCTGGATTCCACAATGATGACATGCATTGGTACAGTCCAGGCTAAAAAAGAATCAGGATTCCTCCCTGAAGACAAACAATGGTACAGTCCATGCTAAAAAAGATGTCAGGTTTCCAACCTCATGGCAAACAATGGTATACTCCAGGATAAATAGGAATCAGGATTCCACCCTGAAAACAAACAATTGTTCAGTCCAGACTATTAAGGAGTCAGGATTCCAACCTGATGACAAACAATGGTAGAGTCCAGGCAAAAAAGGAGTCAGGATTCCAGCTTGATGACAAACAATGGTACAGTCCAGGTTGTAAAGAAGTCAGGATTCCAACCTCATGGCAACCATTGGAAGAGTCCAGGCTAAAAAGGAATCTGGATTCCACCCTGATGACATGTAATGGGACAGTCCAGGCTAAAAAGATATCAGGATTCCAGCCTCATGACAAACAATGGTACTGTCCAGGTTAAAAGGAGTCAGGATTCCAGCCTGATGACAAACAATGGTACAGTCCAGGCTTGAAAGGAATCAGGATTCCTCCCAGAAGACAAACAATGGTAGAGTCCATGCTAAAAAGGGGCGAGGAATCCAGCCTCATGGCAAACAATGTTAGTGTCCTGGCTTAAAAGAAATTTGGATTCCATCCTGATGACATACAATGGTAGAGTCTAGGCTAAAAAGGAGTCAGGATTCTAATCTGATGAAAAAAAAAAGGTAGAGTCCAGGCTACAAAGGAGTCAGGATTCCACCATGATGATATACAATGGTACAGTCCAGGCTAAAAGGAGTCAGGATTCCAACATGATGGCAAACAATGGTAGAGTCCAGGCAAAAAGGAATCGGGATTCCACCCTGATGACATACAATGGTACCGTCCAGGCTAATAAGGAATCATGAATCCACCCTGATGATATGCAATGGTACAGTCCAGGCTATAAAGGAGTCAGGATTCCTCCCAGAAGACAAACAATGGTACAGTCCATGCTAAAAAGACGTCAGGATTCCAGCATGATGATAAACAATGGTACAGTCCAGGCTAAAAAGGAATCTGGATTCCACAATGATGACATGCATTGGTACAGTCCAGGCTAAAAAGGTATCAGGATTCTAACCTGATGACAAACAATGGTAGAGTCCAGGCTAAAAATGAGTCAGGATTCCAGCTTGATGATAAACAATGGTACAGTCCAGGCTAAAAAGGAATCAGGAGTCCACCCTAATTACAAACAATGGTACAGTCCATGCTAAAAAGATGCCAGGATTCCACCCTGAAGATAAACAATGGTACAGTCCATGCTAAAAAGAAGTCAGGATTCCAGCTTGATGACAAACAATGGTACAGTCCAGGCTAAAAAGGATTCAGGATTCCACCCTGATGACAAACAATGGTGCAGTCCATGCTATCAAGAAGTCAGGATTCCAGCCTCATGGCAAACAATGGTTGAGTCCAGGCTTAAAAGGAATCATGATTCCTCCCTGAAGACAAACAATGGTACAGTCCATGCTAAAAAGACGTCAGGATTCCAACATGATGATAACCAATGGTACAGTCCAGGCTAAAAAGGAATCTGGATTCCACAATGATGACATGCATTGGTACAGTCCAGTCTAAAAAGGAATCATGATTCCTCCCTGAAGACAAACAATGGTACAGTCCATGCTAAAAAGACGTCAGGATTCCACCCTGAAGAGAAACAATGGTACAGTCCATGCTAAAAAGATGCCAGGATTCCACCCTGAAGATTAACAATGGTACAGTCCATGCTAAAAAGAAGTCAGGATTCCACCTTGATGACAAACAATTGTACAGTCCAGGCTTAAAAGGAATCAGGATTCCACCCTGAAGAGAAACAATGGTACAGTCCATGCTAAAAAGATGCCAGGATTCCACCCTGAAGATTAACAATGGTACAGTCCATGCTAAAAAGAAGTCAGGATTCCACCTTGATGACAAACAATTGTACAGTCCAGGCTTAAAAGGAATCAGGATTCCACCCTGAAGAGAAACAATGGTACAGTCCATGCTAAAAAGGAGTTATGATTCCATCCTGATGACAAGCAATGGTAGAGACCAGGCTAAAAAGTTGTGAGGTTAAAAAGGAAGTCAGGATTACAGCTTGATGACAAACAATGGTAGAGTCCAGGCTAAAAAGGAATCTGGATTCTAATCTGATTAAAAAAAAAGGTAGAGTCCAGGCTACAAAGGAGTCAGGATTCCAGCTTGATGATAAACAATGGTACAGTCCTGGCTAAAAAGGAATCAGGAGTCCACCCTAATTACAAACAATGGTACAGTCCAGGCTTAAAAGGAATCAGGATTCCACCCTGAAGAGAAACAATGGTACAGCCCATGCTAAAAAGAAGTCAGGATTCCAACCTGATGAAAACCATGGTAGAGTCCAGGCTAAAAAGGAGTGAGGATTCCAGCCTCATGGCAAACAATGGTACAGTCCAGGCTTAAAAGGAATCAGGATTCCACCCTGAAGAGAAACAATGGTACAGTCCAGGCTAAAAGGAGTCAGGATTCCAACCTGATAGCAAACAATGGTAGAGTCCAGGCTAAAAAGGAATCTGGATTCTAATCTGATGAAAAAAAAAAGGTAGAGTCCAGGCTACAAAGGAGTCAGGATTCCAGCTTGATGATAAACAATGGTACAGTCCTGGCTAAAAAGGAATCAGGAGTCCACCCTAATTACAAACAATGGTACAGTCCAGGCTTAAAAGGAATCAGGATTCCACCCTGAAGAGAAACAATGGTACAGCCCATGCTAAAAAGAAGTCAGGATTCCAACCTGATGAAAACCATGGTAGAGTCCAGGCTAAAAAGGAGTGAGGATTCCAGCCTCATGGCAAACAATGGTACAGTCCAGGCTTAAAAGGAATCAGGATTCCACCCTGAAGAGAAACAATGGTACAGTCCAGGCTAAAAGGAGTCAGGATTCCAACCTGATAGCAAACAATGGTACAGTCCAGGCTAAAAAGGAATCAGGATTCCACCCTGAAGACAAACAATAGTACAGTCTATGCTAAAAAGCAATCAGGATTCCAGCCTCATGTCAAACAATGTTACGGTCCAGGTTAAAAAGGAGTCAGGATTCCAGCCTGATGTCAAACAATGGTACAGTCCATGCTTAAAAAAAGTCAGGATTCCAGCTTGTTGACAAACAATGGTACAGTCCATGCTCAAAAGATGTTAGGATTCCAGCCTCATGGCAAACAATAGTAGAGTCCAGGATATAAAGATGTCAGGATTCCAGCCTCATGGCAAAGAATGGTAGAGTCCAGGCTAACAAGGAATCAGGATTCCAGCCTGATGACAAACAATGGTAGAGTCCATGCTAAAAAGATGTCAGGATTCTAGCCTCATGGCAAAGAATGGTAGAGTCCAGGCTAAAAAGATGTCAGGATTCCAGCTTGATGACAAACAATGGTACAGTCCATGCTAACAAGAAGTCAGGATTCCAGCCTCATGGCAAACAATCGTAGACTCGAAGCTATAAACTAATCATTATTCCTCCCTGAAGACAAACAATGGTACAGTCCATGCTAAAAAGATGTCAGAATTCAACTTGATGACAAACAATGGTACAGTTCAGGCTAAAAAAGTATCAGGATTCCAGCCTGATGACAAACAATGGTACAGTCCAGGCTAAAATGGAGTCAGAATTCCAGCCTGATGACAAACAATGGTACAGTCCATGCTAAAAATAAGTCAGGATTCCACCCTCATGGCAAGCAATGGTAGAGTCCAGGCTAATAAGTTATCAGGATTCTAGCCTGATGACAAACAATGGTACAGTCCATGCTAAAAAGGTATCAGGATTCCAGCCTGACGACAAACAATGGTACATTTCAGGCTAAAAAGGGGTCAGGATTCCAGCCTGATGACAAGCAATGGTACTATTCAGGCTAAAAAGGATTCAGGATTCCTGCCTGATGACAAACAATGGTACAGTCCATACTAAAAAAGAAGTCAGGATTCTAGCTTGATGACAAACAATGGTACAGTCCAGGCTAAAAAGCATTCAGGATTCCACTCTGAAGACAAACAATGGTACAGTCAATGCTAAAAAGAAGACAGGATTCCAAACTCATGGCAAGCAATGGTACAGTCCAGGCTAAAAAGAAGACAGAATTCCAAACTCATGGCAAACAATGGTACAGTCCAGGCTAAAAAGGTATCAGGATTCCAGCCTCATGGCAAACAATGGTAGAGTCCAGGCTAAAAAGGAATCAGGATTCCACCCTGAAAACAAACAATGGTACAGTCCATGTAAAAAGATGTCAGGATTCCAAACTCATGGCAAGCAATGGTACAGTCCAGGCTAAAAAGGATTCAGGATTCCAACCTGAAGACAACCAATGTTACAGTCCATGCTAAAAAGAAGGCAGGATTCCACCTTCATGGCAATCAATGGTATAGTCCAGGCTAAAATGGAATCAGGATTCCACCATGATGACATACAATGCTACTGTCCAGGCAAAAAAGGTGTCAGGATTCCAGCATGATGATAAACAATGGTAGAGTCCAGGCTAAAAAGGAATCAGGATTCCACCCTGAAGACAAACAATGGTACAGGCCATGCAAAAAGAAGTCAGGATTCTATCTTTATGACAAACAATGGTACAGTCCAGGCTAAATAGGAATCAGGATTCCACCCTGAGGACAAGCAATGGTACAGTCCATGCTAAAAAGATGTCAGGATTCCAGCCTCATGGCAAACAATGGTAGAGTCCAGGCAAAAAACGAATCAGGATTCCAGCCTGATGACAAACAATGGTACAGTCCAGGCTAAATAGGGGTCAGGATTCCACCATGATGACATACAATGGTACAGTCCAGGCTAAAAAGGAATCAGCATTCTACCCTGATGACAAACAATGGTAGAGTCCAGGCTAAAAAGGAATCAGGATTCCACCCTGATGACATGCAATGGTAAAGGCCATGCAAAAAGAAGTCAGGATTCTATCTTTATGACAAACAATGGTACAGTCCAGGCTAAATAGGAATCAGGATTCCACCCTGAGGACAAGCAATGGTACAGTCCATGCTAAAAATATAGTAGGATTCCAGTGTCATGGCAAACAATGGTAGAGTCCAGGCTAAAAAGAAATCAGGATTCCAGCATGATGACATACAATGGTACAGTCCAGGCTAAAAGGAGTCAGGATTCCAACCTGATAGCAAGCAATGGTAGAGTCCAGGCTGAAAAGGAATCTGGATTCCACCCTGATAACATACAATGGTACAGTCCAGGCTAAAAAAGAAGTCAGGATTCTAGCTTGATGACAAACAATGGTACAGTCCAGGCTAAAAAGGAATCAGGATTCCACCTTGTTGTGTGTTTGTTTTCACTGAAACATGGCTGAACGACAACATCCCGGACTCCGCCATTCAGTTGCACGGACTAACCTGCTACCGAGCGGACAGGGATTCAGTACTGTCAGGTAAGACTCGCGGGGGCGGCTTGTGTGTGTACGTCAACAGAGAATGGTGTAATAATGCTGCGGTAGTGACTACACACTGCTCGTCGCTGGTGGAGGTGATGTTTGTGAAGTGCAGACCGTTCTATCTGCCGCGGGAGTTCACGGCCATTGTTATTGTCGCGGTTTACATCCCCCCGTGTGCAAACGCTAAGGACGCGCTTCGCGAGCTGTACAGCGCCATCAGCGATCAACAAACAAACAACCCCGACGGCTTTTTCATCATAGCCGGAGATTTTAACCACGCAAACTTAAAGACAGTCTTGCCAAAGTTCTACCAACATGTGAACTTTGCTACAAGGGGAAATAACACACTGGACTTTGTTTACACAACACAGAAAGACGCGTACAGGGCTGAACTCCGCCCCCACCTCGGGTACTCCGATCACATCTCTGTTATGCTAATCCCAGCATACAATCCACTGCTGAAAATCACCAAACCGGTTCAAAAACTCATCACAGTCTGGCCGGATGATGCTACCTCAGCACTGCAGGACTGCTTTCAGACTACAGACTGGAGCATGTTTAAAGAGGCAGCCACCTACAACAACAGCACCGACCTGCATGAGTACACTGAAACAGTGAGTGCATATATCAAGAAGTGCATTGATGATGTGACAGTAACAAAGACCATCACCACACGTGCCAACCAGAAGCCGTGGATGACGGCAAAGGTTCGTGGGCTGCTAAAGACCAGAGATGAGGCATTCAGATCAGGAGATAAAGCAGCCCTAAAAACAGCAAGAGCCAGCCTGTCCTGTGGCATCAAGAATGCAAAACGGTCATATGCACAAAAAATCAATAACCACTTCACAGACAGCAGAGACTCACGGAGCCTGTGGCGAGGCATTCAGACCATCACTGACTACAAGCCCCTGCCACAGGCCTGTGATGACGACACATCCCTTCCAGATGCACTTAACCAGTTTTATTCACGGTTTGAAATGCAGAATGACACACCTGCACAAAAACTGCCCACACCTCCCACCGACCAGGCGCTCTGTCTGTCTCCAGCCGTAGTGAGGAAGACCCTGTCTAGGATTAACCCACGCAAGGCTACGGGTCCTGACAACATACCTGGCCGTGTACTGAGAGACTGTGCTGCACAGCTGACAGATGTCCTAACAGATATCTTCAACATCTCGCTGAGCCAGGCAGTCGTCCCCATGTGTCTCAAGTCCACAACCATCATACCGGTACCTAAGAAATCACCTGTGTCCTGTCTGAATGACTATCGTCCCATAGCACTGACTCCAATCATGATGAAGTGCTTTGAGAGATTAGTCATGAATCACATAAAAACCAGCCTCCCCAACACACTCGACCCGCTCCAGTTTGCATACCGTCCAAACCGCTCTACGGATGATGCAATTTCCTCCACCCTCCACCTGGCTCTTACCCACTTAGACCAGAAGAACACTTATGTAAGAATGCTGTTCATTGACTTCAGCTCAGCATTCAACACGATAATCCCACAACAGCTCATTAATAAATTACACCTGCTGGGCCTTAACAACTCTCTCTGTAACTGGATTCTGGACTTTTTAACTGAAAGACCCCAGTCAGTCTGTGTCGGCCACAACACCTCGAGCACTACCACACTGAGCACAGGTGCTCCACAAGGCTGTGTGCTCAGCCCGCTGCTCTTCACACTGCTGACCCACGACTGCACTGCCAAGTTCAGCTCCAACCACATCATCAAGTTCGCTGATGACACAACGGTGGTAGGTCTCATCAGCAACAACGATGAAACGCACTACAGAGAGGAAGTGGCACAGCTAGCGGCATGGTGTGGCGCGAACAACCTGACCCTCAATGTGGAGAAGACAAAGGAGGTTGTGATGGACCTCAGGAGAAACTCCACTGACCACCTCCCACTGACCATCGACAGCTCGACTGTGGAGAGAGTCAGCAGCACTAAATTCCTGGGGGTGCACATCACAGAGGATCTCACCTGGACCACCAACACCACGTCACTCTCCAAAAAGGCACAACAGCGCCTACACTTTCTCCGCCGGCTGAAAAGAGCAAGTCTCCCTCCACCAATCCTCACCATGTTCTACAGGGGAACCATTGAGAGTGTGCTGACCAGCTGCATCACTGTCTGGTATGGGAACTGCAGCGCCGCAGACCGCAAGACCCTCCAGCGGACAGTGAACACAGCTGCAAAGATCATCGGTGCCCCTCTCCCTTCCATCCTGGACATTTTCCTTTCACGATGCTCCAACAAAGCCACCAGCATCGTAAAGGACCCCACCCATCCCTCACACAGTCTCTTCCAGCTCCTGCCGTCAGGAAAACGGTACCGGAGCATCAGAGCCCGCACTGCCAGACTGCTCAACAGCTTTTTCCCCCAGGCTGTGAGAGCCCTGAACTCAAGCACGGCCCCCCTCTGAAAAACCTCATACCTCTTAAATGTATATATATATCTATTTTTTATTTCTCCCTTGTGCAATTCTGAGTGTGCTACACACAGGTGAGTAGGCCGCACAGACCACCTGTAGAAACACATTCTCCTCTATGTGCACTAGACACTTTTTACAACTGAGGGTACATAATCCCACAAAAAAGACTCATGTATGTTTACAAGCCAATGCACTACAGATCATCTTGTACTGTTCTCCAGCCAGGAACAGTGCTTGACTTATATTTATGTGGAACATTTGTATAGTTTGTATTTAAATAGTTTATGTATAGGCAACTTTATATATATTTATATATAGTATATTTATAATCCAATTCCGTTAGCATTTGTGTTTAGATTTATACTGTTTCACGTCATTGTTGTATGTCTGTATTTATGTAGCACCGTGGTCCTGTGAGGCACGACATTTCGTTCCACTGTATGTCCCCACATATAGCGGAATGACAATAAAGCTCAACTTGACTTGACTTGACTTGACTTGAAGAAAAACAATGGTACAGTCCACGCAAAAAGGAATCAGGATTCCACCTTGAAGAAAAACAATGGTACAGTCCACGCTAAAAATATATTAGGATTCCAGCCTCATGGCAAACAATTGTAGAGTCCAGACTAAAAAGAAATCAGGATTCCACCATGATGACATACAATGGTACAGTCCAGGCTAAAAGGAGTCAGGATTCCAACCTGATAGCAAGCAATGAAAAAGTCCATGCTAAAATGAAGCCAGGATTCCAGCTTGATGACAAACAATGGTAGAGTCCAGGATAAAAAGGAATCTGGAATCCACCCTGATGACATGCAATGGTACAGTCCAGGCTAAAAAGGAATCAGGATTCCAGCATGATGACAAACAATTGTAGAGTCCAGGCTGAAAAGGAATCTGGATTCCACCCTGATAACATACAATGGTACAGTCCAGGCTAAAAGGAATCAGGATTCCAGCCTGATGACAAACAATGAAAAAGTCCATGCTAAAATGAAGCCAGGATTCCAGCTTGATGACAAACAATGGTAGAGTCCAGGATAAAAAGGAATCTGGAATCCACCCTGATGACATGCAATGGTACAGTCCAGGCTAAAAGGAATCAGGATTCCAGCATGATGACAAACAATGAAAAAGTCCATGCTAAAATGAAGCCAGGATTCCAGCTTGATGACAAACAATGGTAGAGTCCAGGATAAAAAGGAATCTGGAATCCACCCTGATGACATGCAATGGTACAGTCCAGGCTAAAAAGGAATCAGGATTCCAGCATGATGATAAACAATTGTAGAGTCCAGGCTAAATAGGAATCAGGATTCCACCCTGATGACAAACAATGGTACAGTCCAGGCTAAAAAGGGGTCAGGATTCCAGCCTGATGATATACAATGGTACAGTCCAGGCTAAAAAGGAGTCAGGATTCCTGCCTGATGACAAACAATGGTACAGTCCAGGCTAAAAATGAATCAGGATTCCACCCTGAAGACAAACAATGGTACAGGCCATGCTAAAAAGAAGTCAGGATTCCAGCTTGATGACAAACAATGGTACAGTCCATGCTAGAAAGGTATCAGGATTCCAACCTTATGACAAACAATGGTACAGTCCAGGCTAAAAAGGAGTCAGGATTCCACCCTGATCACAAACAATGGTACAGTCCAGGCTAAAAAGAAGTCAGGATTCCAGCTTGATGACAAACAATGGTACAGTCCATGCTAGAAAGGTATCAGGATTCCAACCAGATGACAAGCAATGGTACAGTCCAGGCTAAAAAGGTAACAGGATTCCAGCCTGATGACAAACAATGGTACAGTCCAGGCTAAAAAGGAGTCAGGATTCCTGCCTGATGACAAACAATGGTACAGTCTAGGCTAAAAATGAATCAGGATTCCACGCTGAAGACAAACAATGGTAGATTCCAGGCTAAAATGGTATTAAGATTCCAGCCTAATGACAAACAATGGTACAGTCCAGGCTAAAAAGGAATCAGGATTCCAGCATGATGACAAACAATGGTACTGTCCAGGCTAAAAAGGAATCAGGATTCCAGCCTGATGACAATCAATGGTACAGTCCAGGCTAAAAAGGATTCAGGATTCCTGCCTGATGACAATCAATGGTACAGTCCATACTAAAAAAGAAGTAATGATTTCAGCCTCATGGCAAAAAAATGGTAGAGTCCAGGCTAAAACGGAATCAGGATTCCACCCTGAATACAAACAATAGTACAGTCCATGCTAAAACGAAGTCAGGATTCCAGCCTGATGACAATCAATGGTACAGTCCAGGCTAAAAAGGAATCTGGATTCCACCCTGTAGACAACCAATGTTACTTTCCAAGCTAAAAAGAAATCAGGATTCCACCTTCATGGCAATCAATAGTACAGTCCAGGCTAAAAAGGAATCTGGATTCCACCATGATGACATACAATGGTACAGTCCATATTAAAAAAGAAGTAATGATTTCAGCCTCATGGCAAAAAATGGTAGAGTGCAGGCTATAAAGGAATCTGGATTCCAGCCTGATGACAAACAATGGTACAGTCATGGCTAAAAAGAAGTCAGGATTCCACCCTGAAGACAAACAATGGTACAGTCAATGCTAAAAAGATGTCCGGATTCCAGTCTGATGACAAGCAATGGTACTGTCCAGGCTAAAAAGGAATCAGGATTCCACCCTGAAGACAACCAATGGTCCAGTCCATGCTAAAAAGAAGTCAGGATTCCAACCTTATGACAAACAATAGTACAGTCCAGAATAAAAAGGAATCAGATTTCCACCCTGAAGAAAAACAATGGTACAGTCCATGCTAAAAATATATTAGGATTCCAGCGTCATGGCAAACAATGGTAGAGTCCATGCTAAAAAGAAGTCAAGATTCCACCTTCATGGCAATCAATGGTAGAGTCCAGGCAAAAAAGCAATCTGGATTCCACCATGATGACATACAATGGTACCGTCCAGGCTCAAACGGAATCAGGATTCCAGCATGATGACAAACAATGGTAAAGTCCATGCTAAAAAGAAGTCAGGATTCCAACCTTATGACAAACAATGGTACAGTCCAGGCTAAAAAGGGGTCAGAATTCCAGCGTGATGACAAACAATGGTACAGTCCATGCTAAAAAGATGTCAGGATTCCAGCCTGATAAAAAACAATGGTACAGTCCAGGCTAAATAGGGGTCAAGATTCCACCATGATGACATACAATGGTACAGTCCAGGCTAAAAAGGAATCAGTATTCTACCCTGATGACAAACAATGGTACAGTCCATGCTAAAAGAAGTCAGGATTCCAGCCTTATGGCAAACAATGGTAGAATCCAGTATAAAAAGAAATCAGGATTCCACCATGATGACATACAATGGTACAGTCCAGGCTAAAAGGAGTCAGGATTCCAGCTTGTTGACATACAATGGTACAGTCCAGGCTACAATGGAATCAGGATTCCACCCTGATGACATTCAATGGTACAGTCCAGGCTTAAAAGGAATAAGGATTCCAGCCTCATGGCAAACAATGGTAGTGTCCATGCTAAAAAGGAGTCAGGATTCCAACCTGATGACAAACAATGGTACTGTCCAGGCTAAAAGGGTATCAGGATTCCAGCCTGATGACAAACAATGGTAAAGTACAGGCTAAAAAGGAATCAGGATTCCACCCTGATGACAAACAATGGTACAGTCCAGGCTAAAAGGAATCAAGATTCCAACCTCATAGCAAACAATTGTAGAGTCCAGGCTAAAAAGGAATCATGATTCCTCCTTGAAGACAAACAATGGTACAGTCAATGCTAAAAAGAAGTCAGGATACCAGCTTGATGACAAACAATGGTACAGTCCAGGCTAAAATGGAATCAGGATTCCACCCTGATGACATGCAATGGTACAGTCCAGGCTAAAAAGGAGTCATGATTCCTCCTTGAAGACAAACAATGATACAATCCATGCTAAAAACATGTCCGGATTCCAGCCTCATGGCAAACAATGGTAGAATCCAGGCTAGAAAGGAATAATGATTCCTCCTTGAAGACGAACAATGGTACAGTCCATGCTAAAAAGGAGTGAGGTTAAAATGGAAGTCAGGATTCCATCTTGATAACAATCAATGATACAGTCCATGCTAAAAAGATGTCCGGATTCCAGCCTCATGGCAAACAATGGTAGAATCCAGGCTAAAAAGAAATCAGGATTCCACCATGATGACATACAATGGTACAGTCCAGGCTAAAAGGAGTCATGATTCCAACCTTATAGCAAACAATGGTAGAGTCCAGGCTATAAAGGAATCTGGATTCCACCCTGATGATATGCAATGGTACAGTCCAGGCAAAACAGGTATCAGGATTCCAGCTTGATGACAAACAATGGTACAGTCCAGGCTAAAATGGAATCAGGATTCCACCCTGATGACATGCAATGGTACAGTCCATGCTAAAAAGAAGTCAGGATTCCAGCTTGATGACAAACAATGGTACAGTCCAGGCTAAAATGGAATCAGGATTCCACCCTGATGACATGCAATGGTACAGTCCAGGCTAAAAAGGAATCAGGATTCCAGCCTGATGACAAACAATGGTAGAATCCAGACTAAAAAGGAATCATGATTCCTCCTTGAAGACAAACAATGGTACAGTCCAGGCTACAATGGAATCAGGATTCCACCCTGATGACATTCAATGGTACAGTCCAGGCTAAAAAGGAATCAGGATTACAGCCTGATGACAAACAATGGTAGAGTCCATGATAAAATGATGTCAGGATTCCAGCCACATGGCAAACAATGGAAGAGTCCAGGCTAAAAAGGAATCAGGATTCCAGCCTCATGGCAAACAATGGTAGAGTCCAGGCTAAAAAGAAGTCAGGATTTCAGCTTGATGACAAACAATGGTACAGTCCAGGCTAAAAAGGAGTCAGGATTCCAAACTGATGACAAGCAATGGTACAGTCAAGGCTTGAAAGGAATCATGATTCCACCCTGATGGCATGCAATGGTACAGTCCAGGCTAAAAAGGAGTCAGGATTCCAGCCTCATGGCAATCAATGGTAGTGTCCACGCTAAAAAGAAGTCAGGATTCCACCTTGATGACAAACAATGGTACAGTAATGGCTAAAAAGGATTCTGGAATCCACCATGATGACATACAATGGTACAGTCAAGGGTAAAAAGGAGTCAGGATTCCTGCCTGATGACAAACAATGGTAGAGTAAAGGCTAAAAAGATGTCAGGATTCCACCCTGATGACAAACAATGGTACAGTCCATGCTAAAAAGAAGTCAGGATTCCACCTTGATGACAAACAATGGTACAGTCCAGGCTAAAAAGAAGTCAGGATTCCACCCTCATGGCATCCAATGGAAGAGTCCAGGCTAATAGGAATCTGGATTCCACCCTGATGACATGTAATGGTACAGTCCAGGCTAAAAAGGAATCAGGATTCCTGCCTGATGACAAACAATGGTAGAGTAAAGGCTAAAAATAAGTCAGGATTCCAGCTTGATGACAAACAATGGTACAGTCCAGGCCAGAATGGAATCAAGATTCCACCCTGATGTCAAACAATGGTACAGTCCAGGCTAAAAAGAAATAAGGATTCCAAAATGATGACATACAATAGTACAGTCCAGGCTAAAAAGGTTTCAGGATTCCAAAATGATGACAAACAATGGTACAGTCCAGGCTAAAAGGGTATCAGGATTCCAGCCTGATGACAAACAATGGTACAGTCCAGGCTAAAAAGGAGTGAGGTTAAAAAGGATGTCAGGATTCCATCTTGATAACCAACAATGATACAGTCCATGCTAAAAAGATGTCCGGATTCCAGCCTCATGGCAAACAATGGTAGAATCCAGGCTAAAAAGAAATCAGGATTCCACCATGATGACATACAATGGTACAGTCCAGGCTAAAAGGAGTCAGGATTCCAACCTTATTGCAAACAATGGTAGAGTCCAGGCTAAAAAGGAATCTGGATTCCAACCTGATGATATGCAATAGTACAGTCCAGGCAATAAAGGAATCAGGATTCCAGCCTGATGACAAACAATGGTACAGTTCAGGCTAAAATGAAGTCATGATTCCAGCCTCATGGCAAACAATGGTACAGTCCAGGCTAAACAGGAATCAGGATTCCACCCTGAAGAAAAACAATGGTACAGTCCATGCTAAAAAGATGTCAGGATTCCAGCTTGTTGACAAACAATGGTACAGTCCAGGCTACAATGGAATCAGGATTCCACCCTGATGACATTCAATGGTACAGTCCAGGCTAAAAAGGAATCAGGATTCCAGCCTGATGACAAACAATGGTAGAGTCCATGATAAAATAAAGTCAGGATTCCAGCCACATGGCAAATAATGGTACAGTCCAGGCTAAACAGGAATCAGGATTCCACCCTGAAGACAAACAATAGCACAGTCCATGCTAAAAAGAATTCAGGATTCCAGCCTGATGACAAACAATGGTAGTGTCCAGGTTAAAAAGATGTCAGGATTCCAGCTTGATGACAAACTTTGGTACAGTCCAGGCTAAAAAGGAGTCAGGATTCCAGCTTGATGACAAACTTTGGTACAGTCCAGGCTAAAAAGGAGTCAGGATTCCAGCTTGATGAGAAACTTTTGGTACAGTCCAGGCTAAAATGAGTCAGGATTCCAGTCTGATGATAAACAATGGTACAGTCAAGGCTAAAAAGAAATCAGGATTCCACCCTCATGGCATCCAATAGAAGAGTCCAGGCTAATAGGAATCTGGATTCCACCCTGATGACATGCAATGGTACAGTCCATGCTAAAAAGGAATCAGGATTCCAGCTTCATGGCAAACAATGGTCGAGTCCAGGCTAAAAAGGAACCTGGAATCCACCATGATGACATACAATGGTACAGGCTATGCTAAAAAGATGTCAGGATTCTAGCTTGATGAAAAACAATGGTACAGTCCAAGCTAAAAAGGAATCACGATTCCACCCTGAGGACAAGCAATGGTACAGTCCATGCTAAAAGATGTCAGGATTCCAGCCTCATGGCAAACAATAGTAGAGTCCAGGCAAAAAAGGAATCAGGATTCCAGCCTGATGACAAACAATAGTACAGTCCAGGCTAAATAGGGGTCAGGATTCCACCATGAAGACAAACAATGGTAAAGTCCATGCTAAAAAGATGTCAGGATTCTATCTTCATGACAAACAGTGGTACAGTCCAGGCTAAAAAGGAATCAGGATTCCAACCTTATGACAAACAATAGTACAGTCCAGGCTAAAAACGTGTCAGGATTCCAACCTGATGACAACAATAGAAGAGTCCAGGCTAAAAAGAAATCAGGATTCCACCCTCATGGCATCCAATGGAAGAGTCCAGGCTAATAGGAATCTGGATTCCACCCTGATGACATGCAATGGTACAGTCCATGCTAAAAAGGGGTCAGGATTCCACCCTGATGACATGCAATGGTACAGTCCATGCTAAAAAGGAATCAGGATTCCAGCCTCATGGCAAACAATGGTACAGTCCAGGCTATAAAGGAATCAGTATTCTACCCTGATGACAAACAATGGAACAGTCCATTCTAAAAAGAAGTCAGGATTCCAGTCTCATGGTAAACAATGGTAGAGTCTAGGCTAAATAGAAAAGGAATCAGGATTCTACCCTGAAAACAAACAATGGTACAGTCCATGCTAAAAAGAAGTCAGGATTCCAGCCTCATGGCAAACAATGGTACAGTCCAGGCAAAAAATGAATCAGGATTACACCCTGATGATATTCAATGGTACAGTCCAGGCTAAATAGGGGTCAGTATTCCACACTGATGACAAACATTGGTACAGTCCATGCTAAAAATATATTAGGATTCCAGCCTCATGGGAAACAATGGTAGAGTCCAGACTAAAAAGAAAAAAGGATTCCACCATGATGACATACAATAGTACAGTCCAGGCTAAAAAGCAGTCAGGATTTCAACCTAATGACAAACAATGTTACAGTCCAGGCTAAAATGGAGTCAGGATTCCACACTGAAGACAAACAATGGTACAGTCCACGCTAAAAATATATTAGGATTCCAGCCTCATGGCAAACAATGGCAGAGTCCAGGCTAAAAAGAAATTAGGATTCCACCCATAGACAAACAATGGTACAGTCCATGCTAAAAATATGTCAGGATTCCAGCCTCATGGCAAGCAATTGTAGAGTCCAGGCTAAAAAGGAATCAGGATTACACCCTGAAAACAAACAATGGTACAGTCCATTGCTAAAAAGATGTCAGGATTCCAGCTTGATGACAAACAATGGTACTGTCCAGGCTAAAAAGCATTCAGGATTCCACCCTGAAGACAAACAATGGTACAGTCCATGCAAAAAGAAGTCAGGATTCCAGCTTGATGACAAACAGTGGTACAGTCCAGGCTAAATAAGAATCACGATTCCACCCTGAGGACAAGCAATGGTAGGGTCCATGCTAAAAAGCATTCAGGATTCCACCCATAGACAAACAATGGTACAGTCCATGCTAAAAGATGTCAGGATTCCAGCCTCATGGCAAACAATAGTAGAGTCCAGGCTAAAAAGATGTCAGGATTCTATCTTCATGACAAACAGTGGTACAGTCCAGGCTAAAAAGGAATCAGGCTTCCAACCTTATGACAAACAATAGTACAGTCCAGGCTAAAAAGGAATCAGGATTTCACCCTGAGGACAAGCAATGGTAGGGTCCATGCTAAAAAGATGTCAGGATTCCAGCCTCATGGCAAACAATGGTACAGTCCAGGCAAAAAATGAATCAGGATTACACCCTGATGATATTCAATGGTACAGTCCAGGCTAAATAGGGGTCAGTATTCCACACTGATGACAAACAATGGTACAGTCCATGCTAAAAATATATTAGGATTCCAGCCTCATGGGAAACAATGGTAGAGTCCAGGCTAAAAAGAAAAAAGGATTCCACCATGATGACATACAATAGTACAGTCTAGGCTAAAAAGGAATCAGCATTCTACCCTGATGACAAAAAATGGTACAGTCCATGATAAAATGAAGTCTGGATTCCAGCCATATGGCAAACAATGGTAGAGTCCAGGCTAAAAAGGAATCAGCATTCTACCCTGATGACAAACAATGGTACAGTCCATTCTAAAAAGAAGTCAGGATTCCAGCCTCATGGCAAACAATGGTACAGTCCATGATAAAAAGAAGTCAGGATTCTAGCTTGATGAAAAACAATGGTACAGTCCAGGCTAAAAAGGAATTTGGATTCCACCCTGATCCAGGCTAAACAGTCCAGGCTAAAAATGAATCAGGATTCCACCCTAAAGACAAACAATGGTACAGTCCAGGCTAAAAATGAATCAGGATTCCACCCTGAAGACAAACAATGGTACAGGCCATGCTAAAAAGAAGTCAGGATTCCAGCTTGATGACAACAATGGTACAGTCCAGGCTAAAAAGGAATCAGGATTCCACCATGAAAACAACAATGGTACAGTCCATGCTAAAAAGATATCACGATTCCAACCTGATGACAAACAATGGTACAGTCCAGGCTAAAAAGGTATCAGGATTCCAGCCTGATGACAAACATTGGTACAGTCCCGGCTAAAATGGAGTCAGGATTCCAGCCTGATGACAAACAATGGTACAGTCCATGCTAAAAAAAAGTCAGGATTCCAACCTCATGGCAAGCAATGGTACAGGCCATGGTAAAAAGGAATCAGGATTCCACCCTGAAGAGAAACAATGGTACAGTCCAGGCTAAAAATATATTAGGATTCCAGTCTCGTGGCAAACAATGGTAGAGTCCAGGCTAAAAAGAAATCAGGATTCCAGCATGATGACAAACAATGGTACAGTCCAGGCTAAAAAGGAGTCAGGATTCCTGCCTGATGACAAACAATGGTACAGTCCAGGCAAAAAATGAATCAGGATTACACCCTGATGATATTCAATGGTACAGTCCAGGCTAAATAGGGGTCAGTATTCCACACTGATGACAAACAATGGTACAGTCCATGCTAAAAATATATTAGGATTCCAGCCTCATGGGAAACAATGGTAGAGTCCAGGCTAAAAAGAAAAAAGGATTCCACCATGATGACATACAATAGTACAGTCTAGGCTAAAAAGGAATCAGCATTCTACCCTGATGACAAAAAATGGTACAGTCCATGATAAAATGAAGTCTGGATTCCAGCCATATGGCAAACAATGGTAGAGTCCAGGCTAAAAAGGAATCAGCATTCTACCCTGATGACAAACAATGGTACAGTCCATTCTAAAAAGAAGTCAGGATTCCAGCCTCATGGCAAACAATGGTACAGTCCATGATAAAAAGAAGTCAGGATTCTAGCTTGATGACAAACAATGGTACAGTCCAGGCTAAAAAGGAATTTGGATTCCACCCTGATCCAGGCTAAACAGTCCAGGCTAAAAATGAATCAGGATTCCACCCTAAAGACAAACAATGGTACAGTCCAGGCTAAAAATGAATCAGGATTCCACCCTGAAGACAAACAATGGTACAGGCCATGCTAAAAAGAAGTCAGGATTCCAGCTTGATGACAACAATGGTACAGTCCAGGCTAAAAAGGAATCAGGATTCCACCATGAAAACAACAATGGTACAGTCCATGCTAAAAAGATATCACGATTCCAACCTGATGACAAACAATGGTTCAGTCCAGGCTAAAAAGGTATCAGGATTCCAGCCTGATGACAAACATTGGTACAGTCCCGGCTAAAATGGAGTCAGGATTCCAGCCTGATGACAAACAATGGTACAGTCCATGCTAAAAAAAAGTCAGGATTCCAACCTCATGGCAAGCAATGGTACAGGCCATGGTAAAAAGGAATCAGGATTCCACCCTGAAGAGAAACAATGGTACAGTCCAGGCTAAAAATATATTAGGATTCCAGTCTCGTGGCAAACAATGGTAGAGTCCAGGCTAAAAAGAAATCAGGATTCCAGCATGATGACAAACAATGGTACAGTCCAGGCAAAAAATGAATCAGGATTACACCCTGATGATATTCAATGGTACAGTCCAGGCTAAATAGGGGTCAGTATTCCACACTGATGACAAACAATGGTACAGTCCATGCTAAAAATAAATTAGGATTCCAGCCTCATGGGAAACAATGGTAGAGTCCAGGCTAAAAAGAAAAAAGGATTCCACCATGATGACATACAATAGTACAGTCCAGGCTAAAAAGGAATCAGCATTCTACCCTGATGACAAAAAATGGTACAGTCCATGATAAAATGAAGTCAGGATTCCAGCCATATGGCAAACAATGGTAGAGTCCAGGCTAAAAAGGAATCAGCATTCTACCCTGATGACAAACAATGGTACAGTCCAGGCTAAAAAGGAGTCAGGATTCCACCCTGAAGACAAACAATGGTACAGTCCAGGCTAAAAATGACTCAGGATTACACCCTGATGATATTCAATGGTACAGTCCAGGCTAAATAGGGGTCAGTATTCCACACTGATGACAAACAATGGTACAGTACAGGCTAAAAAGCTGTCAGGATTCCAGCCTGATGACAAACAATGGCACAGTCCAGGCTAAAATGGAGTCAGGATTCCACCCTGAAGACAAACAATGGTACAGTCCACGCTAAAAATATATTAGGATTCCAGCCTCATGGCAAACAATGGCAGAGTCCAGGCAAAAAAGAAATTAGGATTCCACCCATAGACAAACAATGGTACAGTCCATGCAAAAAGAAGTCAGGATTCCAGCTTGATGACAAACAATTGTACAGTCTAGGCTAAATGGGAATCAGGATTCCACCCTGATGACAAACAATGGTACAGTCCATGCTAAAAAGAAGTCAGGATTCCAGCTTGATGACAAACAATGGTAGAATCCAGGTTAAAAAGGAATCTGGAATCCACCATGATGACATACAATGGTACAGTCCAGGCTAAAAGGAGTCAGGATTCCTGCCTGATGACATACAATGTTACAGTCCATGCTACAAAGAAGTCAGGATTCCAGTTTGATGACAATCAATGGTACAGTCCAGGCTAAAAAGGAATCAGGATTCCACCATGATGACATACAATGGTACAGTCCAGGCTAAAACAGAATCAGGATTCCACCCTGAAGACAAACAATTGTACAGTCTAGGCTAAAAGGAGTCAGGTTTCCTGCCTGATGACAAACAATGGTACAGTCCATTCTAAAAAGATGTCAGGATTCCAGCTTTATGACAAACAATGGTACAGTCCATGCTACAAAGAAGTCAGGATTCCAGCCTAATGACAAACAATGGTACAGTCCAGGCTAAAAAGGATTCAGGATTTCACCCTGAACACAAACAATTTTACAGTCCATGCTAAAAAGAAGTCAAGATTCCACCTTCATGGCAATCAATGGTAGAGCCCAGGCTAAAAAGGAATCTGG
The DNA here is from genome assembly GCA_036877525.1 of Chromobotia macracanthus. NCBI lineage: Eukaryota > Metazoa > Chordata > Actinopteri > Cypriniformes > Botiidae > Chromobotia > Chromobotia macracanthus. Next base: position 703,726 of record JAZGTH010000129.1, read on the forward strand.
AATCCACCATGATGACATACAATGGTACAGTCCAGGCTAAAAAGAAGTCAGGATTCCTCCCTGATGACAAACAATTGTACAGTCTAGGCTAAAAAGGAATCAGGATTCCACCCTGATGACAAACAATGGTACAGTCCATTCTAAAAAGATGTCAGGATTCCAGCTTTATGACAAACAATGGTACAGTCCATGCTACAAAGAAGTCAGGATTCCAGCCTAATGACAAACAATGGTACAGTCCAGGCTAAAAAGGATTCAGGATTTCACCCTGAACACAAACAATGGTACAGTCATTGCTAAAAAGAAGTCAGGATTCCAAATCTCATGGCAAACAATGGTACAGTCCAGGCTAAAAAGGTAACAGGATTCCAGCATGATGACAAACAATGGTACAGTCCAGGCTAAAAAGGAGTCAGGATTCCTCCCTGATCACAAACAATTGTACAGTCTATGCTAAAAAGGAATCAGGATTCCACCCTGATGACAAACAATGGTACAGTCCATTCTAAAAAGAAGTCAGGATTCCAAAACTCATGGCAAACAATGGTAAAGTCCAGGCTAAAGAGGTATCAGGATTCCAGCATGATGACAAACAATGGTACAGTCCATGCTAAAAATGTATCAGGATTCCAACCTTATGACAAATAATGGTACAGTCCAGGCTAAAAAGGGGTCAGGATTCCACCCTGATCACAAACAATGGTACAGTCCAGGCTAAAAAGGAATCAGGATTCCACCCTTATGACAAACAATGGTACAGTCCAGGCTAAATAGGAATCAGGATTCCACCCTGAGGACAAGCAATGGTACAGTCCATGCTAAAAATATAGTAGGATTCCAGTCTCATGGCAAACAATGGTAGAGTCCAGGATAAAAAGAAATCAGGATTCCAGCATGATGACATACAATGGTACAGTCCAGGCTAAAAGGAGTCAGGATTCCACCATGATGGCAAACAATGGCAGAGTCCAGGCTAAAAATGAATCAGGATTCCACCCTGAAGACAAACAATGGTACAGGACATGCTAAAAAGAAGTCAGGATTCCAGCTTGATGACAAACAGTGGTACAGTCCAGGCTAAAAAGGAATCAGGATTCCACCCTGAAGAAAAACAATGGTACAGTCCAGGCTAAAAAGGAATCAGGATTCCACCCTGAAGACAAACAATGTTACAGGCCATGCTAAAAAGAAGTTAGGATTCCAGCTTGATGATAAACAATGGTACAGTCCAGGCTAAAAAGGATTCTGGAATCCACCATGATGACATACAATGGTACAGTCCAGACTAAAAAGGAGTCAGGATTCCTGCCTGATGACAAACAATGGTAGAGTCTAGGTTAAAAAGGAATCAGGAATCCACCCTGAAGACAAACAATGGTACAGGCCATGCTAAAAAGAAGTCAGGATTCTATCTTGATGTCAAACAGTGGTACAGTCCAGGCTAAAAAGGAATCAGGATTCCAACCTTATGACAAACAATGGTACAGTCCAGGCTAAATAGGAATCAGGATTCCACCCTGAGGACAAGCAATGGTACAGTCCATGCTAAAAAGATGTCAGGATTCCAGCCTGATGACAAACAATGGTACAGTCCAGTCTAAAAATGAAGTAATGATTTCAGCCTTATGGCAAAAAATGGTAGAGTCCAGGCTAAAAAGGAATCTGGAATCCACCATGAAAAAAACAATGGTACAGTCCATGCTAAAAGGATATCACGATTCCAGCCTCATGGCAAACAATGGTAGAGTCCAGGCTAAAAAGAAACAAGGATTCCACCACGATGACATACAATAGTACAGTCCATGCTAAAAATAAGTCTGGATTCCACCCTCATGGGAAGCAATGGTAGAGTCCAGGCTAAAATGGCATCAGGATTCCAGCTTGATGACAAACAATGGTATTTTCCAGGCTACAAAGGATTCAGGACTCCTGCCTGATGACAAACAATGGTACAGTCCATACTAAAAAAGAAGTAAGGATTTCAGCCTCATGGCAAAAAATGGTAGAGTCCAGGCTAAAAAGGATTCTGGAATCCACCATGATGACATACAATGGTACAGGCCATGCTAAAAAGGAGTCAGGATTCTATCTTGATTGACAAACAATGGTAGAGTCTAGGCTAAAAACGGAATCAGGATTCCACCCTGAAGACAAACAATGGTACAGGCCATGCTAAAAAGAAGTCAGGATTCCACCCATAGACAAACAATAGTACAGTCCATGCTAAAAATATGTCAGGATTCCAGCCTAATGGTAAACAGTGGTAGAGTCAAGTCTAAAAAGCATTCAGGATTCCACCCTGAAGACAAACAATGGTACAGTCCATGCAAAAAGAAGGCAGGATTCCAAACTCATGGCAAGCAATGGTACAGTCCAGGCTAAAAAGGATTCAGTATTCCAACCTGAAGACAACCAATCTTACAGTCCATGCTGAAAAGAAGATAGGATTCCACCTTCATGGCAATCAATGGTAGAGTCCATGCTAAAAAGGAATCAGGATTCCACCTTGAAGACAAACAATGGTACAGTCCATGCTAAAAAGAAGTCAGGATTCCAGCCTGATGAAAAACAATGGTACAGTCCAGGGTAAAAAGGGGTCAGGATTCCAGCCTGATGACAAACAATGGTACTGTCCAGGCTAAAAAGGATTCAGGAAGACAAACAATGGTACAGGCCATGCTAAAAAGAAGTCAGGATTCTGTCTTGATGACAAACAGTGGTACAGTCCAGGCTAAAAAGGAATCAGGATTCCACCCTGATGACATGCAATGGTACAGTCAATGCTAATAAGTCAGGATTCCAACCTTGTGACAAACAATGGTACAGTCCAGGCTTAAAAGGGGTCAGGATTCCAGCCTGATGACAAACAATGGTACCTTCCAGGCTAAAAAGTATTCAGGATTCCTGCCTGAGGACAATCAATGGTACAGTCCATTCTATAAAAGATGTAATGATTTTAGCCTCATGGCAAAAAATGGTAGAGTCCAGGCTAAAACGGAATCAGGATTCCACCCTGAAGACAAACAATGGTACAGTCCATGCTAAAAAGAAGTCAGGATTCCAGCCTCATGGCAAAAAATGGTAGAGTATAGGCTAAAACGGAAACAGGATTCCACCCTGAAGACAAACAATGGTACAGTCCATGCTAAAATAAAGTCAAGATTCCAGCTTGATGACAATCAATGGTACATTCCAGGCTAAAAAGGAATCAGGTTTCCAGCCTCATGGCAAACAATGGTACAATCCATGCTAAAAAGAAGTCAGGATTCCAGCATGATGACAAACAATGGTAGAGTCCAGATTAAAAAGGAATCAGGATTCCAGCCTCATGGCAAACAATGGTACGGTCCATGCTAAAAAGAAGTCAGGATTCCAGCCTCATGGCAACAGTGGTAGAGTCCAGGCTAAAAAGGAATCAGGATTCCACCCTGAAGACAAACAATGGTAAAGTCCATGCTAAAAAGAAGTCAGGATTCCAGCTTGATGACAAACAATGGTACAGTCCATGCTAAAAATGAATCAGGGTTCCAGCTTGATGACAAACAATGGCACAGTCCATGCTACAAAGAAGTCAGCATTCCAGGCTCATGGCAAACAATGGTAGATTCCAGGCTAAAATGATATCAGGATTCCAGCCTAATGACAAACAATGGTACAGTCCATGCTAAAAAGAAGTCAGGATTCCAGCTTGATGACAAACAATGGTACAGTCCAGGCTAAAAAGGAATCAGGATTCCACCCTGATAACAAACAATGGTACAGTCCATGCTAAAAAGAAGTCAGGATTCCAGCCTCATGGCAAACAATGGTACAGGCCATGGTAAAAAAAAGTCAGGATTCTAGCTTGATGACAAACAATGGCACACTCCAGGCTAAAAAGGTATCAGGATTCCAGCATGATGACAAACAAAGGTACAGTCCATACTAAAAAGAAGTCAGGATTCCAGCCTTATGACAAACAATGGTACAGTCCAGGCTAAAAAGGATTCAGGATTCCAGCATGATGACAAACAATGGTACAGTCCATGCTAAAAAGAAGTCAGGATTCCAACCTTATGACAAACAATGGTATAGTCCAGGCAAAAAAGGGGTCAGGATTCCAACCTTAGGACAAACAATGGTACAGTCCAGGCTAAATAGGAATCAGGATTCCACCCTGAGGACAAGCAATGGTACAGTCCATGCTAAAAAGATGTCAGGATTCCAGCCTCATGGCAAACAATGGTAGATTCCAGGCAAAAAAGGAATCAGGATTCCAGCCTGATGACAAACAATGGTACAGTCCAGGCTAAATAGGAATCAGGATTCCACCCTGAGGACAAGCAATGGTACAGTCCATGCTAAAAAGATGTCAAGTTTCCAGCCTCATGGCAAACAATGGTAGAGTCCAGGCAAAAAAGGAATCAGGAATCCAGCCTGATGACATACAATGGTACAGTCCAGGCTAAAAAGGAATCAGGATTCCTCCCTGAAGACAAACAATGGTACAGGCCATGCTAAAAATATATTAGGATTCCAGCCTCATGTCAAACAATGGTAGAGTCCAGGCTAAAAAGGAATCAGGATTCCACCCTGAAGAAAAACAATGGTACAGTCCAGGCTAAAAAGGAGTCAGGATTCCAGCCTGATGACAAACAATGGCAGAGTCCAGTCTAAAAAGGAATCAGGATTCCACCCTGAAGAAAAACAATGGTACAGTCCATACTTAAAAAGAAGTAATGATTTCAGCCTCATGGCAAAAAATGGTAGAGTCCAGGCTAAAAAGGAATCTGCAATCCACCATGATGACATACAATGGTACAGTCCAGGCTAAAAAGAAGTCAGGATTCCTGCCTGAAGACAAACAATGGTACAGTCCAGGCTAAAAAGGAAACAGGATTCCACCCTAATGACAAACAATGGTACAGTCCATGATAAGAAGAAGTCAGGATTCCAGCCTCATGGCAAACAATGGTAGATTCCAGGGTAAAATGGTATCAGGATTCCAGCCTAATGACAAACAATGGTACAGTCCAGGCTAAGAAGGATTCAGGATTCCACCCTGAACACAAACAATGGTACAGTCATTGCAAAAAAGAAGTCAGGACTCTAAACTCATGGCAAACAATGGTACATTCCATGCTACGAAGAAGTCAGGATTCCAGCCTCATGGCAAACAATGGTAGATTCCAGGCTGGAATCCTGATACCTTTTTAGCCTGGACTGTACCATTGTTTGTCATCAGGTTGGAATACTGACTCCTTTTTAGCCTGGACTGTACCATTGTTTGCCATGAGACTGGAATCCTAATATATTTTTAGCGTGGACTGTACCATTGTTTGTCTTCAGTCTGGAATCCTGATTCATTTTTTCTAAGGATCCTGACACCAACGACCCCTTAATCCACCTTCTGACTGTCCTAATACAACTCTCTCCTTTTATTATTCTACTTTTGTTTGAATCGATATCTTTTAGCATGGACTGTACCATTGTTTGTCATCAAGTTGGAATCCTGAATTATTTTTAGCCTGGACTGTACCATTGTTTGTCTTCAAGGTGGAATCCTGATTGCTTTTTAGCCTGGACTCTACCATTGATTGCCATGAAGGTGGAATCCTGACTTCTTTTTAGCATGGAAAGTAACATTGGTTGTCTTCAGGTTGGAATCCTGATTCCTTTTTAGCCTGTACAGTACCATTGTTTGTCATCAGGCTGGAATCCTGATCCCTTTTTAGCCTGGACTGTACCATTGTTTGTCAAAAGGCTGAAATCATGACTTCTTTTTTAGTTTAGACTGTACTATTGTTTCTCATCAGGCAGGAATCCTGACACCTTTTTAGCCTGTTTGTCATCTGGCTGGAATCCTGATTCCTTTAGCCTGGACTGTCCATTGTTTGTCATCAGTGTGGAATACTACTCTATCTTTTCCTTACTTATCTCTTTCTTTCTTTTAGCATGGACTGTACAATTGTTTGTCATCAAGCTGGAATCCTGATACCTTTTTAGCCTGTACTGTACCAATGCATGTCATCAGGGTGGAATCCATATTCCTTTAGCCTGGACTCTACCATTGTTTCTCATTAGGCAGGAATCCTGACTTTTTTTAGCATGGACTGTACTATTGTATGTCATCATGGTGGAATCCTTGTTTCTTTTTAGCCTGGACTGTACCATTGTTTGTCATCAAGCTGGAATCCTGATTCCTTTTTAGCCTGGATTCTACCATTGTTTGCCATGAGGCTGGAATCCTAATATATTTTTAGCATGGACTGTACCATTGTTTTTCTTCAGGGTGGAATCCTGATTCCTTTTAGCCTGGACTGTACCATTGTTTGTCATCAAGCTAGAATCCTGACTTCTTTTTACCTTGGCATGTACCATTGTTTGCCATGAGGCTGGAATCCTGACTTCTTTTAGCATGGACTGTACCATTGTTTGTCATCAGTGTGGAATACTGACCCCTTTTAGCCTGGACTGTACCATTGTTTGTCATAAGGTTGGAATCCTGACTTCTTTTTAGCATGGACTGTACAAGTGCATGTCATCAGGGTGAATCCTGATTCCTTTTAGCATGGACTGTACCATTGTTTGTCATCAGGCTGGAATCCTGACTTCTTTTTAGCATGGACTGTACCATTGTTTGTCTTCAAGGTGGAATCCTGATTCCTTTTTAGCCTGGACTCTACCATTGATTGCCATGAAGGTGGAATCCTGACTTCTTTTTAGCGTGTTTGTCATCAGGCTGGAATCCTGATTCCTTTTTAGCCTGGACTGTACCATTGTTTGTCATCAAGCTGGAATCCTGATACCTGTTTAGCCTGTTCTATACCATTGCATGTCATCAGGGTGGAATCCATATTCCTTTTAGCCTAGACTCTACCATTTTTTGCCATGAGGGTGGAATCCTGACTTCATTTTAGCATGGACTGTACCATTACTTGTCATCAGTCTGGAATCCTGATACCTTTTTAGCCTGAACTGTTCCATTGTTTGTCATCAAGCTGGAATCCTGACTTCTTTTTAGCATGGACTGTACCATTGTTTGTCATCATTGTGGATTCCTGATTCCTTTTTAGCCTGGACTGTACCATTGTTTGTCATCAGGCAGGAATCCTGACTCCTTTTTAGCCTGGACTGCACCATTTTATGTCATCATAGTGGATTCCAGACTCCTTTTTAGCCTGGACTCTACCATTAATTGCCATGAAGTTGGAATCCTGACTTCTTTTAGCATGGACCGTAACATTGTTTGTGTTCAGGGTGGAATCCTGACTTCTTTTTTAGCCATGACTGTACCATTGTTTGTCATCAAGCTGGAATCCTGACATCTTTTTTTAGCCATTGTTTGTCTATGAATCCTGACTTTTTAGCCATGACTGTACCATTGTTTGTCATCAGGCTGGAATCCTGATTACTTTTTAGCCTGGACTGTGCTATTGCATGTCATCAGGGTGGAATCCAGATTCCTTTTTAGCCTGGACTCTTCCATTGTTTGTCATGAAGCTGGAATCCTGACTTCTTTACAGCATGGACTTTTTCATTGTTTGTCTTCAGGGTGGAATCCTGATTCCTATTTAGCCTAGACTGTACCATTGTATACCATGAAGCTGGAATCCTGACTCCTTTTAGCCTGGACTGTACCATTATATGTTGTCATGGTGGAATCCTGATTTCGTTTTATCCTGGATTCTACTATTGGTTGCCATTAGGCTGGAATCCGGATATCTTTTTAGCATGGACTGTACCATTGTTTGTCTTCAGGGTGGAATCCTGACTTCTTTTTAGCCATGACTGTACCATTGTTTGTCATCAGGCTGGAATCCTGATTCCTTTTAGCCTGGACTGTGCCATTGTTTGTCATCAGGCTGGAATCCTGACAGCTTTTTAGCCTGGACTGTACCATTGTTTGTCATCAGTGTGGAATACTGACCCCTATTTAGCCTGGACTGTACCATTGAATATCGTCAGGGTGTAATCCTGAGTCATTTTTAGCCTGGACTGTACAATTGTTTGTCATCAAGCTGGAATCCTGATACCTTTTTAGCCTGTACTGTACCAATGCATGTCATCAGGGTGGAATCCATATTCCTTTTAGCCTGGACTCTACCATTGTTTCTCATTAGGCAGGAATCCTGACTTTTTTTAGCATGGACTGTACTATTGTATGTCATCAAGCTGGAATCCTGATTCCTTTTAGCCTGGATTCTACCATTGTTTGCCATGAGGCTGGAATCCTAATATATTTTTAGCATGGACTGTACCATTGTTTTTCTTCAGGGTGGAATCCTGATTCCTTTTTAGCCTGGACTGTACCATTGTTTGTCATCAAGCTAGAATCCTGACTTCTTTTTACCTTGGCATGTACCATTGTTTGCCATGAGGCTGGAATCCTGACTTCTTTTTAGCATGGACTGTACCATTGTTTGTCATCAGTGTGGAATACTGACCCCTTTTTAGCCTGGACTGTACCATTGTTTGTCATAAGGTTGGAATCCTGACTTCTTTTTAGCATGGACTGTACAAGTGCATGTCATCAGGGTGAATCCTGATTCCTTTTTAGCATGGACTGTACCATTGTTTGTCATCAGGCTGGAATCCTGACTTCTTTTTAGCATGGACTGTACCATTGTTTGTCTTCAAGGTGGAATCCTGATTCCTTTTTAGCCTGGACTCTACCATTGATTGCCATGAAGGTGGAATCCTGACTTCTTTTTAGCGTGTTTGTCATCAGGCTGGAATCCTGATTCCTTTTTAGCCTGGACTGTACCATTGTTTGTCATCAAGCTGGAATCCTGATACCTGTTTAGCCTGTACTATACCATTGCATGTCATCAGGGTGGAATCCATATTCCTTTTTAGCCTAGACTCTACCATTTTTTGCCATGAGGGTGGAATCCTGACTTCATTTTAGCATGGACTGTACCATTACTTGTCATCAGTCTGGAATCCTGATACCTTTTTAGCCTGAACTGTTCCATTGTTTGTCATCAAGCTGGAATCCTGACTTCTTTTTAGCATGGACTGTACCATTGTTTGTCATCATTGTGGATTCCTGATTCCTTTTTAGCCTGGACTGTACCATTGTTTGTCATCAGGCAGGAATCCTGACTCCTTTTTAGCCTGGACTGCACCATTTTATGTCATCATAGTGGATTCCAGACTCCTTTTTAGCCTGGACTCTACCATTAATTGCCATGAAGTTGGAATCCTGACTTCTTTTTAGCATGGACCGTAACATTGTTTGTGTTCAGGGTGGAATCCTGACTTCTTTTTAGCCATGACTGTACCATTGTTTGTCATCAAGCTGGAATCCTGACATCTTTTTAGCATGGACTGTACCATTGTTTGTCTCCAGGGTGGAATCCTGACTTCTTTTTAGCCATGACTGTACCATTGTTTGTCATCAGGCTGGAATCCTGATTACTTTTTAGCCTGGACTGTGCTATTGCATGTCATCAGGGTGGAATCCAGATTCCTTTTTTAGCCTGGACTCTTCCATTGTTTGTCATGAAGCTGGAATCCTGACTTCTTTACAGCATGGACTTTTTCATTGTTTGTCTTCAGGGTGGAATCCTGATTCCTATTTAGCCTAGACTGTACCATTGTATACCATGAAGCTGGAATCCTGACTCCTTTTAGCCTGGACTGTACCATTATATGTTGTCATGGTGGAATCCTGATTTCGTTTTATCCTGGATTCTACTATTGGTTGCCATTAGGCTGGAATCCGGATATCTTTTTAGCATGGACTGTACCATTGTTTGTCTTCAGGGTGGAATCCTGACTTCTTTTTAGCCATGACTGTACCATTGTTTGTCATCAGGCTGGAATCCTGATTCCTTTTTAGCCTGGACTGTGCCATTGTTTGTCATCAGGCTGGAATCCTGACAGCTTTTTAGCCTGGACTGTACCATTGTTTGTCATCAGTGTGGAATACTGACCCCTATTTAGCCTGGACTGTACCATTGAATATCGTCAGGGTGTAATCCTGAGTCATTTTTAGCCTGGACTGTACAATTGTTTGTCATCAAGCTGGAATCCTGATACCTTTTTAGCCTGTACTGTACCAATGCATGTCATCAGGGTGGAATCCATATTCCTTTTAGCCTGGACTCTACCATTGTTTCTCATTAGGCAGGAATCCTGACTTTTTTTTAGCATGGACTGTACTATTGTATGTCATCAAGCTGGAATCCTGATTCCATTTTAGCCTGGATTCTACCATTGTTTGCCATGAGGCTGGAATCCTAATATATTTTTAGCATGGACTGTACCATTGTTTTTCTTCAGGGTGGAATCCTGATTCCTTTTTAGCCTGGACTGTACCATTGTTTGTCATCAAGCTAGAATCCTGACTTCTTTTTACCTTGGCATGTACCATTGTTTGCCATGAGGCTGGAATCCTGACTTCTTTTTAGCATGGACTGTACCATTGTTTGTCATCAGTGTGGAATACTGACCCCTTTTTAGCCTGGACTGTACCATTGTTTGTCATAAGGTTGGAATCCTGACTTCTTTTTAGCATGGACTGTACAAGTGCATGTCATCAGGGTGAATCCTGATTCCTTTTTAGCATGGACTGTACCATTGTTTGTCATCAGGCTGGAATCCTGACTTCTTTTTAGCATGGACTGTACCATTGTTTGTCTTCAAGGTGGAATCCTGATTCCTTTTTAGCCTGGACTCTACCATTGATTGCCATGAAGGTGGAATCCTGACTTCTTTTTAGCGTGTTTGTCATCAGGCTGGAATCCTGATTCCTTTTTAGCCTGGACTGTACCATTGTTTGTCATCAAGCTGGAATCCTGATACCTGTTTTAGCCTGTACTATACCATTGCATGTCATCAGGGTGGAATCCATATTCCTTTTAGCCTAGACTCTACCATTTTTTGCCATGAGGGTGGAATCCTGACTTCATTTTAGCATGGACTGTACCATTACTTGTCATCAGTCTGGAATCCTGATACCTTTTTAGCCTGAACTGTTCCATTGTTTGTCATCAAGCTGGAATCCTGACTTTTTTAGCATGGACTGTACCATTGTTTGTCATCATTGTGGATTCCTGATTCCTTTTTAGCCTGGACTGTACCATTGTTTGTCATCAGGCAGGAATCCTGACTCCTTTTAGCCTGGACTGCACCATTTTATGTCATCATAGTGGATTCCAGACTCCTTTTTAGCCTGGACTCTACCATTAATTGCCATGAAGTTGGAATCCTGACTTCTTTTTAGCATGGACCGTAACATTGTTTGTGTTCAGGGTGGAATCCTGACTTCTTTTTAGCCATGACTGTACCATTGTTTGTCATCAAGCTGGAATCCTGACATCTTTTTAGCATGGACTGTACCATTGTTTGTCTCCAGGGTGGAATCCTGACTTTTTTAGCCATGACTGTACCATTGTTTATCATCAGGCTGGAATCCTGATTACTTTTTAGCCTGGACTGTGCTATTGCATGTCATCAGGGTGGAATCCAGATTCCTTTTTAGCCTGGACTCTTCCATTGTTTGTCATGAAGCTGGAATCCTGACTTCTTTACAGCATGGACTTTTTCATTGTTTGTCTTCAGGGTGGAATCCTGATTCCTATTTAGCCTAGACTGTACCATTGTATACCATGAAGCTGGAATCCTGACTCCTTTTAGCCTGGACTGTACCATTATATGTTGTCATGGTGGAATCCTGATTTCTTTTATCCTGGATTCTACTATTGGTTGCCATTAGGCTGGAATCCGGATATCTTTTTAGCATGGACTGTACCATTGTTTGTCTTCAGGGTGGAATCCTGACTTCTTTTTAGCCATGACTGTACCATTGTTTGTCATCAGGCTGGAATCCTGATTCCTTTTTAGCCTGGACTGTGCCATTGTTTGTCATCAGGCTGGAATCCTGACAGCTTTTTAGCCTGGACTGTACCATTGTTTGTCATCAGTGTGGAATACTGACCCCTATTTAGCCTGGACTGTACCATTGAATATTGTCAGGGTGTAATCCTGAGTCATTTTTAGCCTGGACTGTACAATTGTTTGTCATCAAGCTGGAATCCTGATACCTTTTTAGCCTGTACTGTACCAATGCATGTCATCAGGGTGGAATCCATATTCCTTTTAGCCTGGACTCTACCATTGTTTCTCATTAGGCAGGAATCCTGACTTTTTTTTAGCATGGACTGTACTATTGTATGTCATCATGGTGGAATCCTTGTTTCTTTTTAGCCTGGACTGTACCATTGTTTGTCATCAAGCTGGAATCCTGATTCCTTTTTAGCCTGGATTCTACCATTGTTTGCCATGAGGCTGGAATCCTAATATATTTTTAGCATGGACTGTACCATTGTTTTTCTTCAGGGTGGAATCCTGATTCCTTTTTAGCCTGGACTGTACCATTGTTTGTCATCAAGCTAGAATCCTGACTTCTTTTTACCTTGGCATGTACCATTGTTTGCCATGAGGCTGGAATCCTGACTTCTTTTTAGCATGGACTGTACCATTGTTTGTCATCAGTGTGGAATACTGACCCCTTTTTAGCCTGGACTGTACCATTGTTTGTCATAAGGTTGGAATCCTGACTTCTTTTTAGCATGGACTGTACAAGTGCATGTCATCAGGGTGAATCCTGATTCCTTTTTAGCATGGACTGTACCATTGTTTGTCATCAGGCTGGAATCCTGACTTCTTTTTAGCATGGACTGTACCATTGTTTGTCTTCAAGGTGGAATCCTGATTCCTTTTTAGCCTGGACTCTACCATTGATTGCCATGAAGGTGGAATCCTGACTTCTTTTTAGCGTGTTTGTCATCAGGCTGGAATTCTGATTCCTTTTAGCCTGGACTGTACCATTGTTTGTCATCAAGCTGGAATCCTGATACCTGTTTAGCCTGTACTATACCATTGCATGTCATCAGGGTGGAATCCATATTCCTTTTTAGCCTAGACTCTACCATTTTTTGCCATGAGGGTGGAATCCTGACTTCATTTTAGCATGGACTGTACCATTACTTGTCATCAGTCTGGAATCCTGATACCTTTTTAGCCTGAACTGTTCCATTGTTTGTCATCAAGCTGGAATCCTGACTTCTTTTTAGCATGGACTGTACCATTGTTTGTCATCATTGTGGATTCCTGATTCCTTTTAGCCTGGACTGTACCATTGTTTGTCATCAGGCAGGAATCCTGACTCCTTTTTAGCCTGGACTGCACCATTTTATGTCATCATAGTGGATTCCAGACTCCTTTTTAGCCTGGACTCTACCATTAATTGCCATGAAGTTGGAATCCTGACTTCTTTTTAGCATGGACCGTAACATTGTTTGTGTTCAGGGTGGAATCCTGACTTCTTTTTAGCCATGACTGTACCATTGTTTGTCATCAAGCTGGAATCCTGACATCTTTTTAGCATGGACTGTACCATTGTTTGTCTCCAGGGTGGAATCCTGACTTCTTTTTAGCCATGACTGTACCATTGTTTGTCATCAGGCTGGAATCCTGATTACTTTTTAGCCTGGACTGTGCTATTGCATGTCATCAGGGTGGAATCCAGATTCCTTTTTAGCCTGGACTCTTCCATTGTTTGTCATGAAGCTGGAATCCTGACTTCTTTACAGCATGGACTTTTTCATTGTTTGTCTTCAGGGTGGAATCCTGATTCCTATTTAGCCTAGACTGTACCATTGTATACCATGAAGCTGGAATCCTGACTCCTTTTAGCCTGGACTGTACCATTATATGTTGTCATGGTGGAATCCTGATTTCGTTTTATCCTGGATTCTACTATTGGTTGCCATTAGGCTGGAATCCGGATATCTTTTTAGCATGGACTGTACCATTGATTGTCTTCAGGGTGGAATCCTGATTCATTTTTTAGCCTGGACTGTACCATTGTTTGTCATCAAGCTGGAATCCTGACTTCTTTTTTGCATGGACTGTACTATTGTTTGTCTTCAGGGAGGAATCCTGATTCCTTTTTAGCATGGATAGTACCATTGTTTGCCATGAGCCTGGAATCCTGATTCCTTTTTAACCTGGACTCTACCATTTTTTGTCATCAAGCTGGAATCCTGACTTCTTTTTAGCATGGACTGTACCATTGTTTGTCTTCAGGGTGGAATCCTGATTCCTTTTTAGCCTGGACAGTACCACTGTTTGTCATCAGGCTGGAATCCGGACATCTTTTTAGCATGGAATGTACCATTGTTTGTCTTCAGGGTGGAATCCTGACTTCTTTTTAGCCATGACTGTACCATTGTTTGTCATCAGGCTGGAATCCTGACTTCTTTATAGCATGGACTGTACCATTGTTTGTCTTCAGGGTGGATTCCTGAGTCCTTTTTAGCCTGGACTGTACCATTGTTTGCCATGAGGCTGGAATCCTGACTTCATTTTAGCATGGACTGTACCATTGATTGTCATCAAGCTGGAATCCTGACTTCATTTTCGCATGGACTGTACCATTGTTTGTCTTCAGGGTGGAATCCTGATTCCGTTTTAGCCTGGACTGTACCATTGTATGTCATAATGGTGGAATCCTGATTCATTTTTAGCCTAGACTGTACCATTGTCTGTACCATTGTTTGTCTTCAGGGTGGAATCCTGATTCCGTTTTAGCCTGGACTCTACCATTTTTTGCCATGAGGCTGGAATCCTTACTTCTTTTTAGCATGGAAAGTAACATTGGTTGTCTACAGGGTGGAATCCTGATTCCTTTTTAGCCTGGACAGTACCATTGTTTGTCATCAGGCTGGAATCCTGACCCCTTTTTAGCGTGGACTGTACCATTGTTTCTCATAAGGTTGGAATCCTGACTTTTTAGCATTGACTGTACCAATGCATGTCATCAGGGTGGAATCCTGATTCCTTTTTAGCCTGGACTGTACCATTGTTTGTCATCAGGCTGGAATCCTGACTTCTTTTTAGCATGGACTGTACCATTGTTTGTCTTCAGGGTGGAATCCTGAATCCTTTTTTGCCTGGACTCTACCACTGTTGCCATGAGGCTGGAATCCTGATTTCTTTTCAGAATAGACCATACCATTGTTTGCCATGAGGCTGGAATCCTGATTCCTTTTTAACCTGGACTCTACCATTGTTTGTCATCAAGCTGGAATCCTGACTTCTTTTAAGCATGGACTTTTCCGTTATTTGTCTTCAGGGTGGAATCCTGATTCCTGTTTAGTCTGGACTGTACCATTGTTTGCCATGAGGCTGGAATCCTGACTTCATTTTAGCCTGGACTGTACCATTGCATGTCATCAGGGATCAATCCAGATTTCTTTTTAGCCTGGACTGTACTATTGATTGTCATCAAGATGGAATCCTGACTTCATTTTAGCATGGACTGTACCATTGTTTGTCTTCAGGGTGGAATCCTGATTCCGTTTTAGCCTGGACTGTACCATTGTATGTCATCATGGTGGAATCCTGATTCCGTTGAAGCCTGGACTCTACCATTTTTTGCCATGAGGCTGGAATCCTGACTTCTTTTAAGCATGGAAAGTAACATTGGTTGTCTACAGGGTGGAATCCTGATTCCTTTTTAGCCTGGACAGTACCATTGTTTGTCATCAGGCTGGAATCCTGAACCCTTTTTAGCGTGGACTGTACCATTGTTTGTCATAAGGTTGGAATCCTGACTTTTTAGCATTGACTGTACCATTGATGTCATCAGGGTGGAATCCTAATTCCTTTTTAGCCTGGACTGTACCATTGTTTGTCATCAGGCTGGAATCCTGACTTCTTTTTAGCATGGACTGTACCATTGTTTGTATTCAGGGTGGAATCCTGATTCCGTTTTAGTTTGGTCTCTACCATTGTTTGCCATGAGTTTGTAGTCCTGTCTTCTTTTTAGCATGGACTGTAACATTGTTTGTCTTCAGGGTGGAATCCTGATTCCTTTTTAGCCTGGACTCTACCATTGTTTGTCATCAGGCAGGAATCCTGACTCCTTTTTAGCCTGGACTGTACCATTGTATGTCATCATGGTGGATTCCAGATTCCTTTTTAGCCTGGACTCTACCATTGCATGTCATTAAGCTGGAATCCTGACTCCTTTTTAGCCTGTTTGTCATCAGGCTGGAATCCTGATTCCTTTTTAGCCTGGACTGTACCATTGTTTGTCATCAAGCTGGAATCCTGATTCCTTTTTAGCCTGTACTGTACCATTGCATGTCATCAGGGTGGGATCCACATTCCTTTTTAGCCTGGACTCTACCAATTTTGCCATGAGGGTGGAATCCTGATTCCTTTTTAGCATGGACTGTACCATTGTTTGTCATCAGGCTGGAATCCTGACTTCTTTTTAGCCTGGACTCTACCATTGATTGCCATGAAGGTGGAATCCTGACTTCTTTTTATCCTGTTTGTCATCCGGCTGGAATCCTGATTCCTTTTTAGCCTGGACTGTACCATTGTATGTCATCATGGTGTAATCCTGACCAATATTTAGCCTGGATAGTACCATTGTTTGTCATCAGGCTGGAATCCTGACCCCTTTTTAGCCTGGACTGTACCATTGTTTGTCATCAGGCTGGAATCCTGATACCTTTTTAGCATGGACTGTACCATTGTTTTTCATCAGGCTGGAATCCTGACAACTTTTTAGCCTGGACTCTACCATTGCTTGCCATGAGGGTGGAATACTGACTCCTTTTTAGCCTGGACTGTACCATTGTTTGTCATCAAGCTGGAATCCTGACCCCTTTTTAGCCTGGACTGTACCATTGTTTGTCATCAGGCTGGAATCCTGATACCTTTTTAGCATGGACTGTACCATTGTTTTTCATCAGGCTGGAATCCTGACAACTTTTTAGCCTGGACTCTACCATTGCTTGCCATGAGGGTGGAATACTGACTCCTTTTTAGCCTGGACTGTACCATTGTTTGTCATCAAGCTGGAATCCTGACTTCTTTTTAGCATGGCCTGTACCATTGTTTGTCTTCAGGGTGGAATCCTGATTCATTTTTAGCCTGGACTGTACCATTGTTTTTCTTCAGGCAGGAATCCTGAATCCTTTTTAGCCTGGACAGAACTATTGTTTGTCATCAGGCTGGAATCCTGACCCTTTTTTAGCCTGGACTGTACCATTGTTTGTCATCAGGCTGGAATCCTGATACCTTTTTAGCATGGACTGTACTATTGTTTGTCATCAGGCTGGAATCCTGACAATGTTTTAGCCTGGACTCTACCATCGCTTGCCATAAGGGTGGAATCCTGACTTACTTTTAGCATGGACTGCACCATTGTTTGTCATCAGGCTGGAATCCTGACTCCATTTTAGCCTGGACTGTACCATTGTTTGTCATCAGGCTGGAATCCTGATACCGTTTTAGCCTGGACTGTACCATTGTTTGTCATCAGGTTGGAATCGTGATAACTTTTTAGCATGGACTGTACCATTGTTTTTTTCATGGTGGAATCTTGATTCCTTTTTAGCCTGGATAGTACCATTGTTTGTCATCAGGGTGGAAACCTGATTCCTTTTTAGCCTGGACTGAACCATTTTTGTCATCAGGCAGGAATCCTGAATCCATTTTAGCCTTGACTGTACCATTGTTTGTCATCAGTCTGGAATCCTGAATCCTTTTTAGCCTGGATAGTACCATTGTTTATCATCAGGCTGGAATCCTGACCCCTGTTTAGCCAGGACTGTACCATTGTTTGTCATCAGGCTGGAATCCATACTTCTTTTTAGCATGGACTGTACCATTGTTTGTCATCAGTGTGGAATACTGACCCCTATTAGCCTGGACTGTACCATTGTATATCATCATTCTGGAATCCTGACCCCTTTTTAGCCTGGACTGTACCATTGTTTGTCATCAGGCTGGAATCCTGATACCTTTTTAGCATGGACTGTACCATTGTTTGTCATCAGGGTGGAATCCTGACTCCATTTTAGCCTGGACTGTACCATTGTTTGTCATCAGGCTGGAATCCTGATATCTTTTTAGCCTGGACTGTACCATTGTTTGTCATCAGGCAGGATTCCTGACTCCTTTTTAGCCTGGACTGTACCATTGTTTGTCATCAGGGTGGAATCCTGATTCCTATTTAGCCTGGACTCTACCATTGTTTGCCATGAGGCTGGAATCCTGACTTCTTTTTAGCATGGACTGTACCATTGTTTGTCATCAGTGTGGAATACTGACCCCTATTAGCCTGGACTGTACCATTGTATATCATCATTCTGGAATCCTGACCCCTTTTTAGCCTGGACTGTACCATTGTTTGTCATCAGGCTGGAATCCTGATACCTTTTTAGCCTGGACTGTACCATTGTTTGTCATCAGGTTGGAATCGTGATATCTTTTTAGCATGGACTGTACCATTGCTTGTCATCAGTCTGGAATCCTGATTCCTTTTTAGACTGGACTGTATCATTGTTTGCCATGAGTTTGGAGTCCTGTCTTCTTTTTAGCATGGACTGTAACATTGTTTGTCTTCAGGGTGGAATCCTGATTCCTTTTTAGCCTGGACTTTACCATTGTTTGTCATCAGGCAGGAATCCTGACTCCTTTTTAGCCTGGACTGTACCATTGTATGTCATCATGGTGGATTCCAGATTCCTTTTTAGCCTGAACTCTACCATTTTTTGCCATGAGGCTGAAATCATAACTTCTTTTTTAGTATGGACTGTACCATTGTTTGTCATCAGGTAGGAATCCTGAATCCTTTTTAGCCTGGACTGTACCATTGTATGTCATCATGGTGGAATCCTATTTTCTTTTTAGCCTGGACTCTACCATTGTTTGCCATGAGGCTGGAATCCTAATATATTTTTAGCGTGGCCTGTACAATTGTTTTTCGTCAGGGTGGAATCCTGATTCCTTTTTAGCCTGGACTGTACTATTGTTTGTCATCATGTTGGAATCCTGACTTCTTTTTACCATGGCCTGTACCATTGTTTGCCATGAGGCTGGAATCCTGATTCCTTTTTAGCATGGACTGTACCATTGTATGTCATTGTGGTGGAATCCTGACCCCTATTTAGTCTGGACTGTACCATTGTTTGTCATCAGTGTGGAATACTGACTCCTATTTAGCCTGGATTGTACCATTATATATCATCAGGCTGGAATCCTGACCCCATTTTAGCCTGGATTATACCATTGTTTGTCATAAGGTTGGAATCCTGACTTCTTTTAAGCATGGACTGTACCATTGTTTGTCTTCAAGGTGGAATCCTGATTCCTTTTTTAGCCTAGACTCTACCATTGATTGCCATGAAGGTGAAATCCTGACTTCTTTTAGCATGGAAAGTAACATTGGTTGACTTCAGGTTGGAATCCTGATTCCTTTTTAGCCTGGACAGTACCATTGTTTGTCATCAGGCTGGAATCCTGATCCCTTTTTAGCCTGGACTGTACCAATGTTTGTCAAATGGCAGAAACCATGACTTTTTTAGTTTAGACTGTACTATTGTTTGTCATCAGGCAGGAATCCTAAATCCTTTTAAGTCTGGCTGTACCATTGTTTGTCTTCAGGGTGGAATCCTGATTCCGTTTTTAGCCTGGACTCTACCATTTTTTGCCATGAGGCTGAAATCATGACTTCTTTTTTAGTATAGACTGTACTATTGTTTGTCATCAAGCTGGAATCCTGATTCCTTTTTAGACTGGATTGTACCATTGTTTGTCATCAAGCTGGAATCCTGATACCTTTTTTGCCTGTACTGTACCATTGTTTGTTTTCAGGGTGGAATCCTGATTCCTTTTTAGCCTGGACTCTACCATTGTTTGCCATGAGGCTGGAATCCTAGTATATTTTAAGCATGGACTGTACCATTGTTTGACATCAAGCTGGAATCCTGACTTCTTTTTAGTATGGACTGTACCATTGTTTGTTTTCAGGGTGGAATCCTGATTCCTTTTTAGCCTGGATTCTACCATTGTTTGCCATGAGGCTGGAATCCTAATATATTTTTAGCATGTACTGTACCATTGTTTATCTTCAGGGTGGAATCCTGATTCCTTTTTAGCCTGGACTGTACCATTGTTTGTCATCAAGCTAGAATCCTGACTTCTTTTTAGCATGGCCTGTACCATTGTTTGTCTTCAGGGTGGAATCCTGATTCCTTTTTAGCCTGGACTCTACCATTGTTTGTCATCAGGCAGGAATCCTGACTCCTTTTTAGCCTGGACTGTACCATTGTATGTCATCATGGTGGATTCCAGATTCCTTTTTAGCCTGGACTCTACCATTTTTTGCCATGAGGATGAAATCATTACTTCTTTTTTAGTATGGACTGTACCATTGTTTGTCATCAGGCAGGAATCCTGAATCCTTTTTAGCCTGGACTGTACCATTGTATGTCATCATGGTGGAATCCTGATTTCTATTTAGCCTGGACTCTACCATTGTTTGCTATGAGGCTGGAAAACCTAATATATTTTTAGCGTGGACTGTACCATTGTTTTTCTTCAGGGTGGAATCCTGATTCCTTTTTAGCCTGGACTGTACCATTGTTTGTCATCAAGCTAGAATCCAGACTTCTTTTTACCTTGGCATGTACCATTGTTTGCCATGAGGCTGGAATCCTGACTTCTTTTTAGCATGGACTGTACCATTGTTTGTCATCAGTGTGGAATACTGACCCCTTTTTAGCCTGTACTGTACCATTGTTTGTCATAAGGTTGGAATCCTGACTTCTTTTTAGCATGGACTGTACAAGTGCATGTCATCAGGGTGAATCCTGATTACTTTTTAGCATGGACTGTACCATGGTTTGTCATCAGGCTGGAATCCTGACTTCTTTTTAGCATGGACTGTACCATTGTTTGTCTTCAAGGTGGAATCCTGATTCCTTTTTAGCCTGGACGCTACCATTGATTGCCATGAAGGTGGAATCCTGACTTCTTTTTAGCCTGTTTGTCATCAGGCTGGAATCCTGATTCCTTTTTAGCCTGGACTGTACCATTGTTTGTCATCAAGCTGGAATCCTGATACCTGTTTAGCCTTTACTATACCATTGCATGTCATCAGGGTGGAATCCATATTCCTTTTTAGCCTGGACTCTACCATTATTTGCCATGAGGGTGGAATCCTGACTTCATTTTAGCATGGACTGTACCATTACTTGTCATCAGTCTGGAATCCTGATACCTTTTTAGGCTGAACTGTACCATTGCATGTCATTAGGCTGGAATCCTGACTCCTTTTTAGCCTGTTTGTCATCAGGCTGGAATCCTGATTCCTTTTTAGCCTGGACTCTACCATTTTTTGCCATGAGGGTGGAATCCTGACTTCATTTTAGCATGGACTGTACCATTGTTTGTCATCAGTGTGGAATACTGACCCCTATTTAGCCTGTACTGTACCATTGTATATCATCAGGCTGGAATCCTGACCCCTTTTTAGCCTGGACTGTACCATTGTTTGCCATGAGTTTGCAGTCCTGTCTTCTTTTTAGCATGGACTCTACCATTGATTGCCATGAAGGTGGAATCCTGTCTTCTTTTTAGCATGGACTGTAACATTGGTTGTCTTCAGGGTGGAATCCTGAATCCTTTTTACCCTGGACTGTACCATTGTTTGTCATCAAGCTGGAATCCTGACTTCTTTTTAGCATGGACTGTACCAATGTTTGTTTTCAGGGTGGAATCCTGATTCCTTTTTAGCCTGGACTCTACCATTGTTTGCCATGAGGCTGGAATCCTGACATATTTTTAGCATGGACTGTACCATTGTTTGTCTATGGGTGGAATCCTGATTTCTTTTTAGCCAGGACTCTAACATTGTTTGCCATGAGGCTAGAATCCTGACTTCTTTTTACCATGGCCTATACCATTGTTTGTCTTCAGGGTGGAATCCTGATTCCTTTTTAGCCTGGACTTTACCATTGTTTGTCATCAGGCAGGAATCCTGACTCCTTTTTAGCCTGGACTGTACCATTTTTTGCCATGAGGCTGAAATCATAACTTCTTTTTTAGTATGGACTGTACCATTGTTTGTCATCAGGTAGGAATCCTGAATCCTTTTTAGCCTGGACTGTACCATTGTATGTCTTCATGGTGGAATCCTATTTTCTTTTTAGCCTGGACTCTACCATTGTTTGCCATGAGGCTGGAATCCTAATATATTTTTAGCGTGGCCTGTACAATTGTTTTTCGTCAGGGTGGAATCCTGATTCCTTTTTAGCCTGGACTGTACTATTGTTTGTCATCATGTTGGAATCCTGACTTCTTTTTACCATGGCCTGTACCATTGTTTGCCATGAGGCTGGAATCCTGATTCCTTTTTAGCATGGACTGTACCATTGTATGTCATTGTGGTGGAATCCTGACCCCTATTTAGTCTGGACTGTACCATTGTTTGTCATCAGTGTGGAATACTGACTCCTATTTAGCCTGGATTGAACCATTATATATCATCAGGCTGGAATCCTGACCCCTTTTTAGCCTGGATTATACCATTGTTTGTCATAAGGTTGGAATCCTGACTTCTTTTTAGCATGGACTGTACCATTGTTTGTCTTCAAGGTGGAATCCTGATTCCTTTTTAGCCTAGACTCTACCATTGATTGCCATGAAGGTGAAATCCTGACTTCTTTTAGCATGGAAAGTAACATTGGTTGACTTCAGGTTGGAATCCTGATTCCTTTTTAGCCTGGACAGTACCATTGTTTGTCATCAGGCTGGAATCCTGATCCCTTTTTAGCCTGGACTGTACCAATGTTTGTCAAATGGCAGAAACCATGACTTTTTTTAGTTTAGACTGTACTATTGTTTGTCATCAGGCAGGAATCCTAAATCCTTTTTAGTCTGGCTGTACCATTGTTTGTCTTCAGGGTGGAATCCTGATTCCGTTTTAGCCTGGACTCTACCATTTTTTGCCATGAGGCTGAAATCATGACTTCTTTTTTAGTATAGACTGTACTATTGTTTGTCATCAAGCTGGAATCCTGATTCCTTTTTAGACTGGATTATACCATTGTTTGTCATCAAGCTGGAATCCTGATACCTTTTTTGCCTGTACTGTACCATTGTTTGTTTTCAGGGTGGAATCCTGATTCCTTTTTAGCCTGGACTCTACCATTGTTTGCCATGAGGCTGGAATCCTAGTATATTTTTAGCATGGACTGTACCATTGTTTGACATCAAGCTGGAATCCTGACTTCTTTTTAGCATGGACTGTACCATTGTTTGTTTTCAGGGTGGAATCCTGATTCCTTTTTAGCCTGGATTCTACCATTGTTTGCCATGAGGCTGGAATCCTAATATATTTTTAGCATGGACTGTACCATTGTTTATCTTCAGGGTGGAATCCTGATTCCTTTTTAGCCTGGACTGTACCATTGTTTGTCATCAAGCTAGAATCCTGACTTCTTTTTAGCATGGCCTGTACCATTGTTTGTCTTCAGGGTGGAATCCTGATTCCTTTTTAGCCTGGACTCTACCATTGTTTGTCATCAGGCAGGAATCCTGACTCCTTTTTAGCCTGGACTGTACCATTGTATGTCATCATGGTGGATTCCAGATTCCTTTTTAGCCTGGACTCTACCATTTTTTGCCATGAGGATGAAATCATTACTTCTTTTTTAGTATGGACTGTACCATTGTTTGTCATCAGGCAGGAATCCTGAATCCTTTTTAGCCTGGACTGTACCATTGTATGTCATCATGGTGGAATCCTGATTTCTATTTAGCCTGGACTCTACCATTGTTTGCTATGAGGCTGGAAAACCTAATATATTTTTAGCGTGGACTGTACCATTGTTTTTCTTCAGGGTGGAATCCTGATTCCTTTTTAGCCTGGACTGTACCATTGTTTGTCATCAAGCTAGAATCCAGACTTCTTTTTACATTGGCATGTACCATTGTTTGCCATGAGGCTGGAATCCTGACTTCTTTTTAGCATGGACTGTACCATTGTTTGTCATCAGTGTGGAATACTGACCCCTTTTTAGCCTGTACTGTACCATTGTTTGTCATAAGGTTGGAATCCTGACTTCTTTTTAGCATGGACTGTACAAGTGCATGTCATCAGGGTGAATCCTGATTCCTTTTTAGCATGGACTGTACCATTGTTTGTCATCAGGCTGGAATCCTGACTTCTTTTTAGCATGGACTGTACCATTGTTTGTCTTCAAGGTGGAATCCTGACTTCTTTTTAGCCTGTTTGTCATCAGGCTGGAATCCTGATTCCTTTTTAGCCTGGACTGTACCATTGTTTGTCATCAAGCTGGAATCCTGATACCTGTTTAGCCTTTACTATACCATTGCATGTCATCAGGGTGGAATCCATATTCCTTTTTAGCCTGGACTCTACCATTATTTGCCATGAGGGTGGAATCCTGACTTCATTTTAGCATGGACTGTACCATTACTTGTCATCAGTCTGGAATCCTGATACCTTTTTAGGCTGAACTGTACCATTGCATGTCATTAGGCTGGAATCCTGACTCCTTTTTAGCCTGTTTGTCATCAGGCTGGAATCCTGATTCCTTTTTAGCCTGGACTCTACCATTTTTTGCCATGAGGGTGGAATCCTGACTTCATTTTAGCATGGACTGTACCATTGTTTGTCATCAGTGTGGAATACTGACCCCTATTTAGCCTGTACTGTACCATTGAATATCATCAGGCTGGAATCCTGACCCCTTTTTAGCCTGGACTGTACCATTGTTTGCCATGAGTTTGCAATCCTGTCTTCTTTTTAGCATGGACTCTACCATTGATTGCCATGAAGGTGGAATCCTGTCTTCTTTTTAGCATGGACTGTAACATTGGTTGTCTTCAGGGTGGAATCCTGAATCCTTTTTACCCTGGACTGTACCATTGTTTGTCATCAAGCTGGAATCCTGACTTCTTTTTAGCATGGACTGTACCAATGTTTGTTTTCAGGGTGGAATCCTGATTCCTTTTTAGCCTGGACTCTACCATTGTTTGCCATGAGGCTGGAATCCTGACATATTTTTAGCATGAACTGTACCATTGTTTGTCTATGGGTGGAATCCTGATTTCTTTTTAGCCAGGACTCTAACATTGTTTGCCATGAGGCTAGAATCCTGACTTCTTTTTACCATGGCCTATACCATTGTTTGTCTTCAGGGTGGAATCCTGATTCCTTTTTAGCCTGGACTCTACCATTGTTTGTCATCAGGCAGGAATCCTGACTCCTTTTTAGCCTGGACTGTACCATTGTATGTCATCATGGTGGATTCCAGATTCCTTTATAGCCTGGACTCTACCATTTTTTGCCATGAAGCTGAAATCA
Source organism: Chromobotia macracanthus (assembly GCA_036877525.1). Taxonomy (NCBI): domain Eukaryota; kingdom Metazoa; phylum Chordata; class Actinopteri; order Cypriniformes; family Botiidae; genus Chromobotia; species Chromobotia macracanthus. The sequence continues at coordinate 728,915 of JAZGTH010000129.1, forward strand.
TTACATCTTTTTTTAGTATGGACTGTACCATTGTTTGTCATCAGGCAGGAATCCTGAATCCTTTTTAGCCTGGACTGTACCATTGTTTGACATAAGGATGGAATCCTGATTCCTTTTTAGCCTGGACTGTACCACTGTTTGTAATCAGGGTAGAATACTGATTCCTTTATAGCCTGGACTGTCCCATTCTATGTCATTATGGTGGAATCCTGACCCCTATTTAGCTTGGACTGTACCATTGTTTGTCATCAGGCTGGAATCCTGACATCTTTTTAGCATGGACTGTACTATTGCTTATCCTCAGGGTGGAATCCTGATTCCTATTTAACCTGGACTGTACCATTGTTTGTCATAAGGTTGGAATCCTGATTCCTTTTTTAGCCTGGACTGTACCACTGTTTGTCATCAAGATAGAATCCTGACATCTTTTTAGCATGGAAAGTAACATTGGTTGTCTACAGGGTGGAATCCTGATTCCTATTTAGCCTGGACTGTACCATTGTATATCATCAGGCTGGAATCCTGACCCCTTTTTAGCGTGGACTGTACCATTGTTTGTCATAAGGTTGGAATCCTGACTTTTTAGCATTGACTGTACCATTGCATGTCATCAGGGTGGAATCCTAATTCCTTTTTAGCCTGGACTGTACCATTGTTTGTCATCAGGCTGGAATCCTGACTTCTTTTTAGCATGGACTGTACCATTGTTTGTATTCAGGGTGGAATCCTGATTCCATTTTAGTTTGGTCTCTACCATTGTTGCCATGAGGCTGGAAACCTGACTTCTTTTCAGAATGGACCGTACCATTGTTTGCCATGAGGCTGTAATCCTGATTCCTTTTTAACCTGGACTCTACCATTGTTTGTCATCAAGCTGGAATCCTGACTTCTTTTTAGCATGGACATTTCCGTTATTTGTCTTCAGGATGGAATCCTGATTCCTGTTTAATCTGGACTGTACCATTGTTTGCCATGAGGCTGGAATCCTGACTTCATTTTAGCCTGGACTGTACCATTGCATGTCATCAGGGTTCAATCCAGATTTTGTTTTAGCTTGGACTGTACTATTGATTGTCATCAAGATGGAATCCTGACTTCATTGTAGCATGGACTGTACCATTGTTTGTCTTCAGGGTGTAATCCTGATTCCTATTTAGCCAGGCCTGTACCATTGTATACCATGAGGCTGGAATCCTGACTTCTTTTTAGCATGGACTGTACCATTGTTTGTCTTCAGGGTGGAATCCTGATTCCTTTTTAGCCTGGACTCTACCACTGTTGCCATGAGGCTGGAAACCTGACTTCTTTTCAGAATGGACCGTACCATTGTTTGCCATGAGGCTGGAATCCTGATTCCTTTTTAACCTGGACTCTATCATTGTTTGTCATCAAGCTGGAATCCTGACTTCTTTTTAGCATGGACATTTCCGTTATTTGTCTTCAGGATGGAATCCTGATTCCTGTTTAGTCTGGACTGTACCATTGTTTGCCATGAGGCTGGAATCCTGACTTCATTTTAGCCTGGACTGTACCATTGCATGTCATCAGGGTTCAATCCAGATTTCTTTTTAGCCTGGACTGTACTATTGATTGTCATCAAGATGGAATCCTGGCTTCATTTTAGCATGGACTGTACCATTGGATGTCATCATGGTGGAATCCTGATTCCGTTGTAGCCTGGACTCCACCATGTTTTGCCATGAGGCTGGAATCCTGACTTCTTTTTAGCATGGAAAGTAACATTGGTTGTCTACAGGGTGGAATCCTGATTCCTTTTTTAGTATGGCCTGTACCATTGTGTCATCATGGTGGATTCCAGATTCAATTTTAGCCTGGACTCTACCATTTTTTGCCATGAGGCTGAAATTATTACTTCTTTTTTAGTATGGACTGTACCATTGTTTGTTTTCAGGGTGGAATCCTGATTCCTTTTTAGCCTGGACTCTACCATTGTTTACCATGAGGCTGGAATCCTGACATATTTTTAGCATGGACTGTACCATTGTTTGTCTATGGGTGGAATCCTGATTTCTTTTTAGCCTGGACTCTACCATTGTTTGCCATGAGGCTGGAATCCTAATATATTTCTGGCGTGGACTGTACCATTGTTTTTCTTCAGGGTGGAATCCTTATTCCGTTTTAGCCTGGACTGTACCATTGTTTGTCATCAATCTAGAATCGTGACTTCTTTTTAGCATGGCCTGTACAATTGTGTCATCATGGTGGATTCCAGATTCCTTTTTAGCCTGGACTCTACCATTGTTTGCCATGAGGCTGGAATCCTAATATATTTTTACCATGGCCTGTACCATTGTTTTTCTTCAGGGTGGAATCCTGATTCCTTTTTAGCCTGGACTCTACCATTGTTTGTCATCAGGCAGGAATTCTGACTCCTTTTTAGCCTGGACTGTACCATTGTATGTCATCATGGTTGATTCCAGAATCCTTTTTAGCCTGAAATCTACCATTTTTTGCCATGAGGCTGAAATCCTTACGTCTTCTTTAGTATGGACTGTACCATTGTTTGTCATCAGGCTGGAATCCTGACCCCTTTTTAGCCTGGACTGTACCATTGTTTGTCATCAGGCTGGAATCCTGATACCTTTTTAGCATGGACTGTACCATTGTTTGTCATCATCCTGGAATCCTGACAACTTTTTAGCCTGGACTCTACCATTGCTTCCCATGAGGGTGGAATCCAGACTTATTTTTAGCATGGACTGTACTATTGTATGTCATCATGGTGGAATCCATGTTTCTTTTTAGCCTGGACTCTACCATTGTTTGCCATGAGGCTGAAATCGTGATATCTTTTTAGCATGGACTGTACCATTGTTTTTTTCATGGTGGAATCCTGATTCCTTTTTAGCCTGGACTGTACCATTATTTGTCATAATGGTGGAATCCTTATTTCTTTTTAGCCTGGACTCTACCATTGTTTGCCATGAGCCTGGAATCCTAATATATTTTTAGCCTGGACTGTACCATTGTTTTTTTCATGGTGGAATCCTGTTTCCTTTTTAGCCTGGACTGTACCATTGTTTGTCATTAGGCAGGAATCCTGACTCCATTTTAGCCTGGACTGTACCATTGTTTCTCATCAGGCAGGAATCCTGACTGCTTTATAGCCTGGACTGTACCATTGTTTGTCATCAGGGTTGAATCCTGACCCCTATTTAGCCTGGACTATACCATTTTTTGCCATGAGGCTGAAATCATTACTTCTTTTTTAGTATGGACTGTACCATTGTTTGTCATCAGGCAGGATTCCTGAATCCTTTTAAGCCTGGACAGTACCATTGTTTGTCATCAGGTTGGAATCCTGACCCCTTTTTAGCCTGGACTGTACCATTGTTTCTCATCAGGCAGGAATCCTGACTCCTTTATAGCCTGGACTGTACCATTGTTTGTCATCAGGGTGGAATCCTGACCCCTATTTAGCCTGGACTCTACCATTTTTTGCCATGAGGCTGAAATCATTACTTCTTTTTTAGTATGGACTGTACCATTGATTGTCATCAGGCAAGAATCCTGAATTCTTTTTAGCCTGGACAGTACCATTGTTTGTCATCGGGCTGGAATCCTGATACCTTTTTAGCATGGACTATACCATTGTTTGTCATCAGGCTGGAATCCTGACTCCATTTTAGCTTGGACTGTACCATTGTTTGTCATCAGGCTGGAATCCTGACTCCTTTTTAGCCTGGACTGTACCATTGTTTCTCATCAGGCAGGAATCCTGACTCCCTTTTAGCCTGGACTGTACCATTGTTTGTCATCAGGCTGGAATCCTGACTTATTTTTAGCATGGACTGTACCATTGTTTGTCTTCAAGGTGGAATCCTGATTCCTTTTTAGCCTGGACTCTACCATTGATTGCCATGAAGGTGGAATCCTGACTTCTTTTTAGCATGGAAAGTAACATTGGTTGTCTTCAGGTTGGAATGCTGATTCCTTTTTAGCCTGGACAGTACCATTGCTTGCCATGAGGATGGAATCCTGACTTATTTTTAGCATGGACTGTTCCATTGTTTGTCATCAGGGTGGAATCCTAACTCCATTTTAGCCTGGACTGTACCATTGTTTGTCATCAGGCTGGAATCCTGATATCTTTTTAGCCTGGACTGTACCATTGTTTGTCATCAGGCAGTATTCCTGACTCGATTTTAGCCTGGACTGTACCATTGTTTGTCATCAGGGTGGAATCCTGACCTGTTTTTAGCATGGACTGTACCATTGTTTGTCATCAGTGTGGAATACTGACCCCTATTAGCCTGGACTGTACCATTGTATATCATCAGGCTGGAATCCTGACCCCTTTTTAGCCTGGACTGTACCATTGTTTGTCATAAGGTTGGAATCCTGACTTATTTTTAGCATGGACTGTACCATTGCATGTCATCAGGGTGGAATCCTGATTCCTTTTAGCATGGACTGTACCATTGTTTGTCATCAGGCTTGAATCCTTACATCTTTTTAGCATGGACTGTACCATTATTTGTCTTCAAGGTGGAATCCTGATTCCTTTTTAGCCTGGACAGTACAATTGATTGCCATGAAGGTGGAATCCTGTCTCCTTTTTAGCATGGACTGTAGCATTGGTTGTCTTCAGGTTGGAATCCTGAATCCTTTTTAGCGTGGACTGTACCATTGCTTGCCATGAGTTTGGAATCCTGACTTCTTTTTGCTATTGACTGCACCATTGTTTGTCTTCAGGGTGGAATCCTGATTCATTTTTAGCCTGGACTCTGCCATTGTTTGCCATCATGGTGGAATCCTGACCCCAATTTAGCCTGGACTGTACCATTGAATATCATCAGGCTGGAATCCTGACCCCTTTTTAGCCTGGACTGTACCATTGTTTGTCATCAGGCTGGAATCCTGACTTCTTTTTAGCATGGGCTGTACCATTGTTTGTCTTCAAGGTGGAATCCTGATTCCTTTTTAGCCTGGACTCTACCATTGATTGCCATGAAGGTGGAATCCTGACTTCTTTTTAGCATGGAAAGTAACATTGGTTGTCTTCAGGCAGGATTCCTGACTCCTTGTTAGCCTGGACTGTACCATTGTATGTCATCATGGTGGATTCCAGAATCCTTTTTAGCCTGGACTCTACCATTTTTTGCTATGAGGCTGAAATCATTACTTCTTTTTAGTATGGACTGTACCATTGTTTTTTTCATGTTGTAATCCTGATTCCTTTTTAGCCTGGACTGTACCATTGTTTGTCATCAAACTGGAATCCTGAGTTTTTTTTAGTATGGCCTGTACCATTGTTTGTCTTCAGGGTGGAATCCTGATTCATTTTTAGCCTGGACTTTACCATTGTTTGTCATCATGCAGGAATCCTGACTCCTTTAAAGCCTAGACTGTACCATTGTTTCTAATCAGGGTGGAATCCTGTTTCCTATTTAGCCTGGACTCTACCATTGTTTGCCATCATGGTGGAATCCTGACCCCTATTTAGCCTGGACTGTACCATTGTTTCTCATCAGGCAGGAATCCTGACTCCTTTTTAGCATTGACTGTACCATTGTTTGTCTTCAAGGTAGAATCCTGATTCCTTTTTAGCCTGGACAGTACCATTGCTTGCCATGAGGGTGGAATCCTGACTCCATTTTAGCCTGGACTGTACCATTGTTTGCCATGAGGCTGGAATCGTGAGTTCTTTTTAGCATGGCCTGTACCATTGTTTGTCTTCAGGGTGGAATCCTGATTCATTTTTAGCCTGGACTGTACCAATATTTGTCATCAGGCAGGAATACTGACTCCTTTTTAGCCTGGACTGCACCATTGTTTCTCATCAGGCAGGAATCCTGACTTCTTTTTAGCCTGGACTGTACCATTGTATGTCATCATGGTGGATTCCAGAATCCTTTTTAGCCTGGACTCTACCATTTTTTGCTATGAGGCTGAAATTATTACTTCTTTTTTAGTATGGACTGTACCATTGTTTTTTTCGTGGTGGAATCCTGATTCCTTTTTAGCCTGGACTGTACTATTGTTTGTCATCAAACTGGAATCCTGAGTTCTTTTTAGCATGGCCTGTACCATTGTTTGTCTTCAGGGTGGAATCCTGATTCATTTTTAGCCTGGACTGTACCATTGTTTGTCATCAGGCAGGAATCCTGACTCCTTTTTAGCCTGGACTGTACCATTGTTTCTCATCAGGCAGGAATCCTGACACCGTTTTAGCATGGACTGTACCATTGTTTGTCTTCAAGCTAGAATCCTGATTCCTTTTTTGCCTGGACTGTACCATTGTATGTCATCATGGTGGATTCCAGAATCCTTTTTAGCCTGGACTCTACCATTTTTTGCCATGAGTCTGAAATCATTACTTCTTTTTTAGAATGGACTGTACCATTGTTTTTTTCATTGTTGGAATCCTGATTCCATTTTAGCCTGGACTGTACCATTGTTTGTCATCAAGCTGGAATCCTGAGTTCTTTTTAGCATGGCCTGTACCATTGTTTGTCTTCAGGGTGGAATCCTGATTCATTTTTAGCCTGGACTGTACCAATGTTTGTCATCAGGCTGGAATCCTGACTCCTTTTTAGCCTGGACTGTACCATTGTTTCTCATCAGGCAGGAATCCTGACTTCTTTTTAGCATGGACTGTACCATTGTATGTCATCATGGTGGATTCCAGAATCCTTTTTAGCCTGGACTGTACCATTGTGTGTCATCATGCTGGAATCCTGATTTCTTTTTAGCTTAGACTCTACCATTGTTTGCCCTGAGGCTGGAATCCTAATATATTTTTAGCGTGGACTGTACCATTGTTTGTCATCAGGCTGGAATCCTGACATCTTTTTTAACATGGACTGTACCATTGTTTATCCTCAGGGTGGAATCCTGATTCCTATTTAGCCTGGACTGTACCATTGTTTGTCATCAAGCTGGAATCCTGAGTTCTTTTTAATGGCCTGTACCATTGTTTGTCCTCAGGGTGGAATCCTGATTCCTATTTAGCCTGGACTGTACCATTGTTTGTCATAAGGTTGGAATCCTGATTCATTTTTAGCCTGGACTGTACCATTGTTTGTCATCAAGATAGAATCCTGACTTCTTTTTGCATGGACTCTACCATTGTTTGTCATCAGGCAGGAATCCTGACTCCTTTTTAGCCTGGACTGTACCATTGTTTGTCATCATGGTGGAATCCAGAATCCTTTTAGCCTGGACTCTACCATTTTTTTGCCATGAGGCTGAAATCATTACTTCTTTTTTAGTATGGACTGTAACATTGTTTTTTTCATGGTGGAATCCTGATTCCATTTTTGCCTGGACTGTACCATTGTTTATCATCAAGCTGGAATCCTGAGTTCTTTTTAGCATGGCCTGTACCATTGTTTGTCTTCAGGGTGGAATCCTGATTCATTTTTAGCCTGGACTGTACCAATGTTTGTCATCAGGCAGGAATCCTGACTCCTTTTTAGCCTGGACTGTACCATTGTTTCTCATCAGGCAGGAATCCTGACTTCTTTTTAGCCTGGACTGTACCATTGTAAGTCATTATGGTGGATTCCAGAATCATTTTTAGCCTGGACTCTACCATTTTTTGCCATGAGGCTGAAATCATTTTTTTTTTTTAGTATGGACTGTACCATTGTTTTTTTCATGGTGGAATCCTGATTCCATTTTAGCCTGGACTGTACCATTGTTTGTCATGAGGCTGGAATCGTGATATCTTTTTAGCATGGACTGTACCATTGTTTTTTTCATGGTGGAATCCTGATTCCGTTTTAGCCTGGACTGTACCATTGTTTGTCATCAAGCTGGAATCCTGAATTCTTTTTTGCATGGCCTGTACCATTGTTTGTCTTCAGGGTGTAATCCTGATTCATTTTTAGCCTGGACTGTACCAATGTTTGTCATCAGGCAGGAATCCTGACTCCTTTTTAGCCTGGACTGTACCATTGTTTCTCATCAGGCAGGAATCCTGACTTCTTTTTAGCATGGATTGTACCATTGTTTTTTTCATGGTGGAATCCTGATTCCTTTTTAGCCTGGACTGTACCATTGTTTGTCATCAAGCTGGAATCCTGAATTCTTTTTTGCATGGACTGTACCATTGTTTGTCTTCAAGGTGGAATCCTGATTCCTTTTTAGCCTGGACTCTACCATTCTTTGTCATCAAGCTAGAATCCTGACATCTTTTTAGCATGGACTGTACCATTGTTTGTCTTCAGGGTGGAATCCTGATTCCTTTTTAGCCTGGACAGTACCATTGCTTGTCATCAGGCTGGAATCCGGACATCTTTTTAGCATGGACTGTACCATTGTTTGTCTTCACGGTGGAATCCTGACTTCTTTTTAGCCATGACTGTACCATTGTTTGTTATCAGGCTGGAAACCTGATTCCTTTTTAGCCTTGACTGTACCATTGCATGTCATCAGGGTGGAATCCTGATTCCTATGTAGCCTGGACTGTACCATTGTTTGTCATAAGGTTGGAATCCTGACTTCTTTTAGCATAGACTATACCATTGCATGTCATCAGGGTAGAATACTGATTCCTTTTTAGCCTGGACTGTACCATTGTATGTCATCATGGTGGAATCTTGACCCCTATTAAGCCTGGACTGTACCATTGTTTGTCATCAGGCTGGAATCCTGACATCTTTTTAGCATGGACTGTGCCATTGCTTATCCTCAGGGTGGATTCCTGATTCCTTTTTAGCCTGGACTGTACCATTGTTTGTCATCAGGCTGGAATCCTGACATCTTTTTAGCATGGACTGTACCATTGCTTATCCTTAGGGTGGAATCCTGATTCCTATATAGCCTGGACTGTACCATTGTTTGTCATAAGGTTGGACTCCTGACTTCTTTTAGCATGGACTATACCATTGCATGTCATCAGAGTGTAATCCTGATTCCTTTTTAGCATGGACTGTACCATTGTTTGTCATCAGGACGGAATCCTGATTCCTTTTTAGCCTGGACTGTACCATTGTATCTCATCATGGTGGATTCCAGAAACCTTTTTAGCCTGGACTCTACCATTTTTTGGCATGAGGCTGAAATCATTACTTCTGTTTTAGTATGGACTGTACTATTGTTTTTTTCATGGTGGAATCCTGATTCGTTCTTAGCCTGGACTGTACAATTGTTTGTCATCAAGCTGGAATCCTGAGTTCTTTTTAGCATGGCCTGTACCATTGTTTGTCTTCAGGGTGGAATCCTGATTCATTTTTAGCCTGGATTGTACCATTGTTTGTTTTCAGGGTGGAATCCTGATTCCTTTTTAGCCTGGACTGTACCATTGTATGTCATCATGCTGGAATCCTGATTTCTTTTTAGCTTGGACTCTACCATTGTTTGCCATGAGGCTGGAATCCTAATATATTTTTATCGTGGACTTTACTATTGTTTTTCTTCAGGGTGGAATCCTGATTCCTTTTTAGCCTGGACTGTACCATTGTTTCTCATCAGGCAGGAATCCTGAATTCTTTTTAGCCTGGACTGTACCATTGTATGTCATCATGCTGGAATCCTGATACCTTTTTAGCCTGGACTCTACCATTGATTGCCATGAAGGTGGAATCCTGTCATATTTTTAGCATGGACTGTACTATTGTTTGTCCTCAGGGTGGAATCCTGATTTCTTTTTAGCCTGGACTCTACCATTGTTTGCCATGAGACTGGAATCCTAATATATTTTTAGCGTGGACTATACCATTGTTTGTTTTCAGGGTGGAATCCTGATTCCTTTTTTGCCTGGACTGTACCATTGTTTGTCTTCAGAGTGGAATCCTGATTCATTTTTAGCCTGGACTGTACCAATGTTTGTCATCAGGCAGGAATCCTGACTCCTTTTTAGCCTGGACTGTACCATTGTTTCTCATCAGGCAGGAATCCTGACTTCTTTTTAGCCTGGACTGTACCATTGTATGTCATCATGGTGGATTCCAGAATCCTTTTTAGCCTGGACTCTACCATTTTTTGCCATGAGGCTGAAATCATTACTTCTTTTTTAGTATGGACTGTACCATTGTTTTTTTCATGGTGGAATCCTGATTCCATTTTAGCCTGGACTGTACCATTGTTTGTCATCAAGCTGGAATCCTGAGTTCTTTTTGAATGGCCTGTACCATTGTTTGTCCTCAGGGTGGAATCCTGATTCCTATTTAGCCTGGACTGTACCATTGTTTGTAATAAGGTTGGAATCCTGATTCATTTTTAGACTGGACTGTACCACTGTTTGTCATCAAGATAGAATCCTGACTTCTTTTTGCATGGACTCTACCATTGTTTGTCATCAGGCAGGAATCCTGACTCCTTTTTAGCCTGGACTGTACCATTGTATGTCATCATGGTGGATTTAAAAATCCTTTTTAGCCTGGACTCTACCATTGTTTGCCATGAGGCTGAAATCATTACTTCTTTTTTAGTATGGACTGTACCATTGTTTTTTTCATGGTGGAATCCTGATTCCATTTTAGCCTGGACTGTACCACTGCTTGTCATCAAGCTGGAATCCTGAGTTCTTTTTAGCATGGCCTGTACCATTGTTTGTCTTCAGGGTGGAATCCTGATTCATTTTTAGCCTGGACTGTACCAATGTTTGTCATCAGGCAGGAATCCTGACTCCTTTTTAGCCTGGACTGTACCATTGTTTCTCATCAGGCAGGAATCCTGACTTCTTTTTAGCCTGGACTGTACCATTGTATGTCATCATGGTGGATTCCAGAATCCTTTTTAGCCTGGACTCTACCATTGTTTGCCATCATGGTCGAATCCTGACCCCTATTTAGCCTGGACTGTACCATTGTTTCTCATCAGGCAGGAATCCTGACTCCGTTTTATCCTGGACTGTACCATTGTTTGTCATCAATCTGGAATCCTGAGTTCTTTTTAGCATGGTCTGTACCATTGTTTGTCTTCAGGGTGGAATCCTGATTTATTTTTAGCCTGTACTGTACCATTGTTTGTCATCAGGCTGGAATCCTGACTCCTTTTTAGCCTGGACTGTACCATTGTTTCTCATCAGGCAGGAATCCTGACTTCTTTTTAGCCTGGACTGTACCATTGTTTGTCATCAGGGTGGAATCCTGATTCCTATTTAGCCTGGACTCTACCATTGTATGTCATCATGGTGGAATCCTTTTTTCTTTTTAGCCTGGACTCTACCATTGTTTGCCATGAGGCTGGAATCGGGATATCTCTTTAGCATGGACTGTACCATTGTTTCTTTCATGGTGGAATCCTGATTCCTTTTTAGCCTGGACTGTACCAATGTTTGCCATGAGTTTGGAATCCTGTCCTCTTTTTAGCATTGACTGTACCATTGGTTGTCTTCAGGGTGGAATCCTGAATGCTTTATAGCCTGGACTGTACCCTTGTTTGTCATCAAGCTGGAATCCTGATTTCTTTATGCATGGACTGTACCATTGTTTGTCCTCAGGGTGGAATCCTGAATGCTTTTTAGCCTGGACTGTACCATTGTTTGTCATCAAGCTGGAATCCTGACTTCATTTTAGCATGGACTGTACCATTGTTTGTTTTCAGGGTGGAATCCTGATTCCTTTTTAGCCTGGATTCTACCATTGTTTGCCATGAGGCTGGAATCCTGACATATTTTTTGCATGGACTGTACCATTGTTTGTCTATGGGTGGAATCCTGATTTCTTTTTAGCCTGGACTCTACCATTGTTTGACATGAGGCTGGAATCCTAATATATTTTTAGCGTGGACTATACCATTGTTTGTCTTCAGGGTGGAAACCTGACTTCTTTTTAGCATGGACTGTACCATTGTTTGTTTTCAGGGTGGAATCCTGATTCCTTTTTAGCCTGGACTGTACCATTGTTTGTCTTCAGAGTGGAATCCTGATTCATTTTTAGCCTGGACTGTACCAAAGTTTGTCATCAGGCAGGAATCCTGACTCCTTTTTAGCCTGGACTGTACCATTGTTTCTCATCAGGCAGGAATCCTGACTTCTTTTTAGCCTGGACTGTACCATTGTATGTCATCATGGTGGATTCCAGAATCCTTTTTAGCCTGGACTCTACCATTTTTTGCCATGAGGCTGAAATCATTACTTCTTTTTTAGTATGGACTGTACCATTGTTTTTTCATGGTGGAATCCTGATTCCATTTTAGCCTGGACTGTACCATTGTTTGTCATCAAGCTGGAATCCTGAGTTCTTTTTGAATGGCCTGTACCATTGTTTGTCCTCAGGGTGGAATCCTGATTCCTATTTAGCCTGGACTGTACCATTGTTTGTAATACGGGTGGAATCCTGATTCATTTTTAGCCTGGACTGTACCACTGTTTGTCATCAAGATAGAATCCTGACTTCTTTTTGCATGGACTCTACCATTGTTTGTCATCAGGCAGGAATCCTGACTCCTTTTTAGCCTGGACTGTACCATTGTATGTCATCATGGAGGATTTAAAAATCCTTTTTAGCCTGGACTCTACCATTGTTTGCCATGAGGCTGAAATCATTACTTCTTTTTTAGTATGGACTGTACCATTGTTTTTTTCATGGTGGAATCCTGATTCCATTTTAGCCTGGACTGTACCACTGTTTGTCATCAAGATAGAATCCTGACTTCTTTTTGCATGGACTCTACCATTGTTTGTCATCAGGCAGGAATCCTGACTCCTTTTTAGCCTGGACTGTACCGTTGTATGTCATCATGGTGGATTCCAGAATCCTTTTTAGCCTGGACTCTACCATTTTTTGCCATGAGGTTGAAATCCTGACTTCTTTTTTAGTATGGACTGTACCATTGTTTTTTTTCATGGTGGAATCCTGATTCCATTTTAGCCTGGACTGTACCATTGTTTGTCATCAAGCTGGAATCCTGAGTTCTTTTTAGCATGGCCTGTACCATTGTTTGTCTTCAGGGTGGAATCCTGATTCATTTTTAGCCTGGACTGTACCAATGTTTGTCATCAGGCAGGAATCCTGACTCCTTTTTAGCCTGGACTGTACCATTGTTTCTCATCAGGCAGGAATCCTGACTTCTTTTTAGCCTGGACTGTACCATTGTATGTCATCATGGTGGATTCCAGAATCCTTTTTAGCCTGGACTCTACCATTTTTTGCCATGAGGCTGAAATCATTACTTCTTTTTTAGTATGGACTGTACCATTGTTTTTTTTCAAGGTGGAATCCTGATTCCTTTTTAGCCTGGACTGTACCATTGTTTGTCATCAAGCTGGAATCCTGAGTTCTTTTTAGCATGGCCTGTACCATTGTTAGTCTTCAGGTTGGAATCCTGATTCATTTTTAGCCTGGACTGTACCATTGTTTGTCATCAAGCTGGAATCCTGAGTTCTTTTTGAATGGCCTGTACCATTGTTTGTCTTCAGGTTGGAATCCTGATTCCTATTTAGCCTGGACTGTACCATTGTTTGTAATAAGGTTGGAATCCTGATTTCTATTTAGCCTGGACTCTACCATTGTTTGCCATCATGGTGGAATCCTGACCCCTATTTAGCCTGGACTGTACCATTGTTTCTCATCAGGCAGGAATCCTGACTGCGTTTTAGCCTGGACTGTACCATTGTTTGTCATCAATCTGGAATCCTGAGTTCTTTTTAGCATGGTCTGTACCATTGTTTGTCTTCAGGGTGGAATCCTGATTCATTTGTAGCCTGGACTGTACCATTGTTTGTCATCAGGCTGGAATCCTGACTCCTTTTTAGCCTGGACTGTACCATTGATTCTCATCAGGCAGGAATCCTGACTTCTTTTTAGCCTGGAATGTACCATTGTTTGTCATCAAGCTGGAATCCTGAGTTCTTTTTAGCATGGCCTGTACCATTGTTAGTCTTCAGGTTGGAATCCTGATTCATTTTTAGCCTGGACTGTACCATTGTTTGTCATCAAGCTGGAATCCTGAGTTCTTTTTGAATGGCCTGTACCATTGTTTGTCTTCAGGTTGGAATCCTGATTCCTATTTAGCCTGGACTGTACCATTGTTTGTAATAAGGTTGGAATCCTGATTTCTATTTAGCCTGGACTCTACCATTGTTTGCCATCATGGTGGAATCCTGACCCCTATTTAGCCTGGACTGTACCATTGTTTCTCATCAGGCAGGAATCCTGACTGCGTTTTAGCCTGGACTGTACCATTGTTTGTCATCAATCTGGAATCCTGAGTTCTTTTTAGCATGGTCTGTACCATTGTTTGTCTTCAGGGTGGAATCCTGATTCATTTGTAGCCTGGACTGTACCATTGTTTGTCATCAGGCTGGAATCCTGACTCCTTTTTAGCCTGGACTGTACCATTGATTCTCATCAGGCAGGAATCCTGACTTCTTTTTAGCCTGGACTGTACCATTGTTTGTCATCAGGGTGGAATCCTGATTCCTATTTAGTCTGGACTCTACCATTGTATGTCATCATGGTGGAATCCTTTTTTCTTTTTAGCCTGGACTCTACCATTGATTGCCATGAGGCTGGAATCGGGATATCTCTTTAGCATGGACTGTACCATTGTTTTTTTCATGGTGGAATCCTGATTCCTTTTTTGCCTGGACTGTACCATTGTTTGTCATAAGGTTGGAATCCTGACTTCTTTTAGCATGGACTATAACATTGCATGTCATCAGGGTGTAATCCTGATTCCTTTTTAGCATGGACTGTACCATTGTTTGTCATCAGGCTGGAATCCTGACTTCTTTTTAGCATGGACTATACCATTGTTTGTCTTCAAGGTGGAATCCTGATTCCTTTTTAGCCTGGACTCTACCATTGATTGCCATGAAGGTGGATTCCTGTCTTCTTTTTAGCTTGGACTGTAACATTGGTTGTCTTCAGGTTGGAATCCTGACTTCTTTATGCATGGACTGTACCATTGTTTGTTTTCAGGGTGGAATCCTGATTCCTTTTTTGCCTGGACTCTACCATTGTTTGCCATGAGGCTGGAATCCTGATACCTTTTTAGCCTGGACTGTACCAATGTTTGCCATGAGTTTGGAATCCTGTCTTCTTTTTTGCATTTACTGTACCATTGTTTGTCTTCAGGGTGGAATCCTGAATGCTTTTTAGCCTGGACTGTACCCTTCTTTGTCATCAAGCTGGAATCCTGACTTCTTTATGCATGGACTGTACCATTGTTTGTCCTCAGGGTGGAATCCTGAATGCTTTTTAGCCTGGACTGTACCATTGTTTGTCATCAAGCTGGAATCCTGACTTCTTTTTAGCATGGACTGTACCATTGTTTGTTTTCAGGGTGGAATCCTGATTCCTTTTTAGCCTGGATTCTACCATTGTAGGCCATGAGGCTGGAATCCTGACATATTTTTAGCGTGGACTATACCATTGTTTGTCTTCAGGGTGGAAACCTGACTTCTTTTTAGCATGGACTGTACCATTGTTTGTTTTCAGGGTGGAATCCTGATTCCTTTTTAGCCTGGACTGTACAATTGTTTGTCATTCTGCTGGAATCCTGAGTTCTTTTTAGCATGGCCTGTACCATTGTTTGTCTTCAGGGTGGAATCCTGATTCATTTTTAGCCTGGACTGTACCAATGTTTGTCATCAGGCAGGAATCCTGACTCTTTTTTAGCCTGGACTGTACCATTGTTTCTCATCAGGCAGGAATCCTGACTTCTTTTTAGCCTGGACTGTACCATTGTATGTCATCATGGTGGATTCCTGAATACTTTTTAGCCTGGACTCTACCATTTTTTGCCATGAGGCTGAAATCATTACTTCTTTTTTAGTATGGACTGTACCATTGTGTTTTACATGGTGGAATCCTGATTCCTTTTTAGCCTGGACTTTACCATTGTTTGTCATCAAGCTGGAATCCTGAGTTCTTTTTAGCATGGCCTGTACCATTGTTTGTCTTCAGGGTAGAATCCTGATTCCTATTTAGCCTGGACTCTTCCATTGTATGTCATCATGGTGGAATCCTTATTTCTTTTTAGCCTGGACTCTAAAATTGTTTGCCATGAGGCTGGAATCGTGATATCTTTTTAGCATGGACTGTACCATTGTTTGTCATCAAGCTGGAATCTTGAGTTCTTTTTAGCATGGCCTGTACCATTGTTTCTCATCAGGCAGGAATCCTGACATCTTTTTAACCTGGACTGTACCATTGTTTGTCATCAGGGTGGAATCCTGATTCCTATTTAGCCTGGACTCTACCATTGTTTGCCATCATGGTGGAATCCTGACCCCTATTTAGCCTGGACTGGACCATTGTTTCTCATCAGGCAGGAATCCTGACTCTGTTTTAGCATGGACTGTACCATTATTTGTCTTCAAGCTAGAATCCTGATTCCTTTTTAGCCTGGACTGTACCATTGTATGTCATCAGGCTGGAATCCTGATTCCTATTTTCCTGGACTCTACCATTTTTTGCCATGAGGCTGGAATCCTGATATCTTTTTTAACATGGACTGTACCATTGTTTGTCCTCAGGGTGGAATCCTGATTCCTATTTAGCCTGGACCTCATGGTAAAAAATGGTAGAGTCCAGGCTAAAAAGGATTCTGGAATCCACCATGATGACATACAATGGTACAGTCCAGGGTAAAAAGGAGTCAGGATACCTGCCTGATGACAAACAATGGTAGAGTCCATGCAAAAAGAAGTCAGGATTCTATCTTGATGACAAACAGTGGTACAGTCCAGGCTAAAAAGGAATCAGGATTCCAACCTTATGACAAACAATGGTACAGTCCAGGCTAAATAGGAATCAGGATTCCACCCTGAGGACAAACAATGGTACAGGCCATGCAAAAAGAAGACAGGATTCTATCTTGATGACAAACACTGGTACAGTCCAGGCTAAAAAGGAATCAGGATTCCAGCCTGATGATATACAATGGTAAAGTCCAGGCTAAATAGTGGTCAGTATTCCACACTGATGACAAACAATGGTACAGTCCATGGTAAAAAGAAGTCAGGATTCCAGCCTCATGGCAAACAATGGTACAGTCCAGGCTAAAAAGGGGTCAGGATTCCATTGTTTGTCTTCAGGGTGGAATCCTGATTCCTATTTAGCCTGGACTCTACCATTGTATATCATCATGGTGGAATCCTTATTTCTTTTTAGTATGGACTCTAAAATTGTTTGCCATGAGGCTGGAATCGTGATATCTTTTTAGCATGGACTGTACCATTGTTTTTTTCATGGTGGAATCCTGATTCCTTTTTAGCCTGTACTGTACCATTGTAGGCTAAAAAGGAATCAGTATTCTACCCTCTTGACAAACAATGGTACAGTCCATGCTAAAAAGAAGTCAGGATTCCAGTCTAATGGCAAACAATGGTACAGTCCATGGTAAAAATTAGGATTCCAGCCTCATGGCAAACAATGGTAGAGTCCAGGCTAAAAAGAAATCAGGATTCCTCCCATAGACAAACAATGGTATAGTCCATGCTAAAAATATGTCAGGATTCTAGCCTCATGGCAAACAATAGTAGAGTCCAGGCTAAAAAGGAATCAGGATTCCACCCTGAAAACAAACAATGTTACAGTCCATGATAAAAAGAAGTCAGGATTCCAGCATGATGACAAACAATGGTACAGTCCATGCTAAAAAGAAGTCAGGATTCCAACCTTATGATAAACAATGGTACAGTCCAGGCTAAAAAGGGGTCAGGATTCCAACCTTATGACAAACAATGGTACAGTCCAGGCTAAATAGGAATCAGGATTCCACACTGAGGACAAGCAATGGTACAGTCCATGCTAAAAGATGTTAGGATTCCAGCCTCATAGCAAGCAATGGTAGAGTCCAGGCAAAAAAGGAATCAGGATTCCAGGCTGATGACAAACAATGGTACAGTCCAGGCTAAATAGGGGTCAGGATTCCACCATGATGACAAGCAATGGTACAGTCCAGGCTAAAAAGGATTCAGGATTCCAGCATGATGACAAACAATGGTACAGTCCATGCTAAAAAGAAGTCAGGATTCCAGCCTTATGACAAACAATGGTACAGTCCAGGCTAAAAAGGGGTCAGGATTCCACCCTGAACACAAACAATGGTACAGTCCATGCTAAAAAGAAGTCAGGATTCCAACCTTATGACAAACAATGGTACAGTCCAGGCTAAAAAGGGGTCAGGATTCCACCCATAGACATACAATGGTACAGTCCATGCTAAAAAGAAGTCAGGATTCCAGCCTTATGACAAACAATGGTACAGTCCAGGCTAAAAAGGGGTCAGGATTCCACCCTGAACACAAACAATGGTACAGTCCATGCTAAAACGAAGTCAGGATCAAAACTCATGGCAAACAATGGTACAGTCCAGGTTAAAAAGGGGTCAGGATTCCACCCTGAACACAAACAATGGTACAGTCCATGCTAAAAAGAAGTCAGGATTCCAGCATGATGACAAACAATGGTACAGTCCATGCTAAAAAGGGGTCAGGATTCCAACCTTATGACAAACAATGGTACAGTCCAGGCTAAAAAGAAGTCAGGATTCTAGCTTGATGAAAAACAATGGTACAGTCCAAGCTAAAAATATATTAGGATTCCAGACTGATGGCAAACAATGGTAGAGTCCAGGCTAAAAAGAAATCAGGATTCCACCATGATGACATACAGTGGTACAGTCCAGGCTAAAAAGGATTCAGGATTCGTGCCTGATGACAAACAATGGTACAGTCCATGCTAAAAAAGAAGTAATGATTTCAGCCTCATGGCAAAAAATGGTAGAGTCCAGGCTAAAAAGAAATCAGGATTCCACCCATAGACAAACAATGGTACAATCCATGCTAAAAATATGTCAGGATTCCAGCCTCATGGCAAACAATAGTAGAGTCCAGGCTAAAAAGGAATCAGGATTCCACCCTGAAAACAAACAATGGTACAGTCCATGCTAAAAAGATGTCAGGATTCTAGCTAGATGACAAACAATGGTACAGTCCAGGCTAAAAAGCATTCAGGATTCCACCATGAAGACAAACAATGGTACAGTCCATGCAAAAAGAAGTCAGGATTCCAAACTCATGGCAAACAATGGTACAGTCCAGGCTAAAAAGGATTCAGGATTCCAGCATGATGACAAACAATAGTACAGTCCATGCTAAAAAGAAGTCAGGATTCCAGCCTTATGACAAACAATGGTACAGTCCAGGCTAAAAAGGGGTCAGGATTCCACCCTGAACACAAACAATGGTACAGTCCATGCTAAAAAGAAGTCAGGATTCCAAACTCATGGCAAACAATGGTACAGTCCAGGCTAAAAAGGTATCAGGATTCCAGCATGATGACAAACAATGGTACAGTCCATGCTAAAAAGAAGTCAGGATTCCAGCCTCATGGCAAACAATAGTAGGGTCCATGCTAAAAAGAAGTCAGGATTCCAGCTTGATGACAAACAATGGTACAGTCCAGGCTAAAAAGCATTCAGGATTCCACCCTGAAGACAAACAATGGTACAGTCCATGCAAAAAGAAGTCAGGATTCCAAACTCATGGCAAACAATGGTACAGTTCAGGCTATAAAGGATTCAGGATTCCAGCATGATGACAAACAATGTTCCGTCCATGCTAAAAAGATGTCAGGATTCCAGCCTTATGACAAACAATGGTCCAGTCCAGGCTAAATAGGAATCAGGATTCCACCCTGAGGACAAGCAATGGTACAGTCCATGCTAAAAAGATGTCAGGATTCCAGCCTCATGGCAAACAATGGTAGAGTCCAGGCAAAAAAGTAATCAGGAATCCAGCCTGATGACATACAATGGTACAATCCAGGCTAAATAGGGGTCAGGATTCCAGCCTCATGGCAAGCAATGGTACAGGCCATGGTAAAAAGAAGTCAGGATTCCACCATGAAGACAAACAATGGTACAGTCCATGCAAAAAGAAGTCAGGATTCCAAACTCATGGCAAACAATGGTACAGTCCAGGCTAAAAAGGATTCAGGATTCCAGCATGATGACAAACAATGGTACAGTCCATGCTAAAAAGAAGTCAGGATTCCAGCCTTATGACAAACAATGGTACAGTCCAGGCTAAAAAGGGGTCAGGATTCCACCCTGAACACAAACAATGGTACAGTCCATGCTAAAAAGAAGTCAGGATTCCAAACTCATGGCAAACAATGGTACAGTCCATGCTAAAAAGAATTCAGGATTCCAGCTTGATGACAAACAATGGTACAGTCCAGGCTAAAAAGCATTCAGGATTCCAGCATGATGACAAACAATGGTACAGTCCATGCTTAAAAGAAGTCAGGATTCCAGCCTTATGACAAACAATGGTACAGTCCAGGCTAAAAATCATTCAGGATTCCACCCTGAAGACAAACAATGGTACAGTCCATGCAAAAAGAAGTCAGGATTCCAAACTCATGGCAAACAGTGGTACAGTCCAGGCTATAAAGGATTCAGGATTCCAGCATGATGACAAACAATGGTACAGTCCATGCTAAAAAGAAGTCAGGATTCCAGCCTTATGACAAACAATGGTACAGTTCAGGCTAAAAAGGGGTCAGGATTCCACCCTGAACACAAACAATGGTACAGTCCATGCTAAAACGAAGTCAGGATTCCAAACTCATGGCAAACAATGGTACAGTCCAGGTTAAAAAGGTATCAGGATTCCAGCATGATGACAAACAACGGTACAGTCCATGCTAAAAAGAAGTCAGGATTCCAACCTTGTGACAAACAATGGTCCAGTCCAGGCAAAAAATGGGTCAGGATTCCAACCTTATGACAAAAAATGGTACAGTCCAGGCTAAATAGGAATCAGGATTCCACCCTGAGGACAAGCAATGGTACAGTCCATGCTAAAAAGATGTCAGGATTCCACCATGAAGACAAACAATGGTACAGTCCATGCAAAAAGAAGTCAGGATTCCAAACTCATGGCAAACAATGGTACAGTCCAGGCTAAAAAGGATTCAGGATTCCAGCATGATGACAAACAATGGTACAGTCCATGCTAAAAAGAAGTCAGGATTCCAGCCTTATGACAAACAATGGTACAGTCCAGGCTAAAAAGGGGTCAGGATTCCACCCTGAACACAAACAATGGTACAGTCCATGCTAAAAAGAAGTCAGGATTCCAAACTCATGGCAAACAATGGTACAGTCCATGATAAAAAAGAATTCAGGATTCCAGCTTGATGACAAACAATGGTACAGTCCAGGCTAAAAAAGCATTCAGGATTCCAGCATGATGACAAACAATGGTACAGTCCATGCTTAAAAGAAGTCAGGATTCCAGCCTTATGACAAACAATGGTACAGTCCAGGCTAAAAAGCATTCAGGATTCCACCCTGAAGACAAACAATGGTACAGTCCATGCAAAAAGAAGTCAGGATTCCAAACTCATGGCAAACAGTGGTACAGTCCAGGCTATAAAGGATTCAGGATTCCAGCATGATGACAAACAATGGTACTGTCCATGCTAAAAAGAAGTCAGGATTCCAGCCTTATGACAAACAATGGTACAGTTCAGGCTAAAAAGGGGTCAGGATTCCACCCTGAACACAAACAATGGTACAGTCCATGCTAAAACGAAGTCAGGATTCCAAACTCATGGCAAACAATGGTACAGTCCAGGTTAAAAGGTATCAGGATTCCAGCATGATGACAAACAACGGTACAGTCCATGCTAAAAAGAAGTCAGGATTCCAACCTTGTGACAAACAATGGTCCAGTCCAGGCAAAAAATGGGTCAGGATTCCAACCTTATGACAAAAAATGGTACAGTCCAGGCTAAATAGGAATCAGGATTCCACCCTGAGGACAAGCAATGGTACAGTCCATGCTAAAAAGATGTCAGGATTCCAGCCTCATGGCAAACAATGGTAGAGTCCAGGCAAAAAAGTAATCAGGAATCCAGCCTGATGACATACAATGGTACAATCCAGGCTAAATAGGGGTCAGGATTCCAGCCTCATGGCAAGCAATGGTACAGGCCATGGTAAAAAGAAGTCAGGATTCTAGCTTGATGACAAACAATGGTACAGTCCAGGCTAAAAAGGAATCAGGATTCCACCCTGAAGAAAAACAATGGTACAGTCCACGCTAAAAATATATTAGGATTCCAGCCTGATGGCAAACAATGGTAGAGTCCAGGCTAAAAAGAAATCAGGATTCCACCATGATGACATACAATGGTACAGTCCAGGCTAAAAAGGATTCAGGGTTCCTGCCTGATGACAAACAATGGTACAGTCCATGCTAATAAGAAGTCAGGATTCCAACCTTATGACAAACAATGGTACAGTCCAGGCTAAAAAAGGTCAGGATTCCAACCTTATGACAAACAATGGTACAGTCCAGGCTAAATAGGAATCAGGATTCCACCCTGAGGACAAGCAATGGTACAGTCCATGCTAAAAAGATGTCAGGAATCCAGCCTGATGGCAAACAATGGTAGAGTCCAGGCTAAAAGGAATCAGGATTCCATCCTGAAAACAAACAATGGTACAGTCCATGCTAAAAAGAAGTCAGGATTCCAGCTTGATGACAAACAATGGTACAGTCCATGCTAAAAAGCATTCAGGATTCCAGCATGATGACAAACAATGGTACAGTCCATGCTAAAAAGAAGTCAGGATTCCAGCCTTATGACAAACAATGGTACAGTCCAGGCTAAAAAGGGGTCAGGATTCCACCCTGAACACAAACAATGGTACAGTCCATGCTAAAAAGATGTCAGGATTCCAAACTCATGGCAAACAATGGTACAGTCCAGGCAAAAAAGGTATCAGGATTCCAGCATGATGACAAACAATGGTACAGTCCATGCTAAAAAGATGTCAGGATTCCAACCTTATGACAAACAATGGTACAGTCCAGGCTAAAAAGGGGTCAGGATTCCAACCTTATGACAAACAATGGTATAGTCCAGGCTAAATAGGAATCAGGATTCCACCCATAGACAAACAATGGTACAGTCCATGCTAAAAAGAAGTCAGGATTCCAGCATGATGACAAACAATGGTACAGTCCATGCTAAAAAGAAGTCAGGATTCCAGCATGGTGACAAACAATGGTACAGTCCATGCTAAAAAGAAGTCAGGATTCCAACCTTATGACAAACAATGGTACAGTCCAGGCTAAAAAGGGGTCAGGATTCCAACCTTATGACAAACAATGGTACAGTCCAGGCTAAAAAGGTATCAGGATTCCAGCATGATGACAAACAATGGTACAGTCCATGCTAAAAAGAAGTCAGGATTACAACCTTATGACAAACAATTGGACAGTCCAGGCTAAAAGGGGTCAGGATTCCAACCTTATGACAAACAATGGTACAGTCCAGGCTAAATAGGAATCAGGATTCAAACCTTATGACAAACTATGGTACAGTCCAGGCTAAAAAGGGGTCAGGAATCCAAACTCATGGCAAACAATGGTACAGTCCAGGCTAAAAAGGTATCAGGATTCCACCCATAGACAAACAATAGTACAGTCCATGCTAAAAAGAAGTCAGGATTCCAGCCTTATGACAAACAATGGTACAGTCCAGGCTAAAAAGGGGTCAGGATTCCACCCTGAACTCAAAAAATGGTACAGTCCATGGTAAAAAGAAGTCAGGATTCCACCCTGAAGAAAAACAATGGTACAGTCCATGCTAAAAAGATGTCAGGATTCCAGCCTCATGGCAAACAATGGTAGAGTCCAGGCAAAAAAGGAATCAGGATTCCAGCCTGATGACAAACAATGGTACAGTCCATGCTAAAAAGAAGTCAGGATTCCAACATGATGACAAACAATGGTACAGTCCATGCTAAAAAGAAGTCAGGAATCCAGCCTCATGGCAAACAATAGTAGAGTCCATGCTAAAAAGAAGTCAGGATTCCAGCTTGATGACAAACAATGGTACAGTCCATGCTAAAAAGCTTTCAGGATTCCACCCTGAAGACAAACAATGGTACAGTCCATGCAAAAAGAAGTCAGGATTCCAAACTCATGGCAAACAATGGTACAGTCCAGGCTATAAAGGATTCAGGATTCCAGCATAATGACAAACAATGGTACAGTCCATGCTAAAAAGAAGTCAGGATTTCAGCCTTATGACAAACAATGGTACAGTTCAGGCTAAAAGGGGTCAGGATTCCACCCTGAACACAAACAATGGTACAGTCCATGCTAAAAGCGAAGTCAGGATTCCAAACTCATGGCAAACAATGGTACAGTCCAGGTTAAAAAGGTATCAGGATTCCAGCATGATGACAAACAATGGTACAGTCCATGCTAAAAAGAAGTCAGGATTCCAACCTTATGACAAACAATGGTCCAGTCCAGGCAAAAAGGGATCAGGATTCCAACCTTATGACAAACAATGGTACAGTCCAGGCTAAATAGGAATCAGGATTCCACCGTGAGGACAAGCAATGGTAGAGTCCATGCTAAAAAGATGTCAGGATTCCAGCCTCATGGCAAACAATGGTAGAGTCCAGGCAAAAAAAGTAATCAGGATTCCAGCCTGATGACAAACAATGGTACAGTCCAGGCTAAAAAGCTTTCAGGATTCCACCCTGAAGACAAACTATGGTACAGTCCATGCAAAAAGAAGTCAGGATTCCAAACTCATGGCAAACAATGGTACAGTCCAGGCTATAAAGGATTCAGGATTCCAGCATGATGACAAACAATGGTACAGTCCATGCTAAAAAGAAGTCAGGATTCCAGCCTTATGACAAACAATGGTACAGTTCAGGCTAAAAAGGGGTCAGGATTCCACCCTGAACACAAACAATGGTACAGTCCATGCTAAAACGAAGTCAGGATTCCAAACTCATGGCAAACAATGGTATATTCCAGGTTAAAAAGGTATCAGGATTCCAGCATGATGACAAACAATGGTACAGTCCATGCTATAAAGAAGTCAGGATTCCAACCTTATGACAAACAATGGTCCAGTCCAGGCAAAAAAGGGATCAGGATTCCAACCTTATGAAAAACAATGGTACAGTCCAGGCTAAATAGGAATCAGGATTCCACCCTGAGCACAAGCAATGGTACAGTCCATGCTAAAAAGATGTCAGGATTCCAGCCTCATGGCAAACAATGGTACAGTCCAGGCTAAAAAGGGGTCAGGATTCCAACCTTATGACAAACAATGGTACAGTCCAGGCTAAAAAGGTATCAGGATTCCAGCATGATGACAAACAATGGTACAGTCCATGCTAAAAAGAAGTCAGGATTACAACCTTATGACAAACAATTGGACAGTCCAGGCTAAAAAGGGGTCAGGATTCCAACCTTATGACAAACAATGGTACAGTCCAGGCTAAATAGGAATCAGGATTCCACCCTGAACTCAAACAATGGTACACTCCATGGTAAAAAGAAGTCAGGATTCCACCCTGAAGAAAAACAATGGTACAGTCCATGCTAAAAAGATGTCAGGATTCCAGCCCAATGGCAAACAATGGTAGAGTCCAGGCAAAAAAGGAATCAGGATTCCAGCCTGATGACAAACAATGGTAGAGTCCAGGCAAAAAAGTAATCAGGATTCCAGCCTGATGACAAACAATGGTACAGTCCAGGCTAAAAAGCTTTCAGGATTCCACCCTGAAGACAATCAATGGTACAGTCCATGCAAAAAGAAGTCAGGATTCCAAACTCATGGCAAACAATGGTACAGTCCAGGCTAAAAAGGTATCAGGATTCCAGCATGAGGACAAACAATGGTACAGTCCATGCTAAAAAGAAGTCAGGATTCCAGCCTCATGGCAAACAATAGTAGGGTCCATGCTAAAAAGAAGTCAGGATTCCAGCTTGATGACAAACAATGGTACAGTCCAGGCTAAAAAGCATTATGGATTCCACCCTGAAGACAAACAATGGTACAGTCCATGCAAAAAGAAGTCAGGATTCCAAACTCATGGCAAACAATGGTACAGTCCAGGCTATAAAGGATTCAGGATTCCAGCATGATGACAAACAATGGTACAGTCCATGCTAAATAGATGTCAGGATTCCAGCCTCATGGCAAACAATGGTAGAGTCCAGGCAAAAAAGGAATCAGGATTCCAGCCTGATGACAAACAATGGTACAGTCCATGCTAAAATGAAGTCAGGATTCCAACATGATGACAAACAATGGTACAGTCCATGCTAAAAAGAAGTCAGGATTACAACCTTATGACAAACAATTGGACAGTCCTGGCTAAAAAGGGGTCAGGATTCCAACCTTATGACAAACAATGGTACAGTCCAGGCTAAATAGGAATCAGGATTCCAACCTTATGACAAACAATGGTACAGTCCATGCTAAAAAGAAGTCAGGATTCCAGCCTCATGGCAAACAATGGTACAGTCCATGCAAAAAGAAGTCAGGATTCCAAACTCATGGCAAACAATGGTACAGTTCAGGTTATAAAGGATTCAGGATTCCAGCATGATGACAAACAATGGTACAGTCCATGCTAAAAAGAAGTCAGGATTCCAACTTTATGACAAACAATGGTACAGTCCAGGCTAAAAAGGGGTCAGGATTCCAACCTTATGACAAACAATGGTATAGTCCAGGCTAAATAGGAATCAGGATTCCACCCATAGACAAACAATGGTACAGTCCATGCTAAAAAGAAGTCAGGATTCCAGCATGATGACAAACAATGGTACAGTCCATGCTAAAAAGAAGTCAGGATTCCAGCATGGTGACAAACAATGGTACAGTCCATGCTAAAAAGAAGTCAGGATTCCAACCTTATGACAAACAATGGTACAGTCCAGGCTAAAAAGGGGTCAGGATTCCAACCTTATGACAAACAATGGTACAGTCCAGGCTAAAAGGTATCAGGATTCCAGCATGATGACAAACAATGGTACAGTCCATGCTAAAAAGAAGTCAGGATTACAACCTTATGACAAACAATTGGACAGTCCAGGCTAAAAGGGGTCAGGATTCCAACCTTATGACAAACAATGGTACAGTCCAGGCTAAATAGGAATCAGGATTCAAACCTTATGACAAACAATGGTACAGTCCAGGCTAAAAAGGGGTCAGGAATCCAAACTCATGGCAAACAATGGTACAGTCCAGGCTAAAAAGGTATCAGGATTCCACCCATAGACAAACAATAGTACAGTCCATGCTAAAAAGAAGTCAGGATTCCAGCCTTATGACAAACAATGGTACAGTCCAGGCTAAAAGGGGGTCAGGATTCCACCCTGAACTCAAAAAATGGTACAGTCCATGGTAAAAAGAAGTCAGGATTCCACCCTGAAGAAAAACAATGGTACAGTCCATGCTAAAAAGATGTCAGGATTCCAGCCTCATGGCAAACAATGGTAGAGTCCAGGCAAAAAAGGAATCAGGATTCCAGCCTGATGACAAACAATGGTACAGTCCATGCTAAAAAGAAGTCAGGATTCCAACATGATGACAAACAATGGTACAGTCCATGCTAAAAAGAAGTCAGGATTCCAACATGATGACAAACAATGGTACAGTCCATGCTAAAAAGAAGTCAGGAATCCAGCCTCATGGCAAACAATAGTAGAGTCCATGCTAAAAAGGTATCAGGATTCCAGCATGATGACAAACAATGGTACAGTCCATGCTAAAAAGAAGTCAGGATTACAACCTTATGACAAACAATTGGACAGTCCAGGCTAAAAAGGGGTCAGGATTCCAACCTTATGACAAACAATGGTACAGTCCAGGCTAAATAGGAATCAGGATTCCACCCTGAACTCAAACAATGGTACACTCCATGGTAAAAAGAAGTCAGGATTCCACCCTGAAGAGGAAAAACAATGGTACAGTCCATGCTAAAAAGATGTCAGGATTCCAGCCCAATGGCAAACAATGGTAGAGTCCAGGCAAAAAGGAATCAGGATTCCAGCCTGATGACAAACAATGGTAGAGTCCAGGCAAAAAAGTAATCAGGATTCCAGCCTGATGACAAACAATGGTACAGTCCAGGCTAAAAAGCTTTCAGGATTCCACCCTGAAGACAATCAATGGTACAGTCCATGCAAAAAGAAGTCAGGATTCCAAACTCATGGCAAACAATGGTACAGTCCAGGCTAAAAAGGTATCAGGATTCCAGCATGAGGACAAACAATGGTACAGTCCATGCTAAAAAGAAGTCAGGATTCCAGCCTCATGGCAAACAATAGTAGGGTCCATGCTAAAAAGAAGTCAGGATTCCAGCTTGATGACAAACAATGGTACAGTCCAGGCTAAAAAGCATTCAGGATTCCACCCTGAAGACAAACAATGGTACAGTCCATGCAAAAAGAAGTCAGGATTCCAAACTCATGGCAAACAATGGTACAGTCCAGGCTATAAAGGATTCAGGATTCCAGCATGATGACAAACAATGGTACAGTCCATGCTAAATAGATGTCAGGATTCCAGCCTCATGGCAAACAATGGTAGAGTCCAGGCAAAAAAGGAATCAGGATTCCAGCCTGATGACAAACAATGGTACAGTCCATGCTAAAATGAAGTCAGGATTCCAACATGATGACAAACAATGGTACAGTCCATGCTAAAAAGAAGTCAGGATTACAACCTTATGACAAACAATTGGACAGTCCTGGCTAAAAAAGGGGTCAGGATTCCAACCTTATGACAAACAATGGTACAGTCCAGGCTAAATAGGAATCAGGATTCCAACCTTATGACAAACAATGGTACAGTCCATGCTAAAAAGAAGTCAGGATTCCAGCCTCATGGCAAACAATGGTACAGTCCATGCAAAAAGAAGTCAGGATTCCAAACTCATGGCAAACAATGGTACAGTTCAGGTTATAAAGGATTCAGGATTCCAGCATGATGACAAACAATGGTACAGTCCATGCTAAAAAGAAGTCAGGATTCCAACCTTATGACAAACAATGGTACAGTCCAGGCTAAAAAGGGGTCAGGATTCCAACCTTATGACAAACAATGGTATAGTCCAGGCTAAATAGGAATCAGGATTCCACCCATAGACAAACAATGGTACAGTCCATGCTAAAAAGAAGTCAGGATTCCAGCATGATGACAAACAATGGTACAGTCCATGCTAAAAAGAAGTCAGGATTCCAGCATGGTGACAAACAATGGTACAGTCCATGCTAAAAAGAAGTCAGGATTCCAACCTTATGACAAACAATGGTACAGTCCAGGCTAAAAAGGGGTCAGGATTCCAACCTTATGACAAACAATGGTACAGTCCAGGCTAAAAAGGTATCAGGATTCCAGCATGATGACAAACAATGGTACAGTCCATGCTAAAAAGAAGTCAGGATTACAACCTTATGACAAACAATTGGACAGTCCAGGCTAAAAGGGGTCAGGATTCCAACCTTATGACAAACAATGGTACAGTCCAGGCTAAATAGGAATCAGGATTCAAACCTTATGACAAACAATGGTACAGTCCAGGCTAAAAAGGGGTCAGGAATCCAAACTCATGGCAAACAATGGTACAGTCCAGGCTAAAAAGGTATCAGGATTCCACCCATAGACAAACAATAGTACAGTCCATGCTAAAAAAGAAGTCAGGATTCCAGCCTTATGACAAACAATGGTACAGTCCAGGCTAAAAAGGGGTCAGGATTCCACCCTGAACTCAAAAAATGGTACAGTCCATGGTAAAAAGAAGTCAGGATTCCACCCTGAAGAAAAACAATGGTACAGTCCATGCTAAAAAGATGTCAGGATTCCAGCCTCATGGCAAACAATGGTAGAGTCCAGGCAAAAAAGGAATCAGGATTCCAGCCTGATGACAAACAATGGTACAGTCCATGCTAAAATGAAGTCAGGATTCCAACATGATGACAAACAATGGTACAGTCCATGCTAAAAAGAAGTCAGGATTACAACCTTATGACAAACAATTGGACAGTCCTGGCTAAAAAGGGGTCAGGATTCCAACCTTATGACAAACAATGGTACAGTCCAGGCTAAATAGGAATCAGGATTCCAACCTTATGACAAACAATGGTACAGTCCATGCTAAAAAGAAGTCAGGATTCCAGCCTCATGGCAAACAATGGTACAGTCCATGCAAAAAGAAGTCAGGATTCCAAACTCATGGCAAACAATGGTACAGTTCAGGTTATAAAGGATTCAGGATTCCAGCATGATGACAAACAATGGTACAGTCCATGCTAAAAAGAAGTCAGGATTCCAACCTTATGACAAACAATGGTACAGTCCAGGCTAAAAAGGGGTCAGGATTCCAACCTTATGACAAACAATGGTATAGTCCAGGCTAAATAGGAATCAGGATTCCACCCATAGACAAACAATGGTACAGTCCATGCTAAAAAGAAGTCAGGATTCCAGCATGATGACAAACAATGGTACAGTCCATGCTAAAAAGAAGTCAGGATTCCAGCATGGTGACAAACAATGGTACAGTCCATGCTAAAAAGAAGTCAGGATTCCAACCTTATGACAAACAATGGTACAGTCCAGGCTAAAAGGGGTCAGGATTCCAACCTTATGACAAACAATGGTACAGTCCAGGCTAAAAAGGTATCAGGATTCCAGCATGATGACAAACAATGGTACAGTCCATGCTAAAAAGAAGTCAGGATTACAACCTTATGACAAACAATTGGACAGTCCAGGCTAAAAGGGGTCAGGATTCCACCCTGAAGAAAAACAATGGTACAGTCCATGCTAAAAAGATGTCAGGATTCCAGCCTCATGGCAAACAATGGTAGAGTCCAGGCAAAAAAGGAATCAGGATTCCAGCCTGATGACAAACAATGGTACAGTCCATGCTAAAATGAAGTCAGGATTCCAACATGATGACAAACAATGGTACAGTCCATGCTAAAAAGAAGTCAGGATTACAACCTTATGACAAACAATTGGACAGTCCTGGCTAAAAAGGGGTCAGGATTCCAACCTTATGACAAACAATGGTACAGTCCAGGCTAAATAGGAATCAGGATTCCAACCTTATGACAAACAATGGTACAGTCCATGCTAAAAAGAAGTCAGGATTCCAGCCTCATGGCAAACAATGGTACAGTCCATGCAAAAAGAAGTCAGGATTCCAAACTCATGGCAAACAATGGTACAGTTCAGGTTATAAAGGATTCAGGATTCCAGCATGATGACAAACAATGGTACAGTCCATGCTAAAAGAAGTCAGGATTCCAACCTTATGACAAACAATGGTACAGTCCAGGCTAAAAAGGGGTCAGGATTCCAACCTTATGACAAACAATGGTATAGTCCAGGCTAAATAGGAATCAGGATTCCACCCATAGACAAACAATGGTACAGTCCATGCTAAAAAAGAAGTCAGGATTCCAGCATGATGACAAACAATGGTACAGTCCATGCTAAAAAGAAGTCAGGATTCCAGCATGGTGACAAACAATGGTACAGTCCATGCTAAAAAGAAGTCAGGATTCCAACCTTATGACAAACAATGGTACAGTCCAGGCTAAAAAGGGGTCAGGATTCCAACCTTATGACAAACAATGGTACAGTCCAGGCTAAAAAGGTATCAGGATTCCAGCATGATGACAAACAATGGTACAGTCCATGCTAAAAAGAAGTCAGGATTACAACCTTATGACAAACAATTGGACAGTCCAGGCTAAAAAGGGGTCAGGATTCCAACCTTATGACAAACAATGGTACAGTCCAGGCTAAATAGGAATCAGGATTCAAACCTTATGACAAACAATGGTACAGTCCAGGCTAAAAAGGGGTCAGGAATCCAAACTCATGGCAAACAATGGTACAGTCCAGGCTAAAAAGGTATCAGGATTCCACCCATAGACAAACAATAGTACAGTCCATGCTAAAAAGAAGTCAGGATTCCAGCCTTATGACAAACAATGGTACAGTCCAGGCTAAAAAGGGGTCAGGATTCCACCCTGAACTCAAAAAATGGTACAGTCCATGGTAAAAAGAAGTCAGGATTCCACCCTGAAGAAAAACAATGGTACAGTCCATGCTAAAAAGATGTCAGGATTCCAGCCTCATGGCAAACAATGGTAGAGTCCAGGCAAAAAAGGAATCAGGATTCCAGCCTGATGACAAACAATGGTACAGTCCA
This sequence comes from Chromobotia macracanthus, assembly GCA_036877525.1. NCBI lineage: Eukaryota > Metazoa > Chordata > Actinopteri > Cypriniformes > Botiidae > Chromobotia > Chromobotia macracanthus. The sequence goes on from JAZGTH010000129.1 coordinate 760,853, forward strand.
TGCTAAAAAGAAGTCAGGATTCCAACATGATGACAAACAATGGTACAGTCCATGCTAAAAAGAAGTCAGGAATCCAGCCTCATGGCAAACAATAGTAGAGTCCATGCTAAAAAGAAGTCAGGATTCCAGCTTGATGACAAACAATGGTACAGTCCATGCTAAAAAGCTTTCAGGATTCCACCCTGAAGACAAACAATGGTACAGTCCATGCAAAAAGAAGTCAGGATTCCAAACTCATGGCAAACAATGGTACAGTCCAGGCTATAAAGGATTCAGGATTCCAGCATAATGACAAACAATGGTACAGTCCATGCTAAAAAGAAGTCAGGATTCCAGCCTTATGACAAACAATGGTACAGTTCAGGCTAAAAAGGGGTCAGGATTCCACCCTGAACACAAACAATGGTACAGTCCATGCTAAAACGAAGTCAGGATTCCAAACTCATGGCAAACAATGGTACAGTCCAGGTTAAAAAGGTATCAGGATTCCAGCATGATGACAAACAATGGTACAGTCCATGCTAAAAAGAAGTCAGGATTCCAACCTTATGACAAACAATGGTCCAGTCCAGGCAAAAAAGGGATCAGGATTCCAACCTTATGACAAACAATGGTACAGTCCAGGCTAAATAGGAATCAGGATTCCACCGTGAGGACAAGCAATGGTAGAGTCCATGCTAAAAAGATGTCAGGATTCCAGCCTCATGGCAAACAATGGTAGAGTCCAGGCAAAAAAGTAATCAGGATTCCAGCCTGATGACAAACAATGGTACAGTCCAGGCTAAAAAGCTTTCAGGATTCCACCCTGAAGACAAACAATGGTACAGTCCATGCAAAAAGAAGTCAGGATTCCAAACTCATGGCAAACAATGGTACAGTCCAGGCTATAAAGGATTCAGGATTCCAGCATGATGACAAACAATGGTACAGTCCATGCTAAAAAGAAGTCAGGATTCCAGCCTTATGACAAACAATGGTACAGTTCAGGCTAAAAAGGGGTCAGGATTCCACCCTGAACACAAACAATGGTACAGTCCATGCTAAAACGAAGTCAGGATTCCAAACTCATGGCAAACAATGGTATATTCCAGGTTAAAAAGGTATCAGGATTCCAGCATGATGACAAACAATGGTACAGTCCATGCTATAAAGAAGTCAGGATTCCAACCTTATGACAAACAATGGTCCAGTCCAGGCTAAAAAGGGATCAGGATTCCACCCTGAACACAAACAATGGTACATTCCATGCTAAAACGAAGTCAGGATTCCAAACTCATGGCAAACAATGGTACAGTCCAGGTTAAAAAGGTATCAGGATTCCAACCTTATGACAAACAATGGTACAGTCCAGGCTAAATAGGAATCAGGATTCCACCCTGAGGACAAACAATGGTACAGTCCATGCTAAAACGAAGTCAGGATTCCAACCTTATGACAAACAATGGTCCAGTCCAGGCAAAAAAGGGATCAGGATTCCAACCTTATGACAAACAATGGTACAGTCCAGGCTAAATAGGAATCAGGATTCCACCCTGAGGACAAGCAATGGTACAGTCCATGCTAAAAAGATGTCAGGATTCCAGCCTCATGGCAAACAATGGTAGAGTCCAGGCTAAAAAAGTAATCAGGATTCCAGCCTGATGACAAACAATGGTACAGTCCAGGCTAAAAAGGGTCAGGATTCCAACATTATGACAAACAATGGTACAGTCCAGGCTAAAAAGGTATCAGGATTCCAGCATTATGACAAACAATGGTACAGTCCATGCTAAAAAGAAGTCAGGGTTACAACCTTATGACAAACAATGGTACAGTCCAGGGTAAATAGGAATCAGGATTCCACCCTGAGGACAAGCAATGGTACAGTCCATGCTAAAAAGATGTCAGGATTCCAGCCTCATGGCAAACAATGGTAGAGTCCAGGCAAAAAAAGGAATCAGGATTCCAGCCTGATGACAAACAATGGTACAGTCCAGGCTAAAAAGGGGTCAGGATTCCAAACTCATGGCAAACAATGGTACAGTCCAGGCTAAAAAGGTATCAGGATTCCACCCATAGACAAACAATGGTACAGTCCATGCTAAAAAGAAGTCAGGATTCCAGCCTTATGACAAACAATGGTACAGTCCAGGCTAAAAGGGGTTAGGATTCCACCCTGAATCAAACAATAGTACAGTCCATGGTAAAAAGAAGTTAGGATTCCACCCTGAAGAAAAACAATGGTACAGTCCATGCTAAAAAGATGTCAGGATTACAGCCTCATGGCAAACAATGGTAGAGTCCAGGCAAAAAAGGAATCAGGATTCCAGCCTGATGACAAACAATGGTACAGTCCATGCTAAAATGAAGTCAGGATTCCAACATGATGACAAACAATGGTACAGTCCATGCTAAAAAGAAGTCAGGATTCCAGCCTCATGGCAAACAATAGTAGAGTCCATGCTAAAAAAGAAGTAAGGATTCCAGCTTGATGACAAACAATGGTACAGTCCATGCTAAAAAGCTTTCAGGATTCCACCCTGAAGACAAACAATGGTACAGTCCATGCTAAAAAGAAGTCAGGATTCCAGCCTTATGACAAACAATGGTACAGTTCAGGCTAAAAAGGGGTCAGGATTCCACCCTGAACACAAACAATGGTACAGTCCATGCTAAAACGAAGTCAGGATTCCAAACTCATGGCAAACAATTGTACAGTCCAGGTTAAAAAGGTATCAGGATTCCAGCATGATGACAAACAACGGTACAGTCCATGCTAAAAAGAAGTCAGGATTCCAACCTTATGACAAACAATGGTCCAGTCCAGGCAAAAAAGGGGTCAGGATTCCAACCTTATGACAAAAAATGGTACAGTCCAGGCTAAAAAGGAATCAGGATTCCACCCTGAAGAAAAACAATGGTACAGTCCACGCTAAAAATATATTAGGATTCCAGCCTGATGGCAAACAATGGTAGAGTCCAGGCTAATAAGAAATCAGGATTCCACCATGATGACATACAATGGTACAGTCCAGGCTAAAAAGGATTCAGGATTCCTGCCTGATAACAAACAATGGTACAGTCCATACTAAAAAAGAAGTAATGATTTCAGCCTCATGGCAAAAAATGGTAGAGTCCAGGCTAAAAAGGGTTCAGGATTCCACCCTGAACACAAACAATGGTACAGTCCATGCTAAAAAGAAGTCAGGATTCCAAACTCATGGCAAACAATGGTACAGTCCAGGCTAAAAAGGTATCAGGATTCCAGCATGATGACAAACAATGGTACAGTCCATGCTAAAAAGAAGTCAGGATTCCAACCTTATGACAAACAATGGTACAGTCCAGGCTAAAAAAAGGTCAGGATTCCAACCTTATGACAAACAATGGTACAGTCCAGGCTAAATAGGAATCAGGATTCCACCCTGAGGACAAGCAATGGTACAGTCCATGCTAAAAAGATGTCAGGATTCCAGCCTCATGGCAAACAATGGTAGAGTCCAGGCTAAAAAGGAATCAGGATTCCACCCTGAAAACAAACAATGGTACAGTCCATGCTAAAAAGAAGTCAGGATTCCAGCTTGATGACAAACAATGGTACAGTCCAGGCTAAAAAGCATTCAGGATTCCAGCATGATGACAAACAATGGTACAGTCCATGCTAAAAAGAAGTCAGGATTACAGCCTTATGACAAACAATGGTACAGTCCAGGCTAAAAAGGGGTCAGGATTCCACCCTGAACACAAACAATGGTACAGTCCATGCTAAAAAGAAGTCAGGATTCCAAACTCATGGCAAACAATGGTACAGTCCAGGCTAAAAAGGTATCAGGATTCCAGCATGATGACAAACAATGGTACAGTCCATGCTAAAAAGAAGTCAGGATTCCAACCTTATGACAAACAATGGTACAGTCCAGGCTAAAAAGGGGTCAGGATTCCAACCTTATGACAAACAATGGTACAGTCCAGGCTAAATAGGAATCAGGATTCCACCCATAGACAAACAATGGTACAGTCCATGCTAAAAAGAAGTCAGGATTCCAGCATGATGACAAACAATGGTACAGTCCATGCTAAAAAGAAGTCAGGATTCCAGCATGATGACAAACAATGGTACAGTCCATGCTAAAAAGAAGTCAGGATTCCAACCTTATGACAAACAATGGTACAGTCCAGGCTAAAAAGGGGTCAGGATTCCAACCTTATGACAAACAATGGTAGAGTCCAGGCAAAAAAGGAATCAGGATTCCAGCCTGATGACAAACAATGGTACAGTCCATGCTAAAAAGAAGTCAGGATTCCAATATGATGACAAACAATGGTACAGTCCATGCTAAAAATATATTAGGATTCCAGCCTGATGGCAAACAATGGTAGAGTCCAGGCTAAAAAGAAATCAGGATTCCACCATGATGACATACAATGGTACAGTCCAGGCTAAAAAGGATTCAGGATTCCTGCCTGATGACAAACAATGGTACAGTCCATACTAAAAAAGAAGTAATGATTTCAGCCTCATTGCAAAAAATGGTAGAGTCCAGGCTAAAAAGGGGTCAGGATTCCACCCTGAACACAAACAATGGTACAGTCCATGCTAAAAAGAAGTCAGGATTCCAAACTCATGGCAAACAATGGTACAGTCCAGGCTAAAAAGGTATCAGGATTCCAGCATGATGACAAACAATGGTACAGTCCATGCTAAAAAGAAGTCAGGATTCCAACCTTATGACAAACAATGGTACAGTCCAGGCTAAAAAAAGGTCAGGATTCCAACCTTATGACAAACAATGGTACAGTCCAGGCTAAATAGGAATCAGGATTCCACCCTGAGGACAAGCAATGGTACAGTCCATGCTAAAAAGATGTCAGGATTCCAGCCTCATGGCAAACAATGGTAGAGTCCAGGCTAAAAAGGAATCAGGATTCCACCCTGAAAACAAACAATGGTACAGTCCATGCTAAAAAGAAGTCAGGATTCCAGCTTGATGACAAACAATGGTACAGTCCAGGCTAAAAAGCATTCAGGATTACAGCCTTATGACAAACAATGGTACAGTCCAGGCTAAAAAGGGGTCAGGATTCCACCCTGAACACAAACAATGGTACAGTCCATGCTAAAAAGAAGTCAGGATTCCAAACTCATGGCAAACAATGGTACAGTCCAGGCTAAAAAGGTATCAGGATTCCAGCATGATGACAAACAATGGTACAGTCCATGCTAAAAAGAAGTCAGGATTCCAACCTTATGACAAACAATGGTACAGTCCAGGCTAAAAAGGGGTCAGGATTCCAACCTTATGACAAACAATGGTACAGTCCAGGCTAAATAGGAATCAGGATTCCACCCATAGACAAACAATGGTACAGTCCATGCTAAAAAGAAGTCAGGATTCCAGCATGATGACAAACAATGGTACAGTCCATGCTAAAAAAGAAGTCAGGATTCCAGCATGATGACAAACAATGGTACAGTCCATGCTAAAAAGAAGTCAGGATTCCAACCTGATGACAAACAATGGTACAGTCCATGCTAAAAAGAAGTCAGGATTCCAACCTTATGGCAAACAATGGTAGAGTCCAGGCAAAAAGTATCAGGATTCCACATGATGACAAACAATGGTACAGTCCATGCTAAAAAGAAGTCAGGATTCCAGCCTGATGGCAAACAATGGTAGAGTCCAGGCTAAAAAGAAATCAGGATTCCACCATGATGACATACAATGGTACAGTCCAGGCTAAAAAGGATTCAGGATTCCAGCCTGATGACAAACAATGGTACAGTCCATACTAAAAAAGAAGTAAGGATTCCAGCCTCATGGCAAACAATGGTAGAGTCCAGGCTAAAAAGGGGTCAGGATTCCACCCTGAACACAAACAATGGTACAGTCCATGCTAAAAAGAAGTCAGGATTCCAAACTCATGGCAAACAATGGTACAGTCCAGGCTAAAAGGTATCAGGATTCCAGCATGATGACAAACAATGGTACAGTCCATGCTAAAAAGAAGTCAGGATTCAACCTATGACAAACAATGGTAGAGTCCAGGCTAAAAAAGGCACCCGAAAAAAAAAAATGTTAAGGTCCATGCTAAAAAGCATTCAGGATTCCAGCCTGATGACAAACAATGGTACAGTCCATGCTAAATAGAAGTCAGGATTCCACCCTTATGACAAACAATGGTACAGTCCAGGCTAGAAGGGGTCAGGATTCCACCCTGAACACAAACAATGGTACAGTCCATGCTAAAAAGAAGTCAGGATTCCAAACTCATGGCAAACAATGGTACAGTCCAGGCTAAAAAGGTATCAGGATTCCAACATGATGACAACCAATGGTACAGTCCATGCTAAAAAGAAGTCAGGATTCCAACCTTATGACAAACAATGGTACAGTCCAGGCTAAAAAGGGTTCAGGATTCCAACCTTATGACAAACAATGGTACAGTCCAGGCTAAATAGGAATCAGGATTCCACCCATAGACAAACAATGGTACAGTCCATGCTAAAAAGAAGTCAGGATTCCAGCATGATGACAAACAATGGTACAGTCCATGCTAAAAAGAAGTCAGGATTCCAGCATGATGACAAACAATGGTACAGTCCATGCTAAAAAGAAGTCAGGATTCCAACCTTATGACAAACAATGGTACAGTCCAGGCTAAAAAGGGGTCAGGATTCCAACCTTATGACAAACAATGGTAGAGTCCAGGCAAAAAAGGAATCAGGATTCCAAACTCATGGCAAACAATGGTACAGTCCAGGCTATAAAGGATTCAGGATTCCAGCATGATGACAAACAATGGTACAGTCCATGCTAAAAAGAAGTCAGGATTCCAGCCTTATGACAAACAATGGTACAGTTCAGGCTAAAAAGGGGTCAGGATTCCACCCTGAACACAAACAATGGTACAGTCCATGCTAAAACGAAGTCAGGATTCCAAACTCATGGCAAACAATGGTACAGTCCAGGTTAAAAAGGTATCAGGATTCCAGCATGATGACAAACAACGGTACAGTCCATGCTAAAAAGAAGTCAGGATTCCAACCTTATGACAAACAATGGTCCAGTCCAGGCAAAAAAGGGATCAGGATTCCAACCTTATGACAAACAATGGTACAGTCCAGGCTAAATAGGAATCAGGATTCCACCCTGAGGACAAGCAATGGTACAGTCCATGCTAAAAAGATGTCAGGATTCCAGCCTCATGGCAAACAATGGTAGAGTCCAGGCAAAAAAGTAATCAGGATTCCAGCCTGATGACAAACAATGGTACAGTCCAGGCTAAAAAGGGGTCAGGATTCCAGCATGATGACAAACAATGGTACAGCCCATGCTAAAAAGAAGTCAGGATTACAACCTTATGACAAACAATTGGACAGTCCAGGCTAAAAAGGGGTCAGGATTCCAACCTTATGACAAACAATGGTACAGCCCATGCTAAAAAGAAGTCAGGATTACAACCTTATGACAATCAATGGTACAGTCCAGGCTAAAAAGGGGTCAGGATTCCAGCATGATGACAAACAATGGTACAGCCCATGCTAAAAAGAAGTCAGGATTACAACCTTATGACAAACAATTGGACAGTCCAGGCTAAAAAGGGGTCAGGATTCCAACCTTATGACAAACAATAGTACAGTCCAGGCTAAATAGGAATCAGGATTCCATCCTTATGACAAACAATAGTACAGTCCAGGCTAAAAAGGGGTCAGGATTCCAAACTCATGGCAAACAATGGTACAGTCCAGGCTAAAAAGGTATCAGGATTCCACCCATAGACAAACAATGGTACAGTCCATGCTAAAAAGAAGTCAGGATTCCACCCTGAAGAAAAACAATGGTACAGTCCATGCTAAAAAGATGTCAGGAGTCCAGCCTCATGGCAAACAATGGTAGAGTCCAGGCAAAAAAGGAATCAGGATTCCAGCCTGATGACAAACAATGGTACAGTCCATGCTAAAAAGAAGTCAGGATTCCAACCTTATGACAAACAATGGTACAGTCCAGGCTAAAAAGGGGTCAGGATTCCAACCTTATGACAAACAATGGTAGAGTCCAGGCAAAAAAGGAATCAGGATTCCAAACTCATGGCAAACAATGGTACAGTCCAGGCTATAAAGGATTCAGGATTCCAGCATGATGACAAACAATGGTACAGTCCATGCTAAAAAGAAGTCAGGATTCCAGCCTTATGACAAACAATGGTACAGTTCAGGCTAAAAAGGGGTCAGGATTCCACCCTGAACACAAACAATGGTACAGTCCATGCTAAAACGAAGTCAGGATTCCAAACTCATGGCAAACAATGGTACAGTCCAGGTTAAAAAGGTATCAGGATTCCAGCATGATGACAAACAACGGTACAGTCCATGCTAAAAAGAAGTCAGGATTCCAACCTTATGACAAACAATGGTCCAGTCCAGGCAAAAAAGGGATCAGGATTCCAACCTTATGACAAACAATGGTACAGTCCAGGCTAAATAGGAATCAGGATTCCACCCTGAGGACAAGCAATGGTACAGTCCATGCTAAAAAGATGTCAGGATTCCAGCCTCATGGCAAACAATGGTAGAGTCCAGGCAAAAAGTAATCAGGATTCCAGCCTGATGACAAACAATGGTACAGTCCAGGCTAAAAAAGGGAAGTCAGGATTCCAGCATGATGACAAACAATGGTACAGTCCATGCTAAAAAGAAGTCAGGATTCCAGCCTTATGGCAAACAATGGTACAGTCCAGGCTAAAAAGAGGTCAGGATTCCAACCTTATGACAAACAATGGTACAGTCCTAAAAAATCAGGATTACAACCTAGACAATCAATGGTACAGTCCAGGGTCAGATTCACATGATGACAAACAATGGTACAGCCCATGCTAAAAAAGAAGTCAGGATTCCAGCCTTATGACAAACAATGGTACAGTCCAGGCTAAAAAGGGGTCAGGATTCCAGCCTTATGACAAACAATGGTACAGTCCAGGCTAAAAAGGAATCAGGATTCCATCCTTATGACAAACAATGGTACAGTCCAGGCTAAAAAAGGGGTCAGGATTCCAAACTCATGGCAAACAATGGTACAGTCCAGGCTAAAAAGGTATCAGGATTCCACCCATAGACAAACAATGGTACAGTCCATGCTAAAAAGAAGTCAGGATTCCACCCTCATGAAAAGCAATGGTACAGTCCATGCTAAAAGATGTCAGAGTCCCCCATGGCAAACAATGGTAATCAAAAGGAATCAGGATTCCAGCCTGATGACAAACAATGGTACAGTCCATGCTAAAAAGAAGTCAGGATTCCAACATGATGACAAACAATGGGACAGTCCATGCTAAAAAGAAGTCAGGATTCCAGCTAATGGCAAACAATAGTAGAGTCCATGCTAAAAGAAGTTAGGATTCCACTTGATGACAAACAATGGTACAGTCCAGGCTAAAAAGAAGTCAGGATTACAGCCTTATGACAAACAATGGTACAGTCCAGGCTAAAAAGGGGTCAGGATTCCACCCTGAACACAAACAATGGTACAGTCCATGCTAAAAAAGAAGTCAGGATTCCAAACTCATGGCAAACAATGGTACAGTCCAGGCTAAAAAGGTATCAGGATTCCAGCATGATGACAAACAATGGTACAGTCCATGCTAAAAAGAAGTCAGGATTCCAACCTTATGACAAACAATGGTACAGTCCAGGCTAAAAAGGGGTCAGGATTCCAACCTTATGACAAACAATGGTACAGTCCAGGCTAAATAGGAATCAGGATTCCACCCATAGACAAACAATGGTACAGTCCATGCTAAAAAGAAGTCAGGATTCCAGCATGATGACAAACAATGGTACAGTCCATGCTAAAAAGAAGTCAGGATTCCAGCATGATGACAAACAATGGTACAGTCCATGCTAAAAAGAAGTCAGGATTCCAACCTTATGACAAACAATGGTACAGTCCAGGCTAAAAAGGGGTCAGGATTCCAACCTTATGACAAACAATGGTAGAGTCCAGGCAAAAAAGGAATCAGGATTCCAACCTTATGACAAACAATGGTACAGTCCAGGCTAAATAGGAATCAGGATTCCACCCTGAGGACAAGCAATGGTACAGTCCATGCTAAAAAGATGTCAGGATTCCAGCCTCATGGCAAACAATGGTAGAGTCCAGGCAAAAAAGTAATCAGGATTCCAGCCTGATGACAAACAATGGTACAGTCCAGGCTAAAAAGGGGTCAGGATTCCAGCATGATGACAAACAATGGTACAGCCCATGCTAAAAAGAAGTCAGGATTACAACCTTATGACAAACAATTGGACAGTCCAGGCTAAAAAGGGGTCAGGATTCTACCCTGAACACAAACAATGGTACAGTCCATGCTAAAAAGAAGTCAGGATTCCAAACTCATGGCAAACAATGGTACAGTCCAGGCTAAAAAGGTATCAGGATTCCAGCATGATGACAAACAATGGTACAGTCCATGCTAAAAAGAAGTCAGGATTCCAGCCTCATGGCAAACAATGGTAGAGTCCAGGCTAAAAAGGAATCAGGATTCTACCCTGAAAACAAACAATGGTACAGTCCATGCTAAAAAGCATTCAGGATTCCAGCATGATGACAAACAATGGTACAGTCCATGCTAAAAAGAAGTCAGGATTCCAGCCTTATGACAAACAATGGTACAGTCCAGGCTAAAAAGGGGTCAGGATTCCACCCTGAACACAAACAATGGTACAGTCCATGCTAAAAAGAAGTCAGGATTCCAAACTCATGGCAAACAATGGTACAGTCCAGGCTAAAAAGGTATCAGGATTCCAGCATGATGACAAACAATGGTACAGTCCATGCTAAAAAGAAGTCAGGATTCCAACCTTATGACAAACAATGGTACAGTCCAGGCTAAAAAGGGGTCAGGATTCCAACCTTATGACAAACAATGGTACAGTCCAGGCTAAATAGGAATCAGGATTCCACCCATAGACAAACAATGGTACAGTCCATGCTAAAAAGAAGTCAGGATTCCAGCATGATGACAAACAATGGTACAGTCCATGCTAAAAAGAAGTCAGGATTCCAGCATGATGACAAACAATGGTACAGTCCATGCTAAAAAGAAGTCAGGATTCCAACCTTATGACAAACAATGGTACAGTCCAGGCTAAAAAGGGGTCAGGATTCCAACCTTATGACAAACAATGGTAGAGTCCAGGCAAAAAAGGAATCAGGATTCCAGCCTGATGACAAACAATGGTAAAGTCCATGCTAAAAAGAAGTCAGGATTCCAACATGATGACAAACAATGGTACAGTCCATGCTAATAAGAAGTCAGGATTCCAGCCTCATGGCAAACAATAGTAGAGTCCATGCTAAAAAGAAGTCAGGATTCCAGCTTGATGACAAACAATGGTACAGTCCATGCTAAAAAGCTTTCAGGATTCCACCCTGAAGACAAACAATGGTACAGTCCATGCAAAAAGAAGTCAGGATTCCAAACTCATGGCAAACAATGGTACAGTCCAGGCTATAAAGGATTCAGGATTCCAGCATGATGACAAACAATGGTACAGTCCATGCTAAAAAGAAGTCAGGATTCCAGCCTTATGACAAACAATGGTACAGTTCAGGCTAAAAAGGGGTCAGGATTCCACCCTGAACACAAACAATGGTACAGTCCATGCTAAAAAGAAGTCAGGATTCCAAACTCATGGCAAACAATGGTACAGTCCAGGTTAAAAAGGTATCAGGATTCCAGCATGATGACAAACAACGGTACAGTCCATGCTAAAAAGAAGTCAGGATTCCAACCTTATGACAAACAATGGTCCAGTCCAGGCAAAAAAGGGATCAGGATTCCAACCTTATGACAAACAATGGTACAGTCCAGGCTAAATAGGAATCAGGATTCCACCCTGAGGACAAGCAATGGTACAGTCCATGCTAAAAAGATGTCAGGATTCCAGCCTCATGGCAAACAATGGTAGAGTCCAGGCAAAAAGTAATCAGGATTCCAGCCTGATGACAAACAATGGTACAGTCCAGGCTAAAAAGGGGTCAGGATTCCAGCATGATGACAAACAATGGTACAGCCCATGCTAAAAAGAAGTCAGGATTACAACCTTATGACAAACAATTGGACAGTCCAGGCTAAAAAGGGGTCAGGATTCCAACCTTATGACAAACAATGGTACAGCCCATGCTAAAAAGAAGTCAGGATTACAACCTTATGACAATCAATGGTACAGTCCAGGCTAAAAAGGGGTCAGGATTCCAGCATGATGACAAACAATGGTACAGCCCATGCTAAAAAGAAGTCAGGATTACAACCTTATGACAAACAATTGGACAGTCCAGGCTAAAAAGGGGTCAGGATTCCAACCTTATGACAAACAATAGTACAGTCCAGGCTAAATAGGAATCAGGATTCCATCCTTATGACAAACAATAGTACAGTCCAGGCTAAAAAGGGGTCAGGATTCCAAACTCATGGCAAACAATGGTACAGTCCAGGCTAAAAAGGTATCAGGATTCCACCCATAGACAAACAATGGTACAGTCCATGCTAAAAGAAGTCAGGATTCCACCCTGAAGAAAAACAATGGTACAGTCCATGCTAAAAAGATGTCAGGAGTCCAGCCTCATGGCAAACAATGGTAGAGTCCAGGCAAAAAAGGAATCAGGATTCCAGCCTGATGACAAACAATGGTACAGTCCATGCTAAAAAGAAGTCAGGATTCCAACATGATGACAAACAATGGGACAGTCCATGCTAAAAAAGAAGTCAGGATTCCAGCCTAATGGCAAACAATAGTAGAGTCCATGCTAAAAAGAAGTCAGGATTCCAGCTTGATGACAAACAATGGTACAGTCCATGCTAAAAAGATTTCAGGATTCCACCCTGAAGACAAACAATGGTACAGTCCATGCAAAAAAGAAGTCAGGATTCCAAACTCATGGCAAACAATGGTACAGTCCAGGCTATAAAGGATTCAGGATTCCAGCATGATGAGAAACAATGGTACAGTCCATGCTAAAAAGAAGTCAGGATTCCAGCCTTATGACAAACAATGGTACAGTTCAGGCTAAAAAGGGGTCAGGATTCCACCCTGAACACAAACAATGGTACAGTCCATGCTAAAAAAGAAGTCAGGATTCCAAACTCATGGCAAACAATGGTACAGTCCAGGTTAAAAGGTATCAGGATTCCAGCATGATGACAAACAACGGTACAGTCCATGCTAAAAAGAAGTCAGGATTCCAACCTTATGACAAACAATGGTCCAGTCCAGGCAAAAAAGGGATCAGCATTCCAACCTTATGACAAAACATGGTACAGTCCAGGCTAAATAGGAATCAGGATTCCACCCTTATGACAAACAATAGTACAGTCCAGGCTAAAAAGGGGTCAGGATTCCAAACTCATGGCAAACAATGGTACAGTCCAGGCTAAAAAGGTATCAGGATTCCACCCATAGACAAACAATGGTACAGTCCATGCTAAAAAGAAGTCAGGATTCCACCCTGAAGAAAAACAATGGTACAGTCCATGCTAAAAAGATGTCAGGAGTCCAGCCTCATGGCAAACAATGGTAGAGTCCAGGCAAAAAAGGAATCAGGATTCCAGCCTGATGACAAACAATGGTACAGTCCATGCTAAAAAGAAGTCAGGATTCCAACATGATGACAAACAATGGGACAGTCCATGCTAAAAAGAAGTCAGGATTCCAGCCTAATGGCAAACAATAGTAGAGTCCATGCTAAAAAGAAGTCAGGATTCCAGCTTGATGACAAACAATGGTACAGTCCATGCTAAAAAGCTTTCAGGATTCCACCCTGAAGACAAACAATGGTACAGTCCATGCAAAAAGAAGTCAGGATTCCAAACTCATGGCAAACAATGGTACAGTCCAGGCTATAAAGGATTCAGGATTCCAGCATGATGAGAAACAATGGTACAGTCCATGCTAAAAAGAAGTCAGGATTCCAGCCTTATGACAAACAATGGTACAGTTCAGGCTAAAAAGGGGTCAGGATTCCACCCTGAACACAAACAATGGTACAGTCCATGCTAAAACGAAGTCAGGATTCCAAACTCATGGCAAACAATGGTACAGTCCAGGTTAAAAAGGTATCAGGATTCCAGCATGATGACAAACAACGGTACAGTCCATGCTAAAAAGAAGTCAGGATTCCAACCTTATGACAAACAATGGTCCAGTCCAGGCAAAAAAGGGATCAGCATTCCAACCTTATGACAAAACATGGTACAGTCCAGGCTAAATAGGAATCAGGATTCCACCCTGAGGACAAGCAATGGTACAGTCCATGCTATAAAGATGTCAGGATTCCAGCCTCATGGCAAACAATGGTAGAGTCCAGGCAAAAAAGTAATCAGGATTCCAGCCTGATGACAAACAATGGTACAGTCCAGGCAAAAAATGAAATCAGGATTCCAGCCTGATGACAAACAATGGTACAGTCCAGGCTAAATAGGGGTCAGGATTCCAGCCTCATGGCAAGCAATGGTACAGGCCATGGTAAAAAGAAGTCAGGATTCTAGCTTGATGACAAACAATGGTACAGTCCATGCTAAAAAGATGTCAGGATTCCAGCCTCATGGCAAACAATGGTAGAGTCCAGGCAAAAAAGGAATCAGGATTCCAGCCTGATGACAAACAATGGTACAGTCCATGCTAAAAAGAAGTCAGGATTCCAGCCTTATGACAAACAATGGTACAGTCCAGGCTAAAAAGGGGTCAGGATTCCACCCTGAACTCAAACAATGGTACAGTCCATGGTAAAAAGAAGTCAGGATTCCACCCTGAAGAAAAACAATGGTACAGTCCATGCTAAAAAGATGTCAGGATTCCAGCCTCATGGCAAACAATGGTAGAGTCCAGGCAAAAAAGGAATCAGGATTCCAGCCTGATGACAAACAATGGTACAGTCCATGCTAAAAAGACGTCAGGATTCCAACATGATGACAAACAATGGGACAGTCCATGCTAAAAAGAAGTCAGGATTCCAGCCTCATGGCAAACAATAGTAGAGTCCATGCTAAAAAGAAGTCAGGATTCCAGCTTGATGACAAACAATGGTACAGTCCATGCTAAAAAGCTTTCAGGATTCCACCCTGAAGACAAACAATGGTACAGTCCATGCAAAAAGAAGTCAGGATTCCAAACTCATGGCAAACAATGGTACAGTCCAGGCTATAAAGGATTCAGGAATCCAGCATGATGACAAACAATGGTACAGTCCATGCTAAAAAGAAGTCAGGATTCCAGCCTTATGACAAACAATGGTACAGTTCAGGCTAAAAAGGGGTCAGGATTCCACCCTGAACACAAACAATGGTACAGTCCATGCTAAAACGAATTCAGGATTCCAAACTCATGGCAAACAATGGTACAGTCCAGGTTAAAAAGGTATCAGGATTCTAGCATGATGACAAACAACGGTACAGTCCATGCTAAAAAGAAGTCAGGATTCCAACCTTATGACAAACAATGGTCCAGTCCAGGCAAAAAAGGGATTAGGATTCCAACCTTATGACAAACAATGGTACAGTCCAGGCTAAATAGGAATCAGGATTCCACCCTGAGGACAAGCAATGGTACAGTCCATGCTAAAAAGATGTCAGGATTCCAGCCTCATGGCAAACAATGGTAGAGTCCAGGCAGAAAAGTAATCAGGATTCCAGCCTGATGACAAACAATGGTACAGTCCAGGCTAAATAGGGGTCAGGATTCCAGCCTCATGGCAAGCAATGGTACAGGCCATGGTAAAAAGAAGTCAGGATTCTAGCTTGATGACAAACAATGGTACAGTCCAGGCTAAAAAGGAATCAGGATTCCACACTGAAGAAAAACAATGGTACAGTCCACGCTAAAAATATATTCGGATTCCAGCCTGATGGCAAACAATGGTAGAGTCCAGGCTAAAAAGAAATCAGGATTCCACCATGATGACATACAATGGTACAGTCCAGGCTAAAAAGGGGTCAGGATTCCACCCTGAACACAAACAATGGTACAGTCCATGCTAAAAAGAAGTCAGGATTCCAAACTCATGGCAAACAATGGTACAGTCCAGGCTAAAAAGGTATCAGGATTCCAGCATGATGACAAATAATGGTACAGTCCATGCTAAAAAGATGTCAGGATTACAACCTTATGACAAACAATGGTACAGTCCAGGCTAAATAGGAATCAGGATTCCACCCTGAGGACAAGCAATGGTACAGTCCATGCTAAAAAGATGTCAGGATTCCAGCCTCATGGCAAACAATGGTAGAGTCCAGGCTAAAAAGGAATCAGGATTCCACCCTGAAAACAAACAATGGTACAGTCCATGCTAAAAAGAAGTCAGGATTCCAGCTTGATGACAAACAATGGTACAGTCCAGGCTAAAAAGCATTCAGGATTCCAGCATGATGACAAACAATGGTACAGTCCATGCTAAAAAGAAGTCAGGATTCCAGCCTTATGACAAACAATGGTAAAGTCCAGGCTAAAAAGGGGTCAGGATTCCACCCTGAACACAAACAATGGTACAGTCCATGCTAAAATGAAGTCAGGATTCCAAACTCATGGCAAACAATGGTACAGTCCAGGCTAAAAAGGTATCAGGATTCCAGCATGATGACAAACAATGGTACAGTCCATGCTAAAAAGAAGTCAGGATTCCAACCTTATGACAAACAACGGTACAGTCCAGGCTAAAAAGGGGTCAGGATTCCACCCTGAACACAAACAATGGTACAGTCCATGCTAAAAAGAAGTCAGGATTCCAGCATGATGACAAACAATGGTACAGTCCATGCTAAAAAGAAGTCAGGATTCCAACCTTATGACAAACAATGGTACAGTCCAGGCTAAAAAGGGGTCAGGATTCCAACCTTATGACAAACAATGGTACAGTCCAGGCTAAAAAGGTATCAGGATTCCAACCTTATGACAAACAATGGTACAGTCCAGGCTAAATAGGAATCAGGATTCCAACCTTATGACAAACAATGGTACAGTCCAGGCTAAAACGGGGTCAGGATTCCAAACTCATGGCAAACAATGGTACAGTCCAGGCTAAAAAGGTATCAGGATTCCACCCATAGACAAACAATGGTACAGTCCATGCTAAAAAGAAGTCAGGATTCCAGCCTTATGACAAACAATGGTACAGTCCAAGCTAAAAAGGGGTCAGGATTCCACCCTGAACACAAACAATGGTACAGTCCATGCTAAAAAGAAGTCAGGATTCCACCCTGAAGAAAAACAATGGTACAGTCCATGCTGAAAAGACGTCAGGATTCCAGCCTCATGGCAAACAATGGTAGAGTCCAGGCAAAAAAGCAATCAGTATTCCAGCCTGATGACAAACAATGGTACAGTCCATGCTAAAAAGAAGTCAGGATTCCAACATGATGACAAACAATGGTACAGTCCATGCTAAAAAGAAGTCAGGATTCCAACCTTATGACAAACAATGGTACAGACCAGCCTAAAAAGGGGTCAGGATTCCAACCTTATGACGAACAATGGTACAGTCCAGTCTAAATAGGAATCAGGATTCCACCCATAGACAAACAATGGTACAGTCCATGCTAAAAGAAGTCAGGATTCCAGCCTTATGACAAACAATGGTACAGTCCAGGCTAAAAAGGGGTCAGGATTCCAACCTTATGCCAAACAATGGTACAGTCCAGGCTAAATAGAAATCAGGATTCCCCCCTGAGGACAAGCAATGGTACTGTCCATGCTAAAAAGATGTCAGGATTCCAGCCTCATGGCAAACAATGGTAGAGTCCAGGCTAAAAAGGAATCAGGATTCCAACCTTATGACAAACAATGGTACAGTCCAGGCTAAATAGGAATCAGGATTCCACCCTGAGGACAAACAATAGTACAGTCCATGCTAAAAAGAAGTCAGGATTCCAGCCTTATGACAAACAATGGTACAGTCCAGGCTAAAAAGGGGTCAGGATTCCACCCTGAACACAAACAATGGTACAGTCCATGCTAAAAAGATGTCAGGATTCCAAATTCATGGCAAACAATGGTACAGTCCAGGCTAAAAAGGTATCAGGATTCCAGCATGATGACAAACAATGGTACAGTCCATGCTAAAAAGAAGTCAGGATTCCAACCTTATGACAAACAATGGTACAGTCCAGGCAAAAAAGGGGTCAGGATTCCAACCTTATGACAAACAATGGTACAGTCCAGGCTAAATAGGAATCAGGATTCCACCCTGAGGACAAGCAATGGTACAGTCCATGCTAAAAAGATTTCAGGTTTCCAGCCTCATGGCAAACAATGGTAGAGTCCAGGCAAAAAAGGAATCAGAATTCCAGCCTGATGACAAACAATGGTACAGTCCATGCTAAAAAGAAGTCAGGATTCCAACATGATGACAAACAATGGTACAGTCCATGCTAAAAAGAAGTCAGGATTCCAAACTGATGACAAACAATGGTACAGTCCAGCCTAAAAAGAGGTCAGGATTCCAACCTTATGACAAACAATGGTACAGTCCAGGCTAAATAGGAATCAGGATTCCACCCATAGACAAACAATGGTACAGTCCATGCTAAAAAGAAGTCAGGATTCCAGCCTTATGACAAACAATGGTACAGTCCAGGCTAAAAAGGGGTCAGGATTCCACCCTGAACACAAACATTGGTACAGTCCATGCTAAAAAGATGTCAGGATTCCAAACTCATGGCAAACAATGGTACAGTCCATGCTAAAAAGGTATCAGGATTCCAGCACGATGACAAACAATGGTACAGTCCATGCTAAAAAGAAGTCAGGATTCCAACCTTATGACAAACAATGGTACAGTCCAGGCTGTAAAGAAGTCAGGATTCCAGCTTGATGACAAACAATGGTACAGTCCAGGCTAAAAAGCATTCAGGATTCCACCCTGAAGACAAACAATGGTACAGTCCAGCCTAAAAAGGGGTCAGGATTCCAACCTTATGACAAACAATGGTACAGTCCAGGCTAAATAGGAATCTGGATTCCACCCATAGACAAACAATGGTACAGTCCATGCTAAAAAGAAGTCAGGATTCCAGCCTTATGACAAACAATGGTACAGTCCAGGCTAAAAAAGGGGTCAGGATTCCACCCTGAACACAAAGAATGGTACAGTCCATGCTAAAAAGAAGAAAGGATTCCAACCTTATGACAAACAATGGTACAGTCCAGCCCAAAAAGGGGTCAGGATTCCAACCTTATGACAAACAATGGTACAGCCCAGGCTAAATAGGAATCTGGATTCCACCCATAGACAAACAATGGTACAGTCCATGCTAAAAAGAAGTCAGGATTCCAGCCTTATGACAAACAATGGTACAGTCCAGGCTAAAAAGGGGTCAGGATTCCACCCTGAACACAAACAATGGTACAGTCCATGCTAAAAAGAAGTCAGGATTCCAAACTCATGGCAAACATTGGTACAGTCCATGCTAAATAGGAATCTGGATTCCACCTATAGACAAACAATGGTACAGTCCATGCTAAAAAGAAGTCAGGATTCCAGCCTTATGACAAACAATGGTACAGTCCAGGCTAAAAGGGGTCAGGATTCCACCTGAACACAAACAATGGTACAGTCCATGCTAAAAAGAAGTCAGGATTCCAACCTTATGACAAACAATGGTACAGCCCAGGCTAAATAGGAATCTGGATTCCACCCATAGACAAACAATGGTACAGTCCATGCTAAAAAGAAGTCAGGATTCCAGCCTTATGACAAACAATGGTACAGTCCAGGCTAAAAAGGTATCAGGATTCCAGCATGATGACAAACAATGGTACAGTCCATGCTAAAAAGAAGTCAGGATTCCAACCTTATGACAAACAACGGTACAGTCCAGGCTAAAAAGGGGTCAGGATTCCAACCTTATGACAAACAATGGTACAGTCCAGGCTAAATAGGAATCAGGATTCCAACCTTATGACAAACAATGGTACAGTCCAGGCTAAAAAGGGGTCAGGATTCCAAACTCATAGCAAACAATGGTACAGTCCAGGCTAAAAAGGTATCAGGATTCCACCCATAGACAAACAATGGTACAGTCCATGCTAAAAAGAAGTCAGGATTCCAGCCTTATGACAAACAATGGTACAGTCCAGGCTAAAAAGGGGTCAGGATTCCACCCTGAACACAAACATTGGTACAGTCCATGCTAAAAAGATGTCAGGATTCCAAACTCATGGCAAACAATGGTACAGTCCATGCTAAAAAGGTATCAGGATTCCAGCACGATGACAAACAATGGTACAGTCCATGCTAAAAAGAAGTCAGGATTCCAACCTTATGACAAACAATGGTACAGTCCATGCTAAAAAGAAGTCAGGATTCCAAACTGATGACAAACAATGGTACAGTCCAGCCTAAAAAGAGGTCAGGATTCCAACCTTATGACAAACAATGGTACAGTCCAGGCTAAATAGGAATCAGGATTCCACCCATAGACAAACAATGGTACAGTCCATGCTAAAAAGAAGTCAGGATTCCAGCCTTATGACAAACAATGGTACAGTCCAGGCTAAAAAGGGGTCAGGATTCCACCCTGAACACAAACATTGGTACAGTCCATGCTAAAAAGATGTCAGGATTCCAAACTCATGGCAAACAATGGTACAGTCCATGCTAAAAAGGTATCAGGATTCCAGCACGATGACAAACAATGGTACAGTCCATGCTAAAAAGAAGTCAGGATTCCAACCTTATGACAAACAATGGTACAGTCCAGGCTGTAAAGAAGTCAGGATTCCAGCTTGATGACAAACAATGGTACAGTCCAGGCTAAAAAGCATTCAGGATTCCACCCTGAAGACAAACAATGGTACAGTCCATGCAAATAGAAGTCAGGATTCCAACCTTATGACAAACAATGGTACAGTCCAGGCTAAAAAGGTATCAGGATTCCAGCATGATGACAAACAATGGTACAGTCCATGCTAAAAAGAAGTCAGGATTCCAACCTTATGACAAACAACGGTACAGTCCAGGCTAAAAAGGGGTCAGGATTCCAACCTTATGACAAACAATGGTACAGTCCAGGCTAAATAGGAATCAGGATTCCAACCTTATGACAAACAATGGTACAGTCCAGGCAAAAAGGGGTCAGCATTCCAAACTCATAGCAAACAATGGTACAGTCCAGGCTAAAAAGGTATCAGGATTCCACCCATAGACAAACAATGGTACAGTCCATGCTAAAAAGAAGTCAGGATTCCAGCCTTATGACAAACAATGGTACAGTCCAGGCTAAAAAGGGGTCAGGATTCCACCCTGAACACAAACAATGGTACAGTCCATGCTAAAAAGAAGTCAGGATTCCAGCCTTATGACAAACAATGGTACAGTCCAGGCTAAAAAGCATTCAGGATTCCACCCTGAAGACAAACAATGGTACAGTCCAGCCTAAAAAGGGGTCAGGATTCCAACCTTATGACAAACAATGGTACAGTCCAGGCTAAATAGGAATCTGGATTCCACCCATAGACAAACAATGGTACAGTCCATGCTAAAAAGAAGTCAGGATTCCAGCCTTATGACAAACAATGGTACAGTCCAGGCTAAAAAGGGGTCAGGATTCCACCCTGAACACAAAGAATGGTACAGTCCATGCTAAAAAGAAGAAAGGATTCCAACCTTATGACAAACAATGGTACAGTCCAGCCCAAAAAGGGGTCAGGATTCCAACCTTATGACAAACAATGGTACAGCCCAGGCTAAATAGGAATCTGGATTCCACCCATAGACAAACAATGGTACAGTCCATGCTAAAAAGAAGTCAGGATTCCAGCCTTATGACAAACAATGGTACAGTCCAGGCTAAAAAGGGGTCAGGATTCCACCCTGAACACAAACAATGGTACAGTCCATGCTAAAAAGAAGTCAGGATTCCAAACTCATGGCAAACATTGGTACAGTCCATGCTAAATAGGAATCTGGATTCCACCTATAGACAAACAATGGTACAGTCCATGCTAAAAAGAAGTCAGGATTCCAGCCTTATGACAAACAATGGTACAGTCCAGGCTAAAAAGGGGTCAGGATTCCACCCTGAACACAAACAATGGTACAGTCCATGCTAAAAAGAAGTCAGGATTCCAACCTTATGACAAACAATGGTACAGCCCAGGCTAAATAGGAATCTGGATTCCACCCATAGACAAACAATGGTACAGTCCATGCTAAAAAGAAGTCAGGATTCCAGCCTTATGACAAACAATGGTACAGTCCAGGCTAAAAAGGTATCAGGATTCCAGCATGATGACAAACAATGGTACAGTCCATGCTAAAAAGAAGTCAGGATTCCAACCTTATGACAAACAACGGTACAGTCCAGGCTAAAAAGGGGTCAGGATTCCAACCTTATGACAAACAATGGTACAGTCCAGGCTAAATAGGAATCAGGATTCCAACCTTATGACAAACAATGGTACAGTCCAGGCTAAAAAGGGGTCAGGATTCCAAACTCATAGCAAACAATGGTACAGTCCAGGCTAAAAAGGTATCAGGATTCCACCCATAGACAAACAATGGTACAGTCCATGCTAAAAAAGAAGTCAGGATTCCAGCCTTATGACAAACAATGGTACAGTCCAGGCTAAAAAGGGGTCAGGATTCCACCCTGAACACAAACATTGGTACAGTCCATGCTAAAAAGATGTCAGGATTCCAAACTCATGGCAAACAATGGTACAGTCCATGCTAAAAAGGTATCAGGATTCCAGCACGATGACAAACAATGGTACAGTCCATGCTAAAAAGAAGTCAGGATTCCAACCTTATGACAAACAATGGTACAGTCCATGCTAAAAAGAAGTCAGGATTCCAAACTGATGACAAACAATGGTACAGTCCAGCCTAAAAAGAGGTCAGGATTCCAACCTTATGACAAACAATGGTACAGTCCAGGCTAAATAGGAATCAGGATTCCACCCATAGACAAACAATGGTACAGTCCATGCTAAAAAGAAGTCAGGATTCCAGCCTTATGACAAACAATGGTACAGTCCAGGCTAAAAAGGGGTCAGGATTCCACCCTGAACACAAACATTGGTACAGTCCATGCTAAAAAGATGTCAGGATTCCAAACTCATGGCAAACAATGGTACAGTCCATGCTAAAAAGGTATCAGGATTCCAGCACGATGACAAACAATGGTACAGTCCATGCTAAAAAGAAGTCAGGATTCCAACCTTATGACAAACAATGGTACAGTCCAGGCTGTAAAGAAGTCAGGATTCCAGCTTGATGACAAACAATGGTACAGTCCAGGCTAAAAAGCATTCAGGATTCCACCCTGAAGACAAACAATGGTACAGTCCATGCAAATAGAAGTCAGGATTCCAACCTTATGACAAACAATGGTACAGTCCAGGCTAAAAAGGTATCAGGATTCCAGCATGATGACAAACAATGGTACAGTCCATGCTAAAAAGAAGTCAGGATTCCAACCTTATGACAAACAACGGTACAGTCCAGGCTAAAAAGGGGTCAGGATTCCAACCTTATGACAAACAATGGTACAGTCCAGGCTAAATAGGAATCAGGATTCCAACCTTATGACAAACAATGGTACAGTCCAGGCAAAAAGGGGTCAGCATTCCAAACTCATAGCAAACAATGGTACAGTCCAGGCTAAAAAAGGTATCAGGATTCCACCCATAGACAAACAATGGTACAGTCCATGCTAAAAAGAAGTCAGGATTCCAGCCTTATGACAAACAATGGTACAGTCCAGGCTAAAAAGGGGTCAGGATTCCACCCTGAACACAAACATTGGTACAGTCCATGCTAAAAAGATGTCAGGATTCCAAACTCATGGCAAACAATGGTACAGTCCATGCTAAAAAGGTATCAGGATTCCAGCATGATGACAAACAATGGTACAGTCCATGCTAAAAAGAAGTCAGGATTCCAACCTTATGACAAACAATGGTACAGTCTAGGCTGTAAAGGAGTCAGGATTCCAGCTTGATGACAAACAATGGTACAGTCCAGGCTAAAAAGCATTCAGGATTCCACCCTGAAGACAAACAATAGTACAGTCCATGCAAATAGAAGTCAGGATTCCAAACTCATGGTAATCAATAGTACAGTCCAGGCTAAATAGGAATCAGGATTCCACCCTGAACACAAACAATGGTACAGTCCATGCTAAAAAGAAGTCAGGATTCCAGCCTTATGACAAACAATGGTACAGTCCAGGCTAAAAAGGGGTCAGGATTCCAACCTTATGACAAACAATGGTACAGTCCAGGCTAAATAGGAATCAGGATTCCACCCTGAGGACAAGCAATGGTACAGTCCATGCTAAAAAGATGTCAGGATTCCAGCCTCATGGCAAACAATGGTAGAGTCCAGGCTAAAAAGGAATCAGGATTCCACCCTGATAACAAACAATGGTACAGTCCATGCTAAAAAGAACTCAGGATTCCAACCTTATGACAAACAATGGTACAGTCCAGGCTGTAAAGATGTCAGGATTCCAGCTTGATGACAAACAATGGTACAGTCCAGGCTAAAAAGCATTCAGGATTCCACCCTGAAGACAAACAATGGTACAGTCCATGCAAATAGAAGTCAGGATTCCAACCTTATGACAAACAATGGTACAGTCCAGGCTAAAAAGGTATCAGGATTCCAGCATGATGACAAACAATGGTACAGTCCATGCTAAAAAGAAGTCAGGATTCCAACCTTATGACAAACAATGGTACAGTACAGGCTAAAAAGGGGTCAGGATTCCAACCTTATGACAAACAATGGTACAGTCCAGGCTAAAAAGGGGTCAGGATTCCAACCTTATGACAAACAATGGTACAGTCCAGGCTAAATAGGAATCAGGATTCCAACCTTATGACAAACAATGGTACAGTCCAGGCTAAAAAGGGGTCAGGATTCCAAACTCATAGCAAACAATGGTACAGTCCAGGCTAAAAAGGTATCAGGATTCCACCCATAGACAAACAATGGTACAGTCCATGCTAAAAAGAAGTCAGGATTCCAGCCTTATGACAAACAATGGTACAGTCCAGGCTAAAAAGGGGTCAGGATTCCACCCTGAACACAAACATTGGTACAGTCCATGCTAAAAAGATGTCAGGATTCCAAACTCATGGCAAACAATGGTACAGTCCATGCTAAAAAGGTATCAGGATTCCAGCACGATGACAAACAATGGTACAGTCCATGCTAAAAAGAAGTCAGGATTCCAACCTTATGACAAACAATGGTACAGTCCAGGCTGTAAAGAAGTCAGGATTCCAGCTTGATGACAAACAATAGTACAGTCCAGGCTAAATAGGAATCAGGATTCCACCCTGAACACAAACAATGGTACAGTCCATGCTAAAAAGAAGTCAGGATTCCAGCCTTATGACAAACAATGGTACAGTCCAGGCTAAAAAGGGGTCAGGATTCCAACCTTATGACAAACAATGGTACAGTCCAGGCTAAATAGGAATCAGGATTCCACCCTGAGGACAAGCAATGGTACAGTCCATGCTAAAAAGATGTCAGGATTCCAGCCTCATGGCAAACAATGGTAGAGTCCAGGCTAAAAAGGAATCAGGATTCCACCCTGAAAACAAACAATGGTACAGTCCATGCTAAAAAGAACTCAGGATTCCAGCTTGATGACAAACAATGGTACAGTCCAGGCTAAAAAGCATTCAGGATTCCAGCATGATGACAATCAATAGTACAGTCCATGCTAAAAAGATGTCAGGATTCCAGCCTTATGACAAACAATGGTACAGTCCAGGCTAAAAAGATGTCAGGATTCCAAACTCATGGCAAACAATGGTACAGTCCAGGCTAAAAAGGTATCAGGATTCCAGCATGATGACAAACAATGGTACAGTCCATGCTAAAAAGAAGTCAGGATTCCAACCTTATGACAAACAATGGTACAGTCCAGGCAAAAAAGGGGTCAGGATTCCAACCTTATGACAAACAATGGTACAGTCCAGGCTAAATAGGAATCAGGATTCCACCCTGAGGACAAGCAATGGTACAGTCCATGCTAAAAAGATTTCAGGATTCCAGCCTCATGGCAAACAATGGTAGAGTCCATGCTAAAAAGAAGTCAGGATTCCAAACTGTTGACAAACAATGGTACAGTCCAGGCTAAATAGGAATCAGGATTCCAACCTTATGACAAACAATGGTACAGTCCAGGCTAAAAAGGGGTCAGGATTCCAAACTCATAGCAAACAATGGTACAGTCCAGGCTAAAAAGGTATCAGGATTCCACCCATAGACAAACAATGGTACAGTCCATGCTAAAAAGAAGTCAGGATTCCAGCCTTATAACAAACAATGGTACAGTCCAGGCTAAAAAGGGGTCAGGATTCCACCCTGAACACAAACATTGGTACAGTCCATGCTAAAAAGATGTCAGGATTCCAAACTCATGGCAAACAATGGTACAGTCCATGCTAAAAGGTATCAGGATTCCAGCACGATGACAAACAATGGTACAGTCCATGCTAAAAAGAAGTCAGGATTCCAACCTTATGACAAACAATGGTACAGTCCAGGCTGTAAAGAAGTCAGGATTCCAGCTTGATGACAAACAATGGTACAGTCCAGGCTAAAAAGCATTCAGGATTCCACCCTGAAGACAAACAATGGTACAGTCCATGCAAATAGAAGTCAGGATTCCAAACTCATGGTAATCAATAGTACAGTCCAGGCTAAATAGGAATCAGGATTCCACCCTGAACACAAACAATGGTACAGTCCATGCTAAAAGAAGTCAGGATTCCAGCCTTATGACAAACAATGGTACAGTCCAGGCTAAAAAGGGGTCAGGATTCCAACCTTATGACAAACAATGGTACAGTCCAGGCTAAATAGGAATCAGGATTCCACCCTGAGGACAAACAATGGTACAGTCCATGCTAAAAAAGATGTCAGGATTCCAAACTCATGGCAAACAATGGTACAGTGCAGCCTAAAAAAGGGGTCAGGATTCCAACCTTTTGACAAACAATGGTACAGTCCATGCTAAAAAGAAGTCAGGATTCCAGCCTTATGACAAACAATGGTACAGTCCAGGCTAAAAAGGGGTCAGGATTCCACCCTGAACACAAACAATGGTACAGTCCATGCTAAAAAGATGTCAGGATTCCAAACTCATGGCAAACAATGGTACAGTCCAGCCTAAAAAGGGGTCAGGATTCCAACCTTTTGACAAACAATGGTACAGTCCATGCTAAAAAGAAGTCAGGATTCCAGCCTTATGACAAACAATGGTACAGTCCAGGCTAAAAAGGGGTCAGGATTCCACCCTGAACACAAACAATGGTACAGTCCATGCTAAAAAGAAGTCAGGATTCCAACATGATGACAAACAATGGTACAGTCCATGCTAAAAAGAAGTCAGGATTCCAAACTGATGACAAACAATAGTACAGTCCAGCCTAAAAAGGTGTCAGGATTCCAAACTCATGGCAAACAATGGTACAGTCCAGGCTAAAAAGGTATCAGGATTCCAGCATGATGACAAACAATGGTACAGTCCATGCTAAAAAGAAGTCAGGATTCCAACCTTATGACAAACAATGGTACAGTCCAGGCAAAAAAGGGGTCAGGATTCCAACCTTATGACAAACAATGGTACAGTCCAGGCTAAATAGGAATCAGGATTCCACCCTGAGGACAAGCAATGGTACAGTCCATGCTAAAAAGATTTCAGGATTCCAGCCTCATGGCAAACAATGGTAGAGTCCATGCTAAAAAGAAGTCAGGATTCCAAACTGTTGACAAACAATGGTACAGTCCAGGCTAAATAGGAATCAGGATTCCAACCTTATGACAAACAATGGTACAGTCCAGGCTAAAAAGGGGTCAGGATTCCAAACTCATAGCAAACAATGGTACAGTCCAGGCAAAAAGGTATCAGGATTCCACCCATAGACAAACAATGGTACAGTCCATGCTAAAAAGAAGTCAGGATTCCAGCCTTATAACAAACAATGGTACAGTCCAGGCTAAAAAGGGGTCAGGATTCCACCCTGAACACAAACATTGGTACAGTCCATGCTAAAAAAGATGTCAGGATTCCAAACTCATGGCAAACAATGGTACAGTCCATGCTAAAAAGGTATCAGGATTCCAGCACGATGACAAACAATGGTACAGTCCATGCTAAAAAGAAGTCAGGATTCCAACCTTATGACAAACAATGGTACAGTCCAGGCTGTAAAGAAGTCAGGATTCCAGCTTGATGACAAACAATGGTACAGTCCAGGCTAAAAAGCATTCAGGATTCCACCCTGAAGACAAACAATGGTACAGTCCATGCAAATAGAAGTCAGGATTCCAAACTCATGGTAATCAATAGTACAGTCCAGGCTAAATAGGAATCAGGATTCCACCCTGAACACAAACAATGGTACAGTCCATGCTAAAAAGAAGTCAGGATTCCAGCCTTATGACAAACAATGGTACAGTCCAGGCTAAAAAGGGGTCAGGATTCCAACCTTATGACAAACAATGGTACAGTCCAGGCTAAATAGGAATCAGGATTCCACCCTGAGGACAAGCAATGGTACAGTCCATGCTAAAAAGATGTCAGGATTCCAGCCTCATGGCAAACAATGGTAGAGTCCAGGCTAAAAAGGAATCAGGATTCCACCCTGAAAACAAACAATGGTACAGTCCATGCTAAAAAGAACTCAGGATTCCAGCTTGATGACAAACAATGGTACAGTCCAGGCTAAAAAGCATTCAGGATTCCAGCATGATGACAATCAATAGTACAGTCCATGCTAAAAAGATGTCAGGATTCCAGCCTTATGACAAACAATGGTACAGTCCAGGCTAAAAAGATGTCAGGATTCCAAACTCATGGCAAACAATGGTACAGTCCAGGCTAAAAGGTATCAGGATTCCAGCATGATGACAAACAATGGTACAGTCCATGCTAAAAAGAAGTCAGGATTCCAACCTTATGACAAACAATGGTACAGTCCAGGCAAAAAAAGGGGTCAGGATTCCAACCTTATGACAAACAATGGTACAGTCCAGGCTAAATAGGAATCAGGATTCCACCCTGAGGACAAGCAATGGTACAGTCCATGCTAAAAAGATTTCAGGATTCCAGCCTCATGGCAAACAATGGTAGAGTCCATGCTAAAAAGAAGTCAGGATTCCAAACTGTTGACAAACAATGGTACAGTCCAGCCTAAAAAGGGGTCAGGATTCCAACCTTATGACAAACAATGGTACAGTCCAGGCTAAATAGGAATCAGGATTCCACCCATAGACAAACAATGGTACAGTCCATGCTAAAAAGAAGTCAGGATTCCAGCCTTATGACAAACAATGGTACAGTCCAGGCTAAAAAGGGGTCAGGTTTCCACCCTGAACACAAACAATGGTACAGTCCATGCTAAAAAGAAGTCAGGATTCCAAACTCATGGCAAACAATGGTACAGTCCAGGCTAAAAAGGTATCAGGATTCCAGCACGATGACAAACAATGGTACAGTCCATGCTAAAAAGAAGTCAGGATTCCAAACTTATGACAAACAATGGTACAGTCCAGGCTATAAAGAAGTGAGGATTCCAGCTTGATGACAAACAATGGTACAGTCCAGGCTAAAAAGCATTCAGGATTTCACCCTGAAGACAAACAATGGTACAGTCCATGCAAAAAGAAGTCAGGATTCCAAACTCATGGTAAACAATGGTACAGTCCAGGCTAAAAAGGGGTCAGCATTCCAACCTTATGATAAACAATGGTACAGTCCAGGCT
Organism: Chromobotia macracanthus; assembly: GCA_036877525.1. NCBI lineage: Eukaryota > Metazoa > Chordata > Actinopteri > Cypriniformes > Botiidae > Chromobotia > Chromobotia macracanthus. Next base: position 790,612 of record JAZGTH010000129.1, read on the forward strand.
AAATAGGAATCAGGATTCCACCCTGAGGACAAGCAATGGTACAGTCCAGGCTAAAAAGGTATCAGGATTCCAGCACGATGACAAACAATGGTACAGTCCATGCTAAAAAGAAGTCAGGATTCCAAACTTATGACAAACAATGGTACAGTCCAGGCTATAAAGAAGTGAGGATTCCAGCTTGATGACAAACAATGGTACAGTCCAGGCTAAAAAGCATTCAGGATTTCACCCTGAAGACAAACAATGGTACAGTCCATGCAAAAAGAAGTCAGGATTCCAAACTCATGGTAAACAATGGTACAGTCCAGGCTAAAAAGGGGTCAGCATTCCAACCTTATGATAAACAATGGTACAGTCCATGCTAAAAAGAAGTCAGGATTCCAAACTGATGACAAACAATGGTACAGTCCAGCCTAAAAAGGGGTCAGGATTCCAACCTTTTGACAAACAATGGTACAGTCCAGGCTAAATAGGAATCAGGATTCCACCCATAGACAAACAATGGTACAGTCCATGCTAAAACGAAGTCAGGATTCCAGCCTTATGACAAACAATGGTACAGTCCAGGCTAAAAAGGGGTCAGGATTCCACCCTGAACACAAACAATGGTACAGTCCATGCTAAAAAGATGTCAGGATTCCAAACTCATGGCAAACAATGGTACAGTGCAGCCTAAAAAGGGGTCAGGATTCCAACCTTTTGACAAACAATGGTACAGTCCATGCTAAAAAGAAGTCAGGATTCCAGCCTTATGACAAACAATGGTACAGTCCAGGCTAAAAAGGGGTCAGGATTCCACCCTGAACACAAACAATGGTACAGTCCATGCTAAAAAGATGTCAGGATTCCAAACTCATGGCAAACAATGGTACAGTCCAGCCTAAAAAGGGGTCAGGATTCCAACCTTTTGACAAACAATGGTACAGTCCATGCTAAAAAGAAGTCAGGATTCCAGCCTTATGACAAACAATGGTACAGTCCAGGCTAAAAAGGGGTCAGGATTCCACCCTGAACACAAACAATGGTACAGTCCATGCTAAAAAGAAGTCAGGATTCCAACATGATGACAAACAATGGTACAGTCCATGCTAAAAAGAAGTCAGGATTCCAAACTGATGACAAACAATAGTACAGTCCAGCCTAAAAAGGGGTCAGGATTCCAACCTTATGACAAACAATGGTACAGTCCAGGCTAAATAGGAATCAGGATTCCACCCATAGACAAACAATGGTACAGTCCATGCTAAAAAGAAGCCAGGATTCCAGCCTTATGACAAACAATGGTACAGTCCAGGCTAAAAAGGGGTCAGGATTCCACCCTGAACACAAACAATGGTACAGTCCATGCTAAAAAGATGTCAGGATTCCAAACTCATGGCAAACAATGGTACAGTCCAGGCTAAAAAGGTATCAGGATTCCAGCACGATGACAAACAATGGTACAGTCCATGCTAAAAAGAAGTCAGGATTCCAACCTTATGACAAACAATGGTACAGTCCAGGCTATAAAGAAGTCAGGATTCCAGCCTGATGGCAAACAATGGTAGAGTCCAGGCTAAAAAGACATCAGGATTCCACCATGATGACATACAATGGTACAGTCCAGGCTAAAAAGGATTCAGGATTACTGCCTGATGGCAAACAATGGTAGAGTCCAGGCTAAAAAGGAGTCAGGATTCCTGCCTGATGACAAACAATGGTAGAGTCCAGGCTAAAAAGGAATCAGGATTCCACCCTGAAGACAAACAATGGTACAGGCCATGCTAAAAATATATTAGGATTCCAGCCTCATGGCAAACAATGGTAGAGTCCAGGCTAAAAAGAAATCAGGATTCCACCCAAAGACAAACAATGGTACAGGCCATGATAAAAATATATTAGGATTCCAGCCTCATGGCAAACAATGGTAGAGTCCAGGCTAAAAAGAAATCAGGATTCCACCCATAGACAAACAATGGTACAGTCCATGCTAAAAATATGTCAGGATTCCAGCCTCATGGCAAACAATAGTAGAGTCCAGGTTAAAAAGGAATCAGGATTCCACCCTGAAAACAAACAATGGTACAGTCCATGCTATAAAGAAGTCAGGATTCCAGCTTGATGACAAACAATGGTACAGTCCAGGCTAAAAAGAAGTCAGGATTCCAAACTTATTGTAAACAATGGTACAGTCCAGGCTAAAAAGGGGTCAGGATTCCAACCTTATGACAAACAATGGTACAGTCCAGGCTAAATAGGAATCAGGATTCCACCCATAGACAAACAATGGTACAGTCCATGCTAAAAAGAAGTCAGGATTCCAGCCTTATGACAAACAATGGTACAGTCCAGGCTAAAAAGGGGTCAGGATTCCAACCTTATGACAAACAATGGTACAGTCCAGGCTAAATAGGAATCAGGATTCCACCCTGAGGACAAGCAATGGTACAGTAAATGCTAAAACGATGTCAGGATTCCAGCCTCATGGCAAACAATGGTAGAGTCCAGGCTAAAAAGGAATCAGGATTCCACCCTGAAAACAAACAATGGTACAGTCCATGCTAAAAAAAACTCAGGATTCCAGCTTGATGACAAACAATGGTACAGTCCAGGCTAAAAAGCATTCAGGATTCCAGCATGATGACAAACAATAGTACAGTCCATGCTAAAAAGAAGTCAGGATTCCAGCCTTATGACAAACAATGGTACAGTCCAGGCTAAAAAGGGGTCAGGATTCCATCCTAAACACAAACAATGGTACAGTCCATGCTAAAAAGATGTCAGGATTCCAAACTCATGGCAAACAATGGTACAGTCCAGGCTAAAAAGGTATCAGGATTCCAGCATGATGACAAACAATGGTGCAGTCCATGCTAAAAAGAAGTCAGGATTCCAACCTTATGACAAACAATGGTACAGTCCAGGCAAAAAAGGGGTCAGGATTCCAACCTTATGACAAACAATGGTACAGTCCAGGCTAAATAGGAATCAGGATTCCACCCTGAGGACAAACAATGGTACAGTCCATGCTAAAAAGATTTCAGGATTCCAGCCTCATGGCAAACAATGGTAGAGTCCAGGCAAAAAGGAATCAGAATTCCAGCCTGATGACAAACAATGGTACAGTCCATGCTAAAAAGAAGTCAGGATTCCAACATGATGACAAACAATGGTACAGTCCATGCTAAAAAGAAGTCAGGATTCCAAACTGATGACAAACAATAGTACAGTCCAGCCTAAAAAGGGGTCAGGATTCCAACCTTATGACAAACAATGGTACAGTCCAGGCTAAATAGGAATCAGGATTCCACCCATAGACAAACAATGGTACAGTCCATGCTAAAAAGAAGTCAGGATTCCAGCCTTATGACAAACAATGGTACAGTCCAGGCTAAAAAGGGGTCAGGATTCCACCCTGAACACAAACAATGGTACAGTCCATGCTAAAAAGATGTCAGGATTCCAAACTCATGGCAAACAATGGTACAGTCCAGGCTAAAAAGGTATCAGGATTCCAGCACGATGGCAAACAATGGTACAGTCCATGCTAAAAAGAAGTCAGGATTCCAACCTTATGACAAACAATGGTACAGTCCAGGCTATAAAGATGTCAGGATTCCAGCTTGATAACAAACAATGGTACAGTCCAGGCTAAAAAGCATTCAGGATTCCACCCTGAAGACAAACAATGGTACAGTCCATGCAAAAAGAAGTCAGGATTCCAAACTCATGGTAAACAATGGTACAGTCCAGGCTAAATAGGAATCAGGATTCCACCCATAGACAAACAATGGTACAGTCCATGCTAAAAAGAAGTCAGGATTCCAGCCTTATGACAAACAATGGTACAGTCCAGGCTAAAAAGGGGTCAGATTCCACCCTGAACACAAACAATGGTACAGTCCATGCTAAAAAGATGTCAGGATTCCAAACTCATGGCAAACAATGGTACAGTCCAGGCTAAAAAGGTATCAGGATTCCAGCACGATGACAAACAATGGTACAGTCCATGCAAAAAAGAAGTCAGGATTCCAACCTTATGACAAACAATGGTACAGTCCAGGCTATAAAGAAGTCAGGATTCCAGCTTGATAACAAACAATGGTACAGTCCAGGCTAAAAAGCATTCAGGATTCCACCCTGAAGACAAACAATGGTACAGTCCATGCAAAAAGAAGTCAGGATTCCAAACTCATGGTAAACAATGGTACAGTCCACGCTAAATAGGAATCAGGTTTCCACCCATAGACAAACAATGGTACAGTCCATGCTAAAAAGAAGTCAGGATTCCAGCCTTATGACAAACAATGGTACAGTCCAGGCTAAAAAGGGGTCAGGATACCAACCTTATGACAAACAATGGTACAGTCCAGGCTAAATAGGAATCAGGATTCCACCCTGAGGACAAGCAATGGTACAGTCCATGCTAAAAAGATGTCAGGATTCCAGCCTCATGGCAAACAATGGTAGAGTCCAGGCTAAAAAGGAATCAGGATTCCACCCTGAAAACAAACAATGGTACAGTCCATGCTAAAAAGAACTCAGGATTCCAGCTTGATGACAAACAATGGTACAGTCCAGGCTAAAAAGGTATCAGGATTCCAGCACGATGACAAACAATGGTACAGTCCATGCAAAAAAGAAGTCAGGATTCCAACCTTATGACAAACAATGGTACAGTCCAGGCTATAAAGAAGTCAGGATTCCAGCTTGATAACAAAGAATGGTACAGTCCAGGCTAAAAAGCATTCAGGATTCCACCCTGAAGACAAACAATGGTACAGTCCATGCAAAAAGAAGTCAGGATTCCAAACTCATGGTAAACAATGGTACAGTCCAGGCTAAATAGGAATCAGGATTCCACCCATAGACAAACAATGGTACAGTCCATGCTAAAAAAGAAGTCAGGATTCCAGCCTTATGACAAACAATGGTACAGTCCAGGCTAAAAAGGGGTCAGGATTCCAACCTTATGACAAACAATGGTACAGTCCAGGTTAAATAGGAATCAGGATTCCACCCTGAGGACAAGCAATGGTACAGTCCATGCTAAAAAGATTTCAGGATTCCAGCCTCATGGCAAACAATGGTAGAGTCCAGGCTAAAAAGGAATCAGGATTCCACCCTGAAGACAAACAATGGTACAGTCCATGCAAAAAGAAGTCAGGATTCCAGCCTTATGACAAACAATGGTACAGTCCAGGCTAAAAAGGGGTCAGGATTCCAACCTTATGACAAACAATGGTACAGTCCAGGCTAAATAGGAATCAGGATTCCACCCTAAGGACAAGCAATGGTACAGTCCATGCTAAAAAGATTTCAGGATTCCAGCCTCATGGCAAACAATGGTAGAGTCCAGGCAAAAAAGGAATCAGAATTCCAGCCTGATGACAAACAATGGTACAGTCCATGCTAAAAAGAAGTCAGGATTCCAACATGATGACAAACAATGGTACAGTCCATGCTAAAAAGAAGTCAGGATTCCAAACTGATGACAAACAATGGTACAGTCCAGCCTAAAAAGGGTCAGGATTCCAACCTTATGACAAACAATGGTACAGTCCAGGCTAAATAGGAATCAGGATTCCACCCTGAGGACAAGCAATGGTACAGTCCATGCTAAAACGATGTCAGGATTCCAGCCTCATGGCAAACAATGGTAGAGTCCAGGCTAAAAAGGAATCAGGATTCCACCCTGAAAACAAACAATGGTACAGTCCATGCTAAAAAGAACTCAGGATTCCAGCTTGATGACAAACAATGGTACAGTCCAGGCTAAAAAGCATTCAGGATTCCAGCATGATGACAAACAATAGTACAGTCCATGCTAAAAAGAAGTCAGGATTCCAGCCTTATGACAAACAATGGTACAGTCCAGGCTAAAAAGGGGTCAGGATTCCACCCTGAACACAAACAATGGTACAGTCCATGCTAAAAAGATGTCAGGATTCCAAACTCATGGCAAACAATGGTACAGTCCAGGCTAAAAAGGTATCAGGATTCCAGCATGATGACAAACAATGGTACAGTCCATGCTAAAAAGAAGTCAGGATTCCAACCTTATGACAAACAATGGTACAGTCCAGGCAAAAAAGGGGTCAGGATTCCAACCTTATGACAAACAATGGTACAGTCCAGGCTAAATAGGAATCAGGATTCCACCCTGAGGACAAGCAATGGTACAGTCCATGCTAAAAAGATTTCAGGATTCCAGCCTCATGGCAAACAATGGTAGAGTCCAGGCAAAAAAGGAATCAGAATTCCAGCCTGATGACAAACAATGGTACAGTCCATGCTAAAAAGAAGTCAGGATTTCAACATGATGACAAACAATGGTACAGTCCATGCTAAAAAGAAGTCAGGATTCCAAACTGATGACAAACAATGGTACAGTCCAGCCTAAAAAGGGGTCAGGATTCCAACCTTTTGACAAACAATGGTACAGTCCAGGCTAAATAGGAATCAGGATTCCACCCATAGACAAACAATGGTACAGTCCATGCTAAAACGAAGTCAGGATTCCAGCCTTATGACAAACAATGGTACAGTCCAGGCTAAAAAGGGGTCTGGATTCCACCCTGAACACAAACAATGGTACAGTCCATGCTAAAAAGATGTCAGGATTCCAAACTCATGGCAAACAATGGTACAGTGCAGCCTAAAAAGGGGTCAGGATTCCAACCTTTTGACAAACAATGGTACAGTCCATGCTAAAAAGAAGTCAGGATTCCAGCCTTATGACAAACAATGGTACAGTCCAGGCTAAAAAGGGGTCAGGATTCCACCCTGAACACAAACAATGGTACAGTCCATGCTAAAAAGATGTCAGGATTCCAAACTCATGGCAAGCAATGGTACAGTCCAGGCTAAAAAGGTATCAGGATTCCAGCACGATGACAAACAATGGTACAGTCCATGCAAAGAAGAAGTCAGGATTCCAACCTTATGACAAACAATGGTACAGTCCAGGCTATAAAGAAGTCAGGATTCCAGCTTGATAACAAACAATGGAACAGTCCATGCTAAAAAGCATTCAGGATTCCACCCTGAAGACAAACAATGGTACAGTCCATGCAAAAAGAAGTCAGGATTCCAAACTCATGGTAAACAATGTTACAGTCCACGCTAAATAGGAATCAGGTTTCCACCCATAGACAAACAATGGTACAGTCCATGCTAAAAAGAAGTCAGGATTCCAGCCTTATGACAAACAATGGTACAGTCCAGGCTAAAAAGGGGTCAGGATACCAACCTTATGACAAACAATGGTACAGTCCAGGCTAAATAGGAATCAGGATTCCACCCTGAGGACAAGCAATGGTACAGTCCATGCTAAAAAAGATGTCAGGATTCCAGCCTCATGGCAAACAATGGTAGAGTCCAGGCTAAAAAGGAATCAGGATTCCACCCTGAAAACAAACAATGGTACAGTCCATGCTAAAAAGAACTCAGGATTCCAGCTTGATGACAAACAATGGTACAGTCCAGGCTAAAAAGGTATCAGGATTCCAGCACGATGACAAACAATGGTACAGTCCATGCTAAAAAGAAGTCAGGATTCCAACCTTATGACAAACAATGGTACAGTCCAGGCTATAAAGAAGTCAGGATTCCAGCTTGATAACAAACAATGGTACAGTCCAGGCTAAAAAGCATTCAGGATTCCACCCTGAAGACAAACAATGGTACAGTCCATGCAAAAAGAAGTCAGGATTCCAAACTCATGGTAAACAATGGTACAGTCCAGGCTAAATAGGAATCAGGATTCCACCCATAGACAAACAATGGTACAGTCCATGCTAAAAAGAAGTCAGGATTCCAGCCTTATGACAAACAATGGTACAGTCCAGGCTAAAAAGGGGTCAGGATTCCAACCTTATGACAAACAATGGTACAGTCGAGGCTAAATAGGAATCAGGATTCCACCCTGAGAACAAGCAATGGTACAGTCCATGCTAAAAAGATTTCAGGATTCCAGCCTCATGGCAAACAATGGTAGAGTCCAGGCTAAAAAGGAATCAGGATTCCACCCTGAAAACAAACAATGGTACAGTCCATGCTAAAAAGAACTCAGGATTCCAGCTTGATGACAAACAATGGTACAGTCCAGGCTAAAAAGCATTCAGGATTCCAGCATGATGACAAACAATAGTACAGTCCATGCTAAAACGAAGTCAGGATTCCAGCCTTATGACAAACAATGGTACAGTCCAGGCTAAAAAGGGGTCTGGATTCCACCCTGAACACAAACAATGGTACAGTCCATGCTAAAAAGATGTCATGATTCCAAACTCATGGCAAACAATGGTACAGTGCAGCCTAAAAAGGGGTCAGGATTCCAACCTTTTGACAAACAATGGTACAGTCCATGCTAAAAAGAAGTCAGGATTCCAGCCTTATGACAAACAATGGTACAGTCCAGGCTAAAAAGGGGTCAGGATTCCACCCTGAACACAAACAATGGTACAGTCCATGCTAAAAAGATGTCAGGATTCCAAACTCATGGCAAGCAATGGTACAGTCCAGGCTAAAAAGGTATCAGGATTCCAGCACGATGACAAACAATGGTACAGTCCATGCAAAGAAGAAGTCAGGATTCCAACCTTATGACAAACAATGGTACAGTCCAGGCTATAAAGAAGTCAGGATTCCAGCTTGATAACAAACAATGGAACAGTCCAGGCTAAAAAGCATTCAGGATTCCACCCTGAAGACAAACAATGGTACAGTCCATGCAAAAAGAAGTCAGGATTCCAAACTCATGGTAAACAATGTTACAGTCCACGCTAAATAGGAATCAGGTTTCCACCCATAGACAAACAATGGTACAGTCCATGCTAAAAAGAAGTCAGGATTCCAGCCTTATGACAAACAATGGTACAGTCCAGGCTAAAAAGGGGTCAGGATACCAACCTTATGACAAACAATGGTACAGTCCAGGCTAAATAGGAATCAGGATTCCACCCTGAGGACAAGCAATGGTACAGTCCATGCTAAAAAGATGTCAGGATTCCAGCCTCATGGCAAACAATGGTAGAGTCCAGGCTAAAAGGAATCAGGATTCCACCCTGAAAACAAACAATGGTACAGTCCATGCTAAAAAGAACTCAGGATTCCAGCTTGATGACAAACAATGGTACAGTCCAGGCTAAAAAGGTATCAGGATTCCAGCACGATGACAAACAATGGTACAGTCCATGCTAAAAAAGAAGTCAGGATTCCAACCTTATGACAAACAATGGTACAGTCCAGGCTATAAAGAAGTCAGGATTCCAGCTTGATAACAAACAATGGTACAGTCCAGGCTAAAAGCATTCAGGATTCCACCCTGAAGACAAACAATGGTACAGTCCATGCAAAAAAGAAGTCAGGATTCCAAACTCATGGCAAACAATGGTACAGTCCAGGGTAAAAAGGTATCAGGATTCCAGCATGATGACAAACATTGGTACAGTCCATGCTAAAAAGCATTCAGGATTCCACCCTGAAGACAAACAATGGTACAGTCTATGCAAAAAGAAGTCAGGATTCCAAACTCATGGTAAACAATGGTACAGTCCAGGCTAAATAGGAATCAGGATTCCACCCATAGACAAACAATGGTACAGTCCATGCTAAAAAGAAGTCAGGATTCCAGCCTTATGACAAACAATGGTACAGTCCAGGCTAAAAAGGGGTCAGGATTCCAACCTTATGACAAACAATGGTACAGTCCAGGCTAAATAGGAATCAGGATTCCACCCTGAGGACAAGCAATGGTACAGTCCATGCTAAAAAGATTTCAGGATTCCAGCCTCATGGCAAACAATGGTAGAGTCCAGGCTAAAAAGGAATCAGGATTCCACCCTGAAAACAAACAATGGTACAGTCCATGCTAAAAAGAACTCAGGATTCCAGCTTGATGACAAACAATGGTACAGTCCAGGCTAAAAAGCATTCAGGATTCCAGCATGATGACAAACAATAGTACAGTCCATGCTAAAAAGAAGTCAGGATTCCAGCCTTATGACAAACAATGGTACAGTCCAGGCTAAAAAGGGGTCTGGATTCCACCCTGAACACAAACAATGGTACAGTCCATGCTAAAAAGATGTCAGGATTCCAAACTCATGGCAAACAATGGTACAGTCCAGGGTAAAAAGGTATCAGGATTCCAGCATGATGACAAACATTGGTACAGTCCATGCTAAAAAGAAGTCAGGATTCCAACCTTATGACAAACAATGGTACAGTCCAGGCAAAAAAGGGGTCAGGATTCCAACCTTATGACAAACAATGGTACAGTCCAGGCTAAATAGGAATCAGGATTCCACCTATAGACAAACAATGGTACAGTCCCTGCTAAAAAGAAGTCAGGATTCCAGCCTTATGACAAACAATGGTACAGTCCAGGCTAAAATGGGGTCAGGATTCCACCCTGAACACAAACAATGGTACAGTCCATGCTAAAAAGAAGTCAGGATTCCAAACTCATGGCAAACAATGGTACAGTCCAGGCTTTAAAGAAGTCAGGATTCCAACCTTATGACAAACAATGGTACAGTCCATGCTAAAAAGAAGTCAGGATTCCAACCTTATGACAAACAATGGTACAGTCCAGGCTATAAAGAAGTCAGGATTCCAGCTTGATGACAAACAATGGTACAGTCCAGGCTAAAAAGCATTCAGGATTCCACCCTGAAGACAAACAATGGTACAGTCCATGCAAAAAGAAGTCAGGATTCCAAACTCAAGGTAAACAATGGTACAGTCCAGGCTAATAAGGGGTCAGCATTCCAACCTTATGACAAACAATGGTACAGTCCAGGCTAAATAGGAATCAGGATTCCACCCTGAGGACAAGCAATGGTACAGTCCATGCTAAAAAGATGTCAGGATTCCAGCCTCATGGCAAACAATGGTAGAGTCCAGGTTAAAAAGGAATCAGGATTCCAGCCTTATGACAAAAAATGGTACAGTCCAGGCTAAAAAGGGGTCAGGATTCCACCCTGAACACAAACAATGGTACAGTCCATGCTAAAAAGATGTCAGGATTCCAAACTCATGTCAAACAATGGTACAGTCCAGGCTAAAAAGGTATCAGGATTCCAGCATGATGACAAACAATGGTACAGTCCATGCTAAAAAGAAGTCAGGATTCCAACCTTTTGACAAACAATGGTACAGTCCAGGCAAAAAAGGGGTCAGGATTCCACCCATAGACAAACAATGGTACAGTCCATCCTAAAAACAAGTCAGGATTCCAGCCTTATGAGAAACAATGGTACAGTCCAGGCTAAAATGGGGTCAGGATTCCACCCTGAACACAAACAATGGTACAGTCCATGCTAAAAAGAAGTCAGGATTCCAAACTCATGGCAAACAATGGTACAGTCCAGGCTATAAAGAAGTCAGGATTCCAACCTTATGACAAACAATGGTACAGTCCAGGCTATAAAGAAGTCAGGATTCCAGCTTGATGACAAACAATGGTACAGTCCAGGCTAAAAAGCATTCAGGATTCCACCCTGAAGACAAACAATGGTACAGTCCATGCAAAAAGAAGTCAGGATTCCAAACTCAAGGTAAACAATGGTACAGTCCAGGCTAAAAAAGGGGTCAGCATTCCAACCTTATGACAAACAATGGTACAGTCCAGGCTAAATAGGAATCAGGATTCCACCCTGAGGACAAGCAATGGTACAGTCCATGCTAAAAAGAAGTCAGGATTCCAGCTTGATGACAAACAATGGTACAGTCCAGGCTAAAAAGCATTCAGGATTCCAGCATGATGACAAACAATGGTACAGTCCATGCTAAAAAGAAGTCAGGATTCCAGCATGATGACAAACAATGGTACAGTCCAGGCTAAAAAGGGGTCAGGATTCCACCCTGAACACAAACAATGGTACAGTCCATGCTAAAAAGATGTCAGGATTCCAAACTCATGTCAAACAATGGTACAGTCCAGGCAAAAAAGGGGTCAGGATTCCAACCTTATGACAAACAATGGTACAGTCCAGCCTAAAAAGGGGTCAGGATTCCAAACTTATGACAAACAATGGTACAGTCCAGGCTAAATAGGAATCAGGATTCCACCTATAGACAAACAATGGTACAGTCCATCCTAAAAACAAGTCAGGATTCCAGCCTTATGAGAAACAATGTTACAGTCCAGGCTAAAAAGGGGTCAGGATTCCACCCTGAACACAAACAATGGTACAGTCCATGCTAAAAAGAAGTCAGGATTCCAAACTCATGGCAAAACAATGGTACAGTCCAGGCTATAAAGAAGTCAGGATTCCAACCTTATGACAAACAATGGTACAGTCCATGCTAAAAAGAAGTCAGGATTCCAACCTTATGACAAACAATGGTACAGTCCAGGCTATAAAGAAGTCAGGATTCCAGCTTGATGACAAACAATGGTACAGTCCAGGCTAAAAAGCATTCAGGATTCCACCCTGAAGACAAACAATGGTACAGTCCATGCAAAAAGAAGTCAGGATTCCAAACTCAAGGTAAACAATGGTACAGTCCAGGCTAAAAAGGGGTCAGCATTCCAACCTTATGACAAACAATGGTACAGTCCAGGCTAAATAGGAATCAGGATTCCACCCTGAGGACAAGCAATGGTACAGTCCATGCTAAAAAGATGTCAGGATTCCAGCCTCATGGCAAACAATGGTAGAGTCCAGGTTAAAAAGGAATCAGGATTCCACCCTGAAAACAAACAATGGTACAGTCCATGCTAAAAAGAAGTCAGGATTCCAGCTTGATGACAAACAATGGTACAGTCCAGGCTAAAAAGCATTCAGGATTCCAGCATGATGACAAACAATGGTACAGTCCATGCTAAAAAGAAATCAGGATTCCAGCCTTATGACAAACAATGGTACAGTCCAGGCTAAAAGGGGTCAGGATTCCACCCTGAACACAAACAATGGTACAGTCCATGCTAAAAAGATGTCAGGATTCCAAACTCATGTCAAACAATGGTACAGTCCAGGCAAAAAGGGGTAAGGATTCCAACCTTATGACAAACAATGGTACAGTCCAGCCTAAAAAGGGGTCAGGATTCCAAACTTATGACAAACAATGGTACAGTCCAGGCTAAATAGGAATCAGGATTCCACCTATAGACAAACAATGGTACAGTCCATCCTAAAAACAAGTCAGGATTCCAGCCTTATGAGAAACAATGTTACAGTCCAGGCTAAAAGGGGTCAGGATTCCACCCTGAACACAAACAATGGTACAGTCCATGCTAAAAAGAAGTCAGGATTCCAAACTCATGGCAAACAATGGTACAGTCCAGGCTATAAAGAAGTCAGGATTCCAACCTTATGACAAACAATGGTACAGTCCATGCTAAAAAGAAGTCAGGATTCCAACCTTATGACAAACAATGGTACAGTCCAGGCTATAAAGAAGTCAGGATTCCAGCTTGATGACAAACAATGGTACAGTCCAGGCTAAAAAGCATTCAGGATTCCACCCTGAAGACAAACAATGGTACAGTCCATGTAAAAAGAAGTCAGGATTCCAAACTCAAGGTAAACAATGGTACAGTCCAGGCTAAAAAGGGGTCAGCATTCCAACCTTATGACAAACAATGGTACAGTCCAGGCTAAATAGGAATCAGGATTCCACCCTGAGGACAAGCAATGGTACAGTCCATGCTAAAAAGATGTCAGGATTCCAGCCTCATGGCAAACAATGGTAGAGTCCAGGTTAAAAGGAATCAGGATTCCACCCTGAAAACAAACAATGGTACAGTCCATGCTAAAAAGAAGTCAGGATTCCAGCTTGATGACAAACAATGGTACAGTCCAGGCTAAAAAGCATTCAGGATTCCAGCATGATGACAAACAATGGTACAGTCCATGCTAAAAAGAAATCAGGATTCCAGCCTTATGACAAACAATGGTACAGTCCAGGCTAAAAAGGGGTCAGGATTCCACCCTGAACACAAACAATGGTACAGTCCATGCTAAAAAGATGTCAGGATTCCAAACTCATGTCAAACAATGGTACAGTCCAGGCTAAAAAGGTATCAGGATTCCAGCATGATGGCAAACAATGGTACTGTCCATGCTAAAAAGAAGTCAGGATTCCAACCTTATGACAAACAATGGTACAGTCCATGCTAAAAAGAAGTCAGGATTCCAACCTTATGACAAACAATGGTACAGTCCAGGCTATAAAGAAGTCAGGATTCCAGCTTGATGACAAACAATGGTACAGTCCAGGCTAAAAAGCATTCAGGATTCCACCCTGAAGACAAACAATGGTACAGTCCATGTAAAAAGAAGTCAGGATTCCAAACTCAAGGTAAACAATGGTACAGTCCAGGCTAAAAAGGGGTCAGCATTCCAACCTTATGACAAACAATGGTACAGTCCAGGCTAAATAGGAATCAGGATTCCACCCTGAGGACAAGCAATGGTACAGTCCATGCTAAAAAGATGTCAGGATTCCAGCCTCATGGCAAACAATGGTAGAGTCCAGGTTAAAAAGGAATCAGGATTCCACCCTGAAAACAAACAATGGTACAGTCCATGCTAAAAAGAAGTCAGGATTCCAGCTTGATGACAAACAATGGTACAGTCCAGGCTAAAAAGCATTCAGGATTCCAGCATGATGACAAACAATGGTACAGTCCATGCTAAAAAGAAATCAGGATTCCAGCCTTATGACAAACAATGGTACAGTCCAGGCTAAAAAGGGGTCAGGATTCCACCCTGAACACAAACAATGGTACAGTCCATGCTAAAAAGATGTCAGGATTCCAAACTCATGTCAAACAATGGTACAGTCCAGGCAAAAAAGGGGTCAGGATTCCAACCTTATGACAAACAATGGTACAGTCCAGCCTAAAAAGGGGTCAGGATTCCAAACTTATGACAAACAATGGTACAGTCCAGGCTAAATAGGAATCAGGATTCCACCTATAGACAAACAATGGTACAGTCCATCCTAAAAACAAGTCAGGATTCCAGCCTTATGAGAAACAATGTTACAGTCCAGGCTAAAAAGGGGTCAGGATTCCACCCTGAACACAAACAATGGTACAGTCCATGCTAAAAAGAAGTCAGGATTCCAAACTCATGGCAAACAATGGTACAGTCCAGGCTATAAAGAAGTCAGGATTCCAACCTTATGACAAACAATGGTACAGTCCATGCTAAAAAGAAGTCAGGATTCCAACCTTATGACAAACAATGGTACAGTCCAGGCTATAAAGAAGTCAGGATTCCAGCTTGATGACAAACAATGGTACAGTCCAGGCTAAAAAGCATTCAGGATTCCACCCTGAAGACAAACAATGGTACAGTCCATGTAAAAAGAAGTCAGGATTCCAAACTCAAGGTAAACAATGGTACAGTCCAGGCTAAAAAGGGGTCAGCATTCCAACCTTATGACAAACAATGGTACAGTCCAGGCTAAATAGGAATCAGGATTCCACCCTGAGGACAAGCAATGGTACAGTCCATGCTAAAAAGATGTCAGGATTCCAGCCTCATGGCAAACAATGGTAGAGTCCAGGTTAAAAAGGAATCAGGATTCCACCCTGAAAACAAACAATGGTACAGTCCATGCTAAAAAGAAGTCAGGATTCCAGCTTGATGACAAACAATGGTACAGTCCAGGCTAAAAGCATTCAGGATTCCAGCATGATGACAAACAATGGTACAGTCCATGCTAAAAAGAAATCAGGATTCCAGCCTTATGACAAACAATGGTACAGTCCAGGCTAAAAAGGGGTCAGGATTCCACCCTGAACACAAACAATGGTACAGTCCATGCTAAAAAGATGTCAGGATTCCAAACTCATGTCAAACAATGGTACAGTCCAAGGCTAAAAAGGTATCAGGATTCCAGCATGATGGCAAACAATGGTACTGTCCATGCTAAAAAGAAGTCAGGATTCCAACCTTTTGACAAACAATGGTACAGTCCAGGCAAAAAAGGGGTCAGGATTCCAACCTTATGACAAACAATGGTACAGTCCAGCCTAAAAAGGGGTCAGGATTCCAAACTTATGACAAACAATGGTACAGTCCAGGCTAAATAGGAATCAGGATTCCACCCATAGACAAACAATGGTACAGTCCATCCTAAAAACAAGTCAGGATTCCAGCCTTATGAGAAACAATGGTACAGTCCATGCTAAAAAGATGTCAGGATTCCAGCCTCATGGCAAACAATGGTAGAGTCCAGGCTAAAAAGGAATCAGGATTCCACCCTGAGGACAAGCAATGGTACAGTCCATGCTAAAAAGATGTCAGGATTCCAGCCTCATGGCAAACAATGGTAGAGTCCAGGCTAAAAAGGAATCAGGATTCCACCCTGAGGACAAGCAATGGTAGAGTCCAGGCTAAAAAGGAATCAGGATTCCACCCTGAAAACAAACAATGGTACAGTCCATGCTAAAAAGAACTCAGGATTCCAGCTTGATGACAAACAATGGTACAGTCCAGGCTAAAAAGCATTCAGGATTCCAGCATGATGACAAACAATAGTACAGTCCATGCTAAAAAGATGTCAGGATTCCAGCCTTATGACAAACAATGGTACAGTCCAGGCTAAAAAGGGGTCAGGATTCCACCCTGAACACAAACAATGGTACAGTCCATGCTAAAAAGATGTCAGGATTCCAAACTCATGGCAAACAATGGTACAGTCCAGGCTAAAAAGGTATCAGGATTCCAGCATGATGACAAACAATGGTACAGTCTATGCTAAAAAGAAGTCAGGATTCCAACCTTATGACAAACAATGGTACAGTCCAGCCTAAAAAGGGGTCAGGATTCCAACCTTATGACAAACAATGGTACAGTCCAGGCTAAATAGGAATCAGGATTCCACCTATAGACAAACAATGGTACAGTCCCTGCTAAAAAGAAGTCAGGATTCCAGCCTTATGACAAACAATGGTACAGTCCAGGCTAAAATGGGGTCAGGATTCCACCCTGAACACAAACAATGGTACAGTCCATGCTAAAAAGAAGTCAGGATTCCAAACTCATGGCAAACAATGGTACAGTCCAGGCTTTAAAGAAGTCAGGATTCCAACCTTATGACAAACAATGGTACAGTCCATGCTAAAAAGAAGTCAGGATTCCAACCTTATGACAAACAATGGTACAGTCCAGGCCATAAAGAAGTCAGGATTCCAGCTTGATGACAAACAATGGTACAGTCCAGGCTAAAAAGCATTCAGGATTCCACCCTGAAGACAAACAATGGTACAGTCCATGCAAAAAAGAAGTCAGGATTCCAAACTCAAGGTAAACAATGGTACAGTCCAGGCTAATAAGGGGTCAGCATTCCAACCTTATGACAAACAATGGTACAGTCCAGGCTAAATAGGAATCAGGATTCCACCCTGAGGACAAGCAATGGTACAGTCCATGCTAAAAAGATGTCAGGATTCCAGCCTCATGGCAAACAATGGTAGAGTCCAGGTTAAAAAGGAATCAGGATTCCACCCTGAAAACAAACAATGGTACAGTCCATGCTAAAAAGAAGTCAGGATTCCAGCTTGATGACAAACAATGGTACAGTCCAGGCTAAAAAGCATTCAGGATTCCAGCATGATGACAAACAATGGTACAGTCCATGCTAAAAAGAAGTCAGGATTCCAGCCTTATGACAAAAAATGGTACAGTCCAAGCTAAAAAGGGGTCAGGATTCCACCCTGAACACAAACAATGGTACAGTCCATGCTAAAAAGATGTCAGGATTCCAAACTCATGTCAAACAATGGTACAGTCCAGGCTAAAAAGGTATCAGGATTCCAGCATGATGACAAACAATGGTACAGTCCATGCTAAAAAGAAGTCAGGATTCCAACCTTTTGACAAACAATGGTACAGTCCAGGCAAAAAAGGGGTCAGGATTCCACCCATAGACAAACAATGGTACAGTCCATCCTAAAAACAAGTCAGGATTCCAGCCTTATGAGAAACAATGGTACAGTCCAGGCTAAAAAGGGGTCAGGATTCCACCCTGAACACAAACAATGGTACAGTCCATGCTAAAAAGAAGTCAGGATTCCAAACTCATGGCAAACAATGGTACAGTCCAGGCTATAAAGAAGTCAGGATTCCAACCTTATGACAAACAATGGTACAGTCCAGGCTATAAAGAAGTCAGGATTCCAGCTTGATGACAAACAATGGTACAGTCCAGGCTAAAAAGCATTCAGGATTCCACCCTGAAGACAAACAATGGTACAGTCCATGCAAAAAGAAGTCAGGATTCCAAACTCAAGGTAAACAATGGTACAGTCCAGGCTAAAAAGGGGTCAGCATTCCAACCTTATGACAAACAATGGTACAGTCCAGGCTAAATAGGAATCAGGATTCCACCCTGAGGACAAGCAATGGTACAGTCCATGCTAAAAAGAAGTCAGGATTCCAGCTTGATGACAAACAATGGTACAGTCCAGGCTAAAAAGCATTCAGGATTCCAGCATGATGACAAACAATGGTACAGTCCATGCTAAAAAGAAGTCAGGATTCCAGCCTTATGACAAACAATGGTACAGTCCAGGCTAAAAAGGGGTCAGGATTCCACCCTGAACACAAACAATGGTACAGTCCATGCTAAAAAGATGTCAGGATTCCAAACTCATGTCAAACAATGGTACAGTCCAGGCTAAAAAGGTATCAGGATTCCAGCATGATGACAAACAATGGTACAGTCCATGCTAAAAAGAAGTCAGGATTCCAACCTTTTGACAACAAAGATACAGTCCAGGCAAAAAAGGGGTCAGGATTCCAACCTTATGACAAACAATGGTACAGTCCAGCCTAAAAAGGGGTCAGGATTCCAAACTTATGACAAACAATGGTACAGTCCAGGCTAAATAGGAATCAGGATTCCACCCATAGACAAACAATGGTACAGTCCATCCTAAAAACAAGTCAGGATTCCAGCCTTATGAGAAACAATGTTACAGTCCAGGCTAAAAAGGGGTCAGGATTCCACCCTGAACACAAACAATGGTACAGTCCATGCTAAAAAGAAGTCAGGATTCCAAACTCATGGCAAACAATGGTACAGTCCAGGCTATAAAGAAGTCAGGATTCCAACCTTATGACAAACAATGGTACAGTCCATGCTAAAAAAGAAGTCAGGATTCCAACCTTATGACAAACAATGGTACAGTCCAGGCTATAAAGAAGTCAGGATTCCAGCTTGATGACAAACAATGGTACAGTCCAGGCTAAAAAGCATTCAGGATTCCACCCTGAAGACAAACAATGGTACAGTCCATGTAAAAAGAAGTCAGGATTCCAAACTCAAGGTAAACAATGGTACAGTCCAGGCTAAAAAGGGGTCAGCATTCCAACCTTATGACAAACAATGGTACAGTCCAGGCTAAATAGGAATCAGGATTCCACCCTGAGAACAAGCAATGGTACAGTCCATGCTAAAAAGATGTCAGGATTCCAGCCTCATGGCAAACAATGGTAGAGTCCAGGTTAAAAAGGAATCAGGATTCCACCCTGAAAACAAACAATGGTACAGTCCATGCTAAAAAGAAGTCAGGATTCCAGCTTGATGACAAACAATGGTACAGTCCAGGCTAAAAAGGTATCAGGATTCCAGCATGATGACAAACAATGGTACAGTCCATGCTAAAAAGAAGTCAGGATTCCAACCTTTTGACAAACAATGGTACAGTCCAGGCAAAAAAAGGGGTCAGGATTCCAACCTTATGACAAACAATGGTACAGTCCAGCCTAAAAAGGGGTCAGGATTCCAAACTTATGACAAACAATGGTACAGTCCAGGCTAAATAGGAATCAGGATTCCACCCATAGACAAACAATGGTACAGTCCATCCTAAAAAACAAGTCAGGATTCCAGCCTTATGAGAAACAATGGTACAGTCCATGCTAAAAAGATGTCAGGATTCCAGCCTCATAGCAAACAATGGTAGAGTCCAGGCTAAAAGGAATCAGGATTCCACCCTGAGGACAAGCAATGGTACAGTCCATGCTAAAAAGATGTCAGGATTCCAGCCTCATGGCAAACAATGGTAGAGTCCAGGCTAAAAAGGAATCAGGATTCCACCCTGAGGACAAGCAATGGTAGAGTCCAGGCTAAAAAGGAATCAGGATTCCACCCTGAGGACAAGCAATGGTACAGTCCATGCTAAAAAGATGTCAGGATTCCAGCCTCATGGCAAACAATGGTAGAGTCCAGGCTAAAAAGGAATCAGGATTCCACCCTGAGGACAAGCAATGGTAGAGTCCAGGCTAAAAGGAATCAGGATTCCACCCTGAGGACAAGCAATGGTAGAGTCCAGGCTAAAAAGGAATCAGGATTCCACCCTGAGGACAAGCAATGGTACAGTCCATGCTAAAAAGAAGTCAGGATTCCAGCTTGATGACAAACAATGGTACAGTCCAGGCTAAAAAGCATTCAGGATTCCAACATGATGACAAACAATGGTACAGTCCAGGCTAAAAGGGGTCAGGATTCCACCCTGAACACAAACAATGGTACAGTCCATGCTAAAAAGATGTCAGGATTCCAGCCTCATGGCAAACAATGGTAGAGTCCAGGCTAAAAAGGAATCAGGATTCCACCCTGAGGACAAGCAATGGTACAGTCCATGCTAAAAAGATGTCAGGATTCCAGCCTCATGGCAAACAATGGTACAGTCCATGCTAAAAAGAAGTCAGGATTCCAGCTTGATGACAAACAATGGTACAGTCCAGGCTAAAAAGCATTTAGGATTCCAACATGATGACAAACAATGGTACAGTCCATGCTAAAAAAGATGTCAGGATTCCAACCTTATGACAAATAATGGTACAGTCCAGCCTAAAAGGGGTCAGGATTCCAACCTTATGACAAACAATGGTACAGTCCAGGCTAAATAGGAATCAGGATTCCACCCATAGACAAACAATGGTACAGTCCATGCTAAAAAGAAGTCAGGATTCCAGCCTTATGACAAACAATGGTACAGTCCAGGCTAAAAAGGGGTCAGGATTCCACCCTGAACACAAACAATGGTACAGTCCATGCTAAAAAGATGTCAGGATTCCAAACTCATGTCAAACAATGGTACAGTCCAGGCTAAAAGGTATCAGGATTCCAGCATGATGACAAACAATGGTACAGTCCATGCTAAAAAGAAGTCAGGATTCCAACCTTTTGACAACAAAGATACAGTCCAGGCAAAAAAGGGGTCAGGATTCCAACCTTATGACAAACAATGGTACAGTCCAGCCTAAAAGGGGTCAGGATTCCAAACTTATGACAAACAATGGTACAGTCCAGGCTAAATAGGAATCAGGATTCCACCCATAGACAAACAATGGTACAGTCCATCCTAAAAACAAGTCAGGATTCCAGCCTTATGAGAAACAATGTTACAGTCCAGGCTAAAAAGGGGTCAGGATTCCACCCTGAACACAAACAATGGTACAGTCCATGCTAAAAAGAAGTCAGGATTCCAAACTCATGGCAAACAATGGTACAGTCCAGGCTATAAAGAAGTCAGGATTCCAACCTTATGACAAACAATGGTACAGTCCATGCTAAAAAAGAAGTCAGGATTCCAACCTTATGACAAACAATGGTACAGTCCAGGCTATAAAGAAGTCAGGATTCCAGCTTGATGACAAACAATGGTACAGTCCAGGCTAAAAAGCATTCAGGATTCCACCCTGAAGACAAACAATGGTACAGTCCATGTAAAAAGAAGTCAGGATTCCAAACTCAAGGTAAACAATGGTACAGTCCAGGCTAAAAAGGGGTCAGCATTCCAACCTTATGACAAACAATGGTACAGTCCAGGCTAAATAGGAATCAGGATTCCACCCTGAGAACAAGCAATGGTACAGTCCATGCTAAAAAGATGTCAGGATTCCAGCCTCATGGCAAACAATGGTAGAGTCCAGGTTAAAAAGGAATCAGGATTCCACCCTGAAAACAAACAATGGTACAGTCCATGCTAAAAAGAAGTCAGGATTCCAGCTTGATGACAAACAATGGTACAGTCCAGGCTAAAAAGGTATCAGGATTCCAGCATGATGACAAACAATGGTACAGTCCATGCTAAAAAGAAGTCAGGATTCCAACCTTTTGACAAACAATGGTACAGTCCAGGCAAAAAAGGGGTCAGGATTCCAACCTTATGACAAACAATGGTACAGTCCAGCCTAAAAAGGGGTCAGGATTCCAAACTTATGACAAACAATGGTACAGTCCAGGCTAAATAGGAATCAGGATTCCACCCATAGACAAACAATGGTACAGTCCATCCTAAAAACAAGTCAGGATTCCAGCCTTATGAGAAACAATGGTACAGTCCATGCTAAAAAGATGTCAGGATTCCAGCCTCATAGCAAACAATGGTAGAGTCCAGGCTAAAAAGGAATCAGGATTCCACCCTGAGGACAAGCAATGGTACAGTCCATGCTAAAAAGATGTCAGGATTCCAGCCTCATGGCAAACAATGGTAGAGTCCAGGCTAAAAAGGAATCAGGATTCCACCCTGAGGACAAGCAATGGTAGAGTCCAGGCTAAAAAGGAATCAGGATTCCACCCTGAGGACAAGCAATGGTACAGTCCATGCTAAAAAGAAGTCAGGATTCCAGCTTGATGACAAACAATAGTACAGTCCAGGCTAAAAAGAAGTCAGGATTCCAGCTTGATGACAACCAATGGTACAGTCCAGGCTAAAAAGCATTCAGGATTCCAACATGATGACAAACAATGGTACAGTCCAGGCTAAAAAGGGGTCAGGATTCCACCCTGAACACAAACAATGGTACAGTCCATGCTAAAAAGATGTCAGGATTCCAGCCTCATGGCAAACAATGGTAGAGTCCAGGCTAAAAAGGAATCAGGATTCCACCCTGAGGACAAGCAATGGTAGAGTCCAGGCTAAAAAGGAATCAGGATTCCACCCTGAGGACAAGCAATGGTAGAGTCCAGGCTAAAAAGGAATCAGGATTCCACCCTGAGGACAAGCAATGGTACAGTCCATGCTAAAAAGAAGTCAGGATTCCAGCTTGATGACAAACAATGGTACAGTCCAGGCTAAAAAGCATTCAGGATTCCAACATGATGACAAACAATGGTACAGTCCAGGCTAAAAAGGGGTCAGGATTCCACCCTGAACACAAACAATGGTACAGTCCATGCTAAAAAGATGTCAGGATTCCAGCCTCATGGCAAACAATGGTAGAGTCCAGGCTAAAAAGGAATCAGGATTCCACCCTGAGGACAAGCAATGGTACAGTCCATGCTAAAAAGATGTCAGGATTCCAGCCTCATGGCAAACAATGGTACAGTCCATGCTAAAAAGAAGTCAGGATTCCAGCTTGATGACAAACAATGGTACAGTCCAGGCTAAAAAGCATTTAGGATTCCAACATGATGACAAACAATGGTACAGTCCATGCTAAAAAGATGTCAGGATTCCAACCTTATGACAAATAATGGTACAGTCCAGCCTAAAGGGGTCAGGATTCCAACCTTATGACAAACAATGGTACAGTCCAGGCTAAATAGGAATCAGGATTCCACCCATAGACAAACAATGGTACAGTCCATGCTAAAAAGAAGTCAGGATTCCAGCCTTATGACAAACAATGGTACAGTCCAGGCTAAAAAGAAATCAGGATTCCACCCAAAGACAAACAATGGTACAGTCCATGCTAAAAATATGTCAGGATTCCAGCCTCATGGCAAACAATAGTAGAGTCCAGGTTAATAAGGAATCAGGATTCCACCATGAAAACAAACAATGGTACAGTCCATGCTATTAAGAAGTCAGGATTCCAGCTTGATGACAAACAATGGTACAGTCCAGGCTAAAAAGCATTCAGGATTCCACCATGAAGACAAACAATTGTACAGTCCATGCAAAAAAGAAGTCAGGATTCCAAACTCATGGTAAACAATGGTACAGTCTAGGCTAAAAAGGGGTCAGGATTCCAACCTTATGACAAACAATGGTACAGTCCAGGCTAAATAGGAATCAGGATTCCACCCTGAGGACAAGCAATGGTACAGTCCATGCTAAAAAGATGTCAGGATTCCAGCCTCATGGCAAACAATGGTACAGTCCAGGCTAAAAAGCATTCAGGATTCCAGCATGATGACAAACAATGGTACAGTCCATGCTAAAAAGAAGTCAGGATTCCAGCCTTATGACAAACAATGGTACAGTCCAGGCTAAAAAGGAATCAGGATTCCACCCTGAAAACAAACAATGGTACAGTCCATGCTAAAAAGAAGTCAGGATTCCAGCTTGATGACAAACAATGGTACAGTCCAGGCTAAAAGCATTCAGGATTCCAGCATGATGACAAACAATGGTACAATCCATGCTAAAAAGAAGTCAGGATTCCAGACTTATGACAAACAATGGTACAGTCCAGGCAAAAAAGGGGTCAGGATTCCAACCTTATGACAAACAATGGTACAGTCCAGGCTAAATAGGAATCAGGATTCCACCCTGAGGACAAGCAATGGTACAGTCCATGCTAAAAAGATGTCAGGATTCCAGCCTCATGGCAAACAATGGTAGAGATCAGGCTAAAAAGGAATCAGGATTCCACCCTGAAAACAAACAATGGTACAGTCCATGCTAAAAAGATGTCAGGATTCCAGCTTGATGACAAACAATGGTACAGTCCATGCTAAAATCATTCAGGATTCCAACCTTATGACAAACAATGGTACAGTCCAGGCTAAATAGGAATCAGGATTCCACCCTGAGGACAAGCAATGGTACAGTCCATGCTAAAAAGATGTCAGGATTCCAGCCTCATGGCAAACAATGGTAGAGTCCAGGCAAAAAGGAATCAGAATTCCAGCCTGATGACAAACAATGGTACAGTCCATGCTAAAAAGAAGTCAGGATTCCAACATGATGACAAACAATGGTACAGTCCATGCTAAAAAGAAGTCAGGATTCCAGCCTTATGACAAACAATGGTACAGTCCAGCCTAAAAAGGGGTCAGGATTCCAACCTTATGACAAACAATGGTACAGTCCAGGCTAAATAGGAATCAGGATTCCACCCATAGAAAAAACAATGGTACAGTCCATGCTAAAAAGAAGTCAGGATTCCAGCCTTATGACAAACAATGGTACAGTCCAGGCTAAAAAGGGGTCAGGATTCCACCCTGAACACAAACAATGGTACAGTCCATGCAAAAAGAAGTCAGGATTCCAAACTCATGGTAAACAATGGTACAGTCCAGGCTAAAAAGGGGTCAGGATTCCAACCATATGACAAACAATGGTACAGTCCAGGCTAAATAGGAATCAGGATTCCACCCTGAGGACAAGCAATGGTACAGTCCATGCTAAAAAGATGTCAGGATTCCAGCCTCATGGCAAACAATGGTAGAGTCCAGGCTAAAAAGGAATCAGGATTCCACCCTGAAAACAAACAATGTTACAGTCCATGCTAAAAAGAACTCAGGATTCCAGCTTGATGACAAACAATGGTACAGTCCAGGCTAAAAAGCATTCAGGATTCCAGCATGATGACAATCAATGGTACAGTCCATGCTAAAAGAAGTTAGGATTCCAGCCTTATGACAAACAATGGTACAGTCCAGGCTAAAAAGGGGTCAGGATTCCACCCTGAACACAAACAATGGTACAGTCCATGCTAAAAAGATGTCAGGATTCCAAACTCATGGCAAACAATAGTACAGTACAGGCTAAAAAGAAGTCAGGATTCCAGCATGATGACAAACAATGGTACAGTCCAGGCAAAAAAGGGGTCAGGATTCCAACCTTATGACAAACAATGGTACAGTCCAGGCTAAATAGGAATCAGGATTCCACCCTGAGGACAAGCAATGGTACAGTCCATGCTAAAAAGATGTCAGGATTCCAGCCTCATGGCAAACAATGGTAGAGTTCAGGCTAAAAAGGAATCAGAATTCCAGCCTGATGACAAACAATGGTACAGTCCATGCTAAAAAGAAGTCAGGATTCCAACATGATGACAAACAATGGTACAGTCCATGCTAAAAAGAAGTCAGGATTCCAACCTTATGACAAACAATGGTACAGTCCAGGCTAAAAAGGGGTCAGGATTCCAACCTTATGACAAACAATGGTACAGTCCAGGCTAAATAGGAATCAGGATTCCACCCTGAGGACAAGCAATGGTACAGTCCATGGTAAAAAGATGTCAGGATTCCAGCCTCATGGCAAACAATGGTAGAGTCCAGGCTAAAAAGGAATCAGGATTCCACCCTGAGGACAAGCAATGGTACAGTCCATGCTAAAAAGATGTCAGGATTCCAGCCTCATGGCAAACAATGGTACAGTCCATGCTAAAAAGAAGTCAGGATTCCAGCTTGATGACAAACAATGGTACAGTCCAGGCTAAAAAGCATTTAGGATTCCAACATGATGACAAACAATGGTACAGTCCATGCTAAAAAGATGTCAGGATTCCAACCTTATGACAAATAATGGTACAGTCCAGCCTAAAGGGGTCAGGATTCCAACCTTATGACAAACAATGGTACAGTCTAGGCTAAATAGGAATCAGGATTCCACCCATAGACAAACAATGGTACAGTCCATGCTAAAAAGATGTCAGGATTCCAGCCTCATGGCAAACAATGGTACAGTCCAGGCTAAAAAGCATTCAGGATTCCAGCATGATGACAAACAATGGTACAGTCCATGCTAAAAAGAAGTCAGGATTCCAGCCTTATGACAAACAATGGTACAGTCCAGGCTAAAAAGGAATCAGGATTCCACCCTGAAAACAAACAATGGTACAGTCCATGCTAAAAAGAAGTCAGGATTCCAGCTTGATGACAAACAATGGTACAGTCCAGGCTAAAAAGCATTCAGGATTCCAGCATGATGACAAACAATGGTACAATCCATGCTAAAAAGAAGTCAGGATTCCAGACTTATGACAAACAATGGTACAGTCCAGGCAAAAAAGGGGTCAGGATTCCAACCTTATGACAAACAATGGTACAGTCCAGGCTAAATAGGAATCAGGATTCCACCCTGAGGACAAGCAATGGTACAGTCCATGCTAAAAAGATGTCAGGATTCCAGCCTCATGGCAAACAATGGTAGAGATCAGGCTAAAAAGGAATCAGGATTCCACCCTGAAAACAAACAATGGTACAGTCCATGCTAAAAAGATGTCAGGATTCCAGCTTGATGACAAACAATGGTACAGTCCATGCTAAAATCATTCAGGATTCCAACCTTATGACAAACAATGGTACAGTCCAGGCTAAATAGGAATCAGGATTCCACCCTGAGGACAAGCAATGGTACAGTCCATGCTAAAAAGATGTCAGGATTCCAGCCTCATGGCAAACAATGGTAGAGTCCAGGCAAAAAAGGAATCAGAATTCCAGCCTGATGACAAACAATGGTACAGTCCATGCTAAAAAGAAGTCAGGATTCCAACATGATGACAAACAATGGTACAGTCCATGCTAAAAAGAAGTCAGGATTCCAGCCTTATGACAAACAATGGTACAGTCCAGCCTAAAAAAGGGGTCAGGATTCCAACCTTATGACAAACAATGGTACAGTCCAGGCTAAATAGGAATCAGGATTCCACCCATAGAAAAAACAATGGTACAGTCCATGCTAAAAAGAAGTCAGGATTCCAGCCTTATGACAAACAATGGTACAGTCCAGGCTAAAAAGGGGTCAGGATTCCACCCTGAACACAAACAATGGTACAGTCCATGCAAAAAAGAAGTCAGGATTCCAAACTCATGGTAAACAATGGTACAGTCCAGGCTAAAAAGGGGTCAGGATTCCAACCATATGACAAACAATGGTACAGTCCAGGCTAAATAGGAATCAGGATTCCACCCTGAGGACAAGCAATGGTACAGTCCATGCTAAAAAGATGTCAGGATTCCAGCCTCATGGCAAACAATGGTAGAGTCCAGGCTAAAAAGGAATCAGGATTCCACCCTGAAAACAAACAATGTTACAGTCCATGCTAAAAAGAACTCAGGATTCCAGCTTGATGACAAACAATGGTACAGTCCAGGCTAAAAAGCATTCAGGATTCCAGCATGATGACAATCAATGGTACAGTCCATGCTAAAAAGAAGTTAGGATTCCAGCCTTATGACAAACAATGGTACAGTCCAGGCTAAAAAGGGGTCAGGATTCCACCCTGAACACAAACAATGGTACAGTCCATGCTAAAAAGATGTCAGGATTCCAAACTCATGGCAAACAATAGTACAGTACAGGCTAAAAAGAAGTCAGGATTCCAGCATGATGACAAACAATGGTACAGTCCAGGCAAAAAAGGGGTCAGGATTCCAACCTTATGACAAACAATGGTACAGTCCAGGCTAAATAGGAATCAGGATTCCACCCTGAGGACAAGCAATGGTACAGTCCATGCTAAAAAGATGTCAGGATTCCAGCCTCATGGCAAACAATGGTAGAGTTCAGGCTAAAAAGGAATCAGAATTCCAGCCTGATGACAAACAATGGTACAGTCCATGCTAAAAAGAAGTCAGGATTCCAACATGATGACAAACAATGGTACAGTCCATGCTAAAAAGAAGTCAGGATTCCAACCTTATGACAAACAATGGTACAGTCCAGGCTAAAAAGGGGTCAGGATTCCAACCTTATGACAAACAATGGTACAGTCCAGGCTAAATAGGAATCAGGATTCCACCCTGAGGACAAGCAATGGTACAGTCCATGGTAAAAAGATGTCAGGATTCCAGCCTCATGGCAAACAATGGTAGAGTCCAGGCTAAAAAGGAATCAGGATTCCACCCTGAGGACAAGCAATGGTACAGTCCATGCTAAAAAGATGTCAGGATTCCAGCCTCATGGCAAACAATGGTACAGTCCATGCTAAAAAGAAGTCAGGATTCCAGCTTGATGACAAACAATGGTACAGTCCAGGCTAAAAAGCATTTAGGATTCCAACATGATGACAAACAATGGTACAGTCCATGCTAAAAAGATGTCAGGATTCCAACCTTATGACAAATAATGGTACAGTCCAGCCTAAAGGGGTCAGGATTCCAACCTTATGACAAACAATGGTACAGTCTAGGCTAAATAGGAATCAGGATTCCACCCATAGACAAACAATGGTACAGTCCATGCTAAAAGAAGTCAGGATTCCAGCCTTATGACAAACAATGGTACAGTCCAGGCTAAAAAGAAATCAGGATTCCACCCAAAGACAAACAATGGTACAGTCCATGCTAAAAATATGTCAGGATTCCAGCCTCATGGCAAACAATAGTAGAGTCCAGGTTAATAAGGAATCAGGATTCCACCCTGAAAACAAACAATGGTACAGTCCATGCTATTAAGAAGTCAGGATTCCAGCTTGATGACAAACAATGGTACAGTCCAGGCTAAAAAGCATTCAGGATTCCACCATGAAGACAAACAATTGTACAGTCCATGCAAAAAAGAAGTCAGGATTCCAAACTCATGGTAAACAATGGTACAGTCCAGGCTAAAAAGGGGTCAGGATTCCAACCTTATGACAAACAATGGTACAGTCCAGGCTAAATAGGAATCAGGATTCCACCCTGAGGACAAGCAATGGTACAGTCCATGCTAAAAAGATGTCAGGATTCCAGCCTCATGGCAAACAATGGTACAGTCCAGGCTAAAAAGCATTCAGGATTCCAGCATGATGACAAACAATGGTACAGTCCATGCTAAAAAGAAGTCAGGATTCCAGCCTTATGACAAACAATGGTACAGTCCAGGCTAAAAAGGAATCAGGATTCCACCCTGAAAACAAACAATGGTACAGTCCATGCTAAAAAGAAGTCAGGATTCCAGCTTGATGACAAACAATGGTACAGTCCAGGCTAAAAAGCATTCAGGATTCCAGCATGATGACAAACAATGGTACAGTCCATGCTAAAAAGAAGTCAGGATTCCAGACTTATGACAAACAATGGTACAGTCCAGGCTAAAAAAGGGTCAGGATTCCACCCTGAACACAAACAATGGTACAGTCCATGCTAAAAAAATGTCAGGATTCCAAACTCATGGCAAACAATGGTACAGTCCAGGCTAAAAAGGGGTCAGGATTCCACCCTGAACACAAACAATGGTACAGTCCATGCTAAAAAGATGTCAGGATTCCAAACTCATGGCAAACAATAGTACAGTACAGGCTAAAAAGAAGTCAGGATTCCAGCATGATGACAAACAATGGTACAGTCCAGGCAAAAAAGGGGTCAGGATTCCAACCTTATGACAAACAATGGTACAGTCCAGGCTAAATAGGAATCAGGATTCCACCCTGAGGACAAGCAATGGTACAGTCCATGCTAAAAAGATGTCAGGATTCCAGCCTCATGGCAAACAATGGTAGAGATCAGGCTAAAAAGGAATCAGGATTCCACCCTGAAAACAAACAATGGTACAGTCCATGCTAAAAAGATGTCAGGATTCCAGCTTGATGACAAACAATGGTACAGTCCATGCTAAAATCATTCAGGATTCCAACCTTATGACAAACAATGGTACAGTCCAGGCTAAATAGGAATCAGGATTCCACCCTGAGGACAAGCAATGGTACAGTCCATGCTAAAAAGATGTCAGGATTCCAGCCTCATGGCAAACAATGGTAGAGTCCAGGCAAAAAAGGAATCAGAATTCCAGCCTGATGACAAACAATGGTACAGTCCATTCTAAAAAGAAGTCAGGATTCCAACATGATGACAAACAATGGTACAGTCCATGCTAAAAAGAAGTCAGGATTCCAGCCTTATGACAAACAATGGTACAGTCCAGCCTAAAAAGGGGTCAGGATTCCAACCTTATGACAAACAATGGTACAGTCCAGGCTAAATAGGAATCAGGATTCCACCCATAGACAAACAATGGTACAGTCCATGCTAAAAAGAAATCAGGATTCCAGCCTTATGACAAACAATGGTACAGTCCAGGCTAAAAAGGGGTCAGGATTCCACCCTGAACACAAACAATGGTACAGTCCATGCAAAAAGAAGTCAGGATTCCAAACTCATGGTAAACAATGGTACAGTCCAGGCTAAAAAGGGGTCAGGATTCCAACCATATGACAAACAATGGTACAGTCCAGGCTAAATAGGAATCAGGATTCCACCCTGAGGACAAGCAATGGTACAGTCCATGCTAAAAAGATGTCAGGATTCCAGCCTCATGGCAAACAATGGTAGAGTCCAGGCTAAAAAGGAATCAGGATTCCACCCTGAAAACAAACAATGTTACAGTCCATGCTAAAAAGAACTCAGGATTCCAGCTTGATGACAAACAATGGTACAGTCCAGGCTAAAAAGCATTCAGGATTCCACCCTGAAGACAAACAATGGTACAGTCCATGTAAAAAAGAAGTCAGGATTCCAAACTCAAGGTAAACAATGGTACAGTCCAGGCTAAAAAGGGGTCAGCATTCCAACCTTATGACAAACAATGGTACAGTCCAGGCTAAATAGGAATCAGGATTCCACCCTGAGAACAAGCAATGGTACAGTCCATGCTAAAAAGATGTCAGGATTCCAGCCTCATGGCAAACAATGGTAGAGTCCAGGTTAAAAAGGAATCAGGATTCCACCCTGAAAACAAACAATGGTACAGTCCATGCTAAAAAGAAGTCAGGATTCCAGCTTGATGACAAACAATGGTACAGTCCAGGCTAAAAAGCATTCAGGATTCCAGCATGATGACAAACAATGGTACAGTCCATGCTAAAAGAAATCAGGATTCCAGCCTTATGACAAACAATGGTACAGTCCAGGCTAAAAAGGGGTCAGGATTCCACCCTGAACACAAACAATGGTACAGTCCATGCTAAAAAGATGTCAGGATTCCAAACTCATGTCAAACAATGGTACAGTCCAGGCTAAAAAGGTATCAGGATTCCAGAATGATGACAAACAATGGTACAGTCCATGCTAAAAAGAAGTCAGGATTCCAACCTTTTGACAAACAATGGTACAGTCCAGGCAAAAAAGGGGTCAGGATTCCAACCTTATGACAAACAATGGTACAGTCCAGCCTAAAAAGGGGTCAGGATTCCAAACTTATGACAAACAATGGTACAGTCCAGGCTAAATAGGAATCAGGATTCCACCCATAGACAAACAATGGTACAGTCCATCCTAAAAACAAGTCAGGATTCCAGCCTTATGAGAAACAATGGTACAGTCCATGCTAAAAAGATGTCAGGATTCCAGCCTCATGGCAAACAATGGTAGAGTCCAGGCTAAAAAGGAATCAGGATTCCACCCTGAGGACAAGCAATGGTAGAGTCCAGGCTAAAAAGGAATCAGGATTCCACCCTGAGGACAAGCAATGGTACAGTCCATGCTAAAAAGAAGTCAGGATTCCAGCTTGATGACAAACAATGGTACAGTCCAGGCTAAAAAGAAGTCAGGATTCCAGCTTGATGACAACCAATGGTACAGTCCAGGCTAAAAAGCATTCAGGATTCCAACATGATGACAAACAATGGTACAGTCCAGGCTAAAAAAGGGGTCAGGATTCCACCCTGAACACAAACAATGGTACAGTCCATGCTAAAAAGATGTCAGGATTCCAGCCTCATGGCAAACAATGGTAGAGTCCAGGCTAAAAAGGAATCAGGATTCCACCCTGAGGACAAGCAATGGTAGAGTCCAGGCTAAAAAGGAATCAGGATTCCACCCTGAGGACAAGCAATGGTAGAGTCCAGGCTAAAAAGGAATCAGGATTCCACCCTGAGGACAAGCAATGGTACAGTCCATGCTAAAAAGAAGTCAGGATTCCAGCTTGATGACAAACAATGGTACAGTCCAGGCTAAAAAGCATTCAGGATTCCAACATGATGACAAACAATGGTACAGTCCAGGCTAAAAAGGGGTCAGGATTCCACCCTGAACACAAACAATGGTACAGTCCATGCTAAAAAGATGTCAGGATTCCAGCCTCATGGCAAACAATGGTAGAGTCCAGGCTAAATAGGAATCAGGATTCCACCCTGAGGACAAGCAATGGTACAGTCCATGCTAAAAAGATGTCAGGATTCCAGCCTCATGGCAAACAATGGTACAGTCCATGCTAAAAAGAAGTCAGGATTCCAGCTTGATGACAAACAATGGTACAGTCCAGGCTAAAAAGCATTTAGGATTCCAACATGATGACAAACAATGGTACAGTCCATGCTAAAAAGATGTCAGGATTCCAACCTTATGACAAATAATGGTACAGTCCAGCCTAAAGGGGTCAGGATTCCAACCTTATGACAAACAATGGTACAGTCCAGGCTAAATAGGAATCAGGATTCCACCCATAGACAAACAATGGTACAGTCCATGCTAAAAAGATGTCAGGATTCCAAACTCATGGCAAACAATAGTACAGTACAGGCTAAAAAGAAGTCAGGATTCCAGCATGATGACAAACAATGGTACAGTCCAGGCAAAAAAGGGGTCAGGATTCCAACCTTATGACAAACAATGGTACAGTCCAGGCTAAATAGGAATCAGGATTCCACCCTGAGGACAAGCAATGGTACAGTCCATGCTAAAAAGATGTCAGGATTCCAGCCTCATGGCAAACAATGGTAGAGTTCAGGCTAAAAAGGAATCAGAATTCCAGCCTGATGACAAACAATGGTACAGTCCATGCTAAAAAGAAGTCAGGATTCCAACATGATGACAAACAATGGTACAGTCCATGCTAAAAAGAAGTCAGGATTCCAACCTTATGACAAACAATGGTACAGTCCAGGCTAAAAAGGGGTCAGGATTCCAACCTTATGACAAACAATGGTACAGTCCAGGCTAAATAGGAATCAGGATTCCACCCTGAGGACAAGCAATGGTACAGTCCATGGTAAAAAGATGTCAGGATTCCAGCCTCATGGCAAACAATGGTAGAGTCCAGGCTAAAAAGGAATCAGGATTCCACCCTGAGGACAAGCAATGGTACAGTCCATGCTAAAAAGATGTCAGGATTCCAGCCTCATGGCAAACAATGGTACAGTCCATGCTAAAAAGAAGTCAGGATTCCAGCTTGATGACAAACAATGGTACAGTCCAGGCTAAAAAGCATTTAGGATTCCAACATGATGACAAACAATGGTACAGTCCATGCTAAAAAGATGTCAGGATTCCAACCTTATGACAAATAATGGTACAGTCCAGCCTAAAGGGGTCAGGATTCCAACCTTATGACAAACAATGGTACAGTCTAGGCTAAATAGGAATCAGGATTCCACCCATAGACAAACAATGGTACAGTCCATGCTAAAAAGAAGTCAGGATTCCAGCCTTATGACAAACAATGGTACAGTCCAGGCTAAAAAGAAATCAGGATTCCACCCAAAGACAAACAATGGTACAGTCCATGCTAAAAATATGTCAGGATTCCAGCCTCATGGCAAACAATAGTAGAGTCCAGGTTAATAAGGAATCAGGATTCCACCCTGAAAACAAACAATGGTACAGTCCATGCTATTAAGAAGTCAGGATTCCAGCTTGATGACAAACAATGGTACAGTCCAGGCTAAAAAGCATTCAGGATTCCACCATGAAGACAAACAATTGTACAGTCCATGCAAAAAGAAGTCAGGATTCCAAACTCATGGTAAACAATGGTACAGTCCAGGCTAAAAAGGGGTCAGGATTCCAACCTTATGACAAACAATGGTACAGTCCAGGCTAAATAGGAATCAGGATTCCACCCTGAGGACAAGCAATGGTACAGTCCATGCTAAAAAGATGTCAGGATTCCAGCCTCATGGCAAACAATGGTACAGTCCAGGCTAAAAAGCATTCAGGATTCCAGCATGATGACAAACAATGGTACAGTCCATGCTAAAAAGAAGTCAGGATTCCAGCCTTATGACAAACAATGGTACAGTCCAGGCTAAAAAGGATTCAGGATTCCACCCTGAAAACAAACAATGGTACAGTCCATGCTAAAAAGAAGTCAGGATTCCAGCTTGATGACAAACAATGGTACAGTCCAGGCTAAAAAGCATTCAGGATTCCAGCATGATGACAAACAATGGTACAGTCCATGCTAAAAAGAAGTCAGGATTCCAGACTTATGACAAACAATGGTACAGTCCAGGCTAAAAAGGGGTCAGGATTCCACCCTGAACACAAACAATGGTACAGTCCATGCTAAAAAAATGTCAGGATTCCAAACTCATGGCAAACAATGGTACAGTCCAGGCTAAAAAGGGGTCAGGATTCCACCCTGAACACAAACAATGGTACAGTCCATGCTAAAAAGATGTCAGGATTCCAAACTCATGGCAAACAATAGTACAGTACAGGCTAAAAAGAAGTCAGGATTCCAGCATGATGACAAACAATGGTACAGTCCAGGCAAAAAAGGGGTCAGGATTCCAACCTTATGACAAACAATGGTACAGTCCAGGCTAAATAGGAATCAGGATTCCACCCTGAGGACAAGCAATGGTACAGTCCATGCTAAAAAGATGTCAGGATTCCAGCCTCATGGCAAACAATGGTAGAGATCAGGCTAAAAAGGAATCAGGATTCCACCCTGAAAACAAACAATGGTACAGTCCATGCTAAAAAGATGTCAGGATTCCAGCTTGATGACAAACAATGGTACAGTCCATGCTAAAATCATTCAGGATTCCAACCTTATGACAAACAATGGTACAGTCCAGGCTAAATAGGAATCAGGATTCCACCCTGAGGACAAGCAATGGTACAGTCCATGCTAAAAAGATGTCAGGATTCCAGCCTCATGGCAAACAATGGTAGAGTCCAGGCAAAAAGGAATCAGAATTCCAGCCTGATGACAAACAATGGTACAGTCCATTCTAAAAAGAAGTCAGGATTCCAACATGATGACAAACAATGGTACAGTCCATGCTAAAAAGAAGTCAGGATTCCAGCCTTATGACAAACAATGGTACAGTCCAGCCTAAAAAGGGGTCAGGATTCCAACCTTATGACAAACAATGGTACAGTCCAGGCTAAATAGGAATCAGGATTCCACCCATAGACAAACAATGGTACAGTCCATGCTAAAAAGAAATCAGGATTCCAGCCTTATGACAAACAATGGTACAGTCCAGGCTAAAAAGGGGTCAGGATTCCACCCTGAACACAAACAATGGTACAGTCCATGCAAAAAGAAGTCAGGATTCCAAACTCATGGTAAACAATGGTACAGTCCAGGCTAAAAAGGGGTCAGGATTCCAACCATATGACAAACAATGGTACAGTCCAGGCTAAATAGGAATCAGGATTCCACCCTGAGGACAAGCAATGGTACAGTCCATGCTAAAAAGATGTCAGGATTCCAGCCTCATGGCAAACAATGGTAGAGTCCAGGCTAAAAAGGAATCAGGATTCCACCCTGAAAACAAACAATGTTACAGTCCATGCTAAAAAGAACTCAGGATTCCAGCTTGATGACAAACAATGGTACAGTCCAGGCTAAAAAGCATTCAGGATTCCACCCTGAAGACAAACAATGGTACAGTCCATGTAAAAAGAAGTCAGGATTCCAAACTCAAGGTAAACAATGGTACAGTCCAGGCTAAAAAGGGGTCAGCATTCCAACCTTATGACAAACAATGGTACAGTCCAGGCTAAATAGGAATCAGGATTCCACCCTGAGAACAAGCAATGGTACAGTCCATGCTAAAAAGATGTCAGGATTCCAGCCTCATGGCAAACAATGGTAGAGTCCAGGTTAAAAAGGAATCAGGATTCCACCCTGAAAACAAACAATGGTACAGTCCATGCTAAAAAGAAGTCAGGATTCCAGCTTGATGACAAACAATGGTACAGTCCAGGCTAAAAAGCATTCAGGATTCCAGCATGATGACAAACAATGGTACAGTCCATGCTAAAAAGAAATCAGGATTCCAGCCTTATGACAAACAATGGTACAGTCCAGGCTAAAAAGGGGTCAGGATTCCACCCTGAACACAAACAATGGTACAGTCCATGCTAAAAAGATGTCAGGATTCCAAACTCATGTCAAACAATGGTACAGTCCAGGCTAAAAAGGTATCAGGATTCCAGCATGATGACAAACAATGGTACAGTCCATGCTAAAAAGAAGTCAGGATTCCAACCTTTTGACAAACAATGGTACAGTCCAGGCAAAAAAGGGGTCAGGATTCCAACCTTATGACAAACAATGGTACAGTCCAGCCTAAAAAGGGGTCAGGATTCCAAACTTATGACAAACAATGGTACAGTCCAGGCTAAATAGGAATCAGGATTCCACCCATAGACAAACAATGGTACAGTCCATCCTAAAAACAAGTCAGGATTCCAGCCTTATGAGAAACAATGGTACAGTCCATGCTAAAAAGATGTCAGGATTCCAGCCTCATGGCAAACAATGGTAGAGTCCAGGCTAAAAAGGAATCAGGATTCCACCCTGAGGACAAGCAATGGTAGAGTCCAGGCTAAAAAGGAATCAGGATTCCACCCTGAGGACAAGCAATGGTACAGTCCATGCTAAAAAGAAGTCAGGATTCCAGCTTGATGACAAACAATGGTACAGTCCAGGCTAAAAAGAAGTCAGGATTCCAGCTTGATGACAACCAATGGTACAGTCCAGGCTAAAAAGCATTCAGGATTCCAACATGATGACAAACAATGGTACAGTCCAGGCTAAAAAGGGGTCAGGATTCCACCCTGAACACAAACAATGGTACAGTCCATGCTAAAAAGATGTCAGGATTCCAGCCTCATGGCAAACAATGGTAGAGTCCAGGCTAAAAAGGAATCAGGATTCCACCCTGAGGACAAGCAATGGTAGAGTCCAGGCTAAAAAGGAATCAGGATTCCACCCTGAGGACAAGCAATGGTAGAGTCCAGGCTAAAAAGGAATCAGGATTCCACCCTGAGGACAAGCAATGGTACAGTCCATGCTAAAAAGAAGTCAGGATTCCAGCTTGATGACAAACAATGGTACAGTCCAGGCTAAAAAGCATTCAGGATTCCAACATGATGACAAACAATGGTACAGTCCAGGCTAAAAAGGGGTCAGGATTCCACCCTGAACACAAACAATGGTACAGTCCATGCTAAAAAGATGTCAGGATTCCAGCCTCATGGCAAACAATGGTAGAGTCCAGGCTAAATAGGAATCAGGATTCCACCCTGAGGACAAGCAATGGTACAGTCCATGCTAAAAAGATGTCAGGATTCCAGCCTCATGGCAAACAATGGTACAGTCCATGCTAAAAAGAAGTCAGGATTCCAGCTTGATGACAAACAATGGTACAGTCCAGGCTAAAAAGCATTTAGGATTCCAACATGATGACAAACAATGGTACAGTCCATGCTAAAAAGATGTCAGGATTCCAACCTTATGACAAATAATGGTACAGTCCAGCCTAAAGGGGTCAGGATTCCAACCTTATGACAAACAATGGTACAGTCCAGGCTAAATAGGAATCAGGATTCCACCCATAGACAAACAATGGTACAGTCCATGCTAAAAAGAAGTCAGGATTCCAGCCTTATGACAAACAATGGTACAGTCCAGGCTAAAAAGAAATCAGGATTCCACCCAAAGACAAACAATGGTACAGTCCATGCTAAAAATATGTCAGGATTCCAGCCTCATGGCAAACAATAGTAGAGTCCAGGTTAATAAGGAATCAGGATTCCACCATGAAAACAAACAATGGTACAGTCCATGCTATTAAGAAGTCAGGATTCCAGCTTGATGACAAACAATGGTACAGTCCAGGCTAAAAAGCATTCAGGATTCCACCATGAAGACAAACAATTGTACAGTCCATGCAAAAAAGAAGTCAGGATTCCAAACTCATGGTAAACAATGGTACAGTCCAGGCTAAAAAGGGGTCAGGATTCCAACCTTATGACAAACAATGGTACAGTCCAGGCTAAATAGGAATCAGGATTCCACCCTGAGGACAAGCAATGGTACAGTCCATGCTAAAATGATGTCAGGATTCCAGCCTCATGGCAAACAATGGTACAGTCCAGGCTAAAAAGCATTCAGGATTCCAGCATGATGACAAACAATGGTACAGTCCATGCTAAAAAGAAGTCAGGATTCCAGCCTTATGACAAACAATGGTACAGTCCAGGCTAAAAAGGAATCAGGATTCCACCCTGAAAACAAACAATGGTACAGTCCATGCTAAAAAGAAGTCAGGATTCCAGCTTGATGACAAACAATGGTACAGTCCAGGCTAAAAAGCATTCAGGATTCCAGCATGATGACAAACAATGGTACAGTCCATGCTAAAAAGAAGTCAGGATTCCAGACTTATGACAAACAATGGTACAGTCCAGGCAAAAAAGGGGTCAGGATTCCAACCTTATGACAAACAATGGTACAGTCCAGGCTAAATAGGAATCAGGATTCCACCCTGAGGACAAGCAATGGTACAGTCCATGCTAAAAAGATGTCAGGATTCCAGCCTCATGGCAAACAATGGTAGAGATCAGGCTAAAAAGGAATCAGGATTCCACCCTGAAAACAAACAATGGTACAGTCCATGCTAAAAAGATGTCAGGATTCCAGCTTGATGACAAACAATGGTACAGTCCATGCTAAAATCATTCAGGATTCCAACCTTATGACAAACAATGGTACAGTCCAGGCTAAATAGGAATCAGGATTCCACCCTGAGGACAAGCAATGGTACAGTCCATGCTAAAAAGATGTCAGGATTCCAGCCTCATGGCAAACAATGGTAGAGTCCAGGCAAAAAAGGAATCAGAATTCCAGCCTGATGACAAACAATGGTACAGTCCATGCTAAAAAGAAGTCAGGATTCCAACATGATGACAAACAATGGTACAGTCCATGCTAAAAAGAAGTCAGGATTCCAGCCTTATGACAAACAATGGTACAGTCCAGCCTAAAAAGGGGTCAGGATTCCAACCTTATGACAAACAATGGTACAGTCCAGGCTAAATAGGAATCAGGATTCCACCCATAGACAAACAATGGTACAGTCCATGCTAAAAAGAAGTCAGGATTCCAGCCTTATGACAAACAATGGTACAGTCCAGGCTAAAAAGGGGTCAGGATTCCACCCTGAACACAAACAATGGTACAGTCCATGCAAAAAGAAGTCAGGATTCCAAACTCATGGTAAACAATGGTACAGTCCAGGCTAAAAAGGGGTCAGGATTCCAACCATATGACAAACAATGGTACAGTCCAGGCTAAATAGGAATCAGGATTCCACCCTGAGGACAAGCAATGGTACAGTCCATGCTAAAAAGATGTCAGGATTCCAGCCTCATGGCAAACAATGGTAGAGTCCAGGCTAAAAAGGAATCAGGATTCCACCCTGAAAACAAACAATGTTACAGTCCATGCTAAAAAGAACTCAGGATTCCAGCTTGATGACAAACAATGGTACAGTCCAGGCTAAAAAGCATTCAGGATTCCAGCAATGACAATCAATGGTACAGTCATGACTAAAAAAGTCAATGGCCTTATGACATGTACAGTCCAGGCTAAAAAGGGGTCAGGATTCCACCCTGAACACAAACAATGGTACAGTCCATGCTAAAAAGATGTCAGGATTCCAAACTCATGGCAAACAATAGTACAGTACAGGCTAAAAAGAAGTCAGGATTCCAGCATGATGACAAACAATGGTACAGTCCAGGCAAAAAAGGGGTCAGGATTCCAACCTTATGACAAACAATGGTACAGTCCAGGCTAAATAGGAATCAGGATTCCACCCTGAGGACAAGCAATGGTACAGTCCATGCTAAAAAGATGTCAGGATTCCAGCCTCATGGCAAACAATGGTAGAGTTCAGGCTAAAAAGGAATCAGAATTCCAGCCTGATGACAAACAATGGTACAGTCCATGCTAAAAAAGAAGTCAGGATTCCAACATGATGACAAACAATGGTACAGTCCATGCTAAAAAGAAGTCAGGATTCCAACCTTATGACAAACAATGGTACAGTCCAGGCTAAAAAGGGGTCAGGATTCCAACCTTATGACAAACAATGGTACAGTCCAGGCTAAATAGGAATCAGGATTCCACCCTGAGGACAAGCAATGGTACAGTCCATGGTAAAAAGATGTCAGGATTCCAGCCTCATGGCAAACAATGGTAGAGTCCAGGCAAAAAAAGGAATCAGGATTCCAGCCTGATGGCAAACAATGGTAGAGTCCAGGCTAAAAAGGAATCAGGATTCCACCCTGAGGACAAGCAATGGTACAGCCCATGCTAAAAAGATGTCAGGATTCCAGCCTCATGGCAAACAATGGTAGAGTCCAGGCTAAAAAGGAATCAGGATTCCACCCTGAGGACAAGCAATGGTACAGTCCATGCTAAAAAGATGTCAGGATTCCAGCCTCATGGCAAACAATGGTACAGTCCATGCTAAAAAGAAGTCAGGATTCCAGCTTGATGACAAACAATGGTACAGTCCAGGCTAAAAAGCATTTAGGATTCCAACATGATGACAAACAATGGTACAGTCCATGCTAAAAAGATGTCAGGATTCCAACCTTATGACAAATAATGGTACAGTCCAGCCTAAAGGGGTCAGGATTCCAACCTTATGACAAACAATGGTACAGTCTAGGCTAAATAGGAATCAGGATTCCACCCATAGACAAACAATGGTACAGTCCATGCTAAAAAGAAGTCAGGATTCCAGCCTTATGACAAACAATGGTACAGTCCAGGCTAAAAAGAAATCAGGATTCCACCCAAAGACAAACAATGGTACAGTCCATGCTAAAAATATGTCAGGATTCCAGCCTCATGGCAAACAATAGTAGAGTCCAGGTTAATAAGGAATCAGGATTCCACCCTGAAAACAAACAATGGTACAGTCCATGCTATTAAGAAGTCAGGATTCCAGCTTGATGACAAACAATGGTACAGTCCAGGCTAAAAAGCATTCAGGATTCCACCATGAAGACAAACAATTGTACAGTCCATGCAAAAAAGAAGTCAGGATTCCAAACTCATGGTAAACAATGGTACAGTCCAGGCTAAAAAGGGGTCAGGATTCCAACCTTATGCCAAACAATGGTACAGTCCAGGCTAAATAGGAATCAGGATTCCACCCTGAGGACAAGCAATGGTACAGTCCATGCTAAAAAGATGTCAGGATTCCAGCCTCATGGCAAACAATGGTACAGTCCAGGCTAAAAAGCATTCAGGATTCCAGCATGATGACAAACAATGGTACAGTCCATGCTAAAAAGAAGTCAGGATTCCAGCCTTATGACAAACAATGGTACAGTCCAGGCTAAAAAGGAATCAGGATTCCACCCTGAAAACAAACAATGGTACAGTCCATGCTAAAAAGAAGTCAGGATTCCAGCTTGATGACAAACAATGGTACAGTCCAGGCTAAAAAGCATTCAGGATTCCAGCATGATGACAAACAATGGTACAGTCCATGCTAAAAAGAAGTCAGGATTCCAGACTTATGACAAACAATGGTACAGTCCAGGCTAAAAAGGGGTCAGGATTCCACCCTGAACACAAACAATGGTACAGTCCATGCTAAAAAAATGTCAGGATTCCAAACTCATGGCAAACAATGGTACAGTCCAGGCTAAAAAGGGGTCAGGATTCCACCCTGAACACAAACAATGGTACAGTCCATGCTAAAAAGATGTCAGGATTCCAAACTCATGGCAAACAATAGTACAGTACAGGCTAAAAAGAAGTCAGGATTCCAGCATGATGACAAACAATGGTACAGTCCAGGCAAAAAAGGGGTCAGGATTCCAACCTTATGACAAACAATGGTACAGTCCAGGCTAAATAGGAATCAGGATTCCACCCTGAGGACAAGCAATGGTACAGTCCATGCTAAAAAGATGTCAGGATTCCAGCCTCATGGCAAACAATGGTAGAGATCAGGCTAAAAAGGAATCAGGATTCCACCCTGAAAACAAACAATGGTACAGTCCATGCTAAAAAGATGTCAGGATTCCAGCTTGATGACAAACAATGGTACAGTCCATGCTAAAATCATTCAGGATTCCAACCTTATGACAAACAATGGTACAGTCCAGGCTAAATAGGAATCAGGATTCCACCCTGAGGACAAGCAATGGTACAGTCCATGCTAAAAAGATGTCAGGATTCCAGCCTCATGGCAAACAATGGTAGAGTCCAGGCAAAAAAGGAATCAGAATTCCAGCCTGATGACAAACAATGGTACAGTCCATTCTAAAAAGAAGTCAGGATTCCAACATGATGACAAACAATGGTACAGTCCATGCTAAAAAGAAGTCAGGATTCCAGCCTTATGACAAACAATGGTACAGTCCAGCCTAAAAAGGGGTCAGGATTCCAACCTTATGACAAACAATGGTACAGTCCAGGCTAAATAGGAATCAGGATTTCACCCATAGACAAACAATGGTACAGTCCATGCTAAAAAGAAGTCAGGATTCCAGCCTTATGACAAACAATGGTACAGTCCAGGCTAAATAGGAATCAGGATTCCACCCTGAGGACAAGCAATGGTACAGTCCATGCTAAAAAGATGTCAGGACTCCAGCCTCATGGTAAACAATGGTAGAGTCCAGGCAAAAAAGGGGTCAGGATTCCAACCTTATGACAAACAATGGTACAGTCCAGGCTAAATAGGAATCAGGATTCCACCCTGAGGACAAGCAATGGTACAGTCCATGCTAAAAAGATGTCAGGATTCCAGCCTCATGGCAAACAATAGTACAGTACAGGCTAAAAAGAAGTCAGGATTCCAGCATGATGACAAACAATGGTACAGTCCAGGCAAAAAAGGGGTCAGGATTCCAACCTTATGACAAACAATGGTACAGTCCAGGCTAAAAAAGAATCAGAATTCCAGCCTGATGACAAACAATGGTACAGTCCATGCTAAAAAGAAGTCAGGATTCCAACATGATGACAAACAATGGTACAGTCCATGCTAAAAAGAAGTCAGGATTCCAACCTTATGACAAACAATGGTACAGTCCAGGCTAAAAAGGGGTCAGGATTCCAACCTTATGACAAACAATGGTACAGTCCAGGCTAAATAGGAATCAGGATTCCACCTTGAGGACAAGCAATGGTACAGTCCATGGTAAAAAGATGTCAGGATTCCAGCCTCATGGCAAACAATGGTAGAGTCCAGGCAAAAAAAGGAATCAGGATTCCAGCCTGATGACAAACAATGGTACAGTCCATGCTAAAATGAAGTCAGGATTCCAACCTTATGACAAACAATGGTACAGTCCAGCCTAAAAAGGGGTCAGGATTCCAACCATATGACATACAATGGTACAGTCCAGGCTAAAAAGGGGTCAGGATTCCAACCTTATGACAAACAATGGTACAGTCCAGGCTAAATAGGAATCAGGATTCCACCCTGAGGACAAGCAATGGTACAGTCCATGCTAAAAAGATGTCAGGACTCCAGCATCATGGTAAACAATGGTAGAGTCCAGCCTAAAAAGGAATCAGGATTCCACCCTGAAAACAAACAATGGTACAGTCCATGCTAAAAAGAAGTCAGGATTCCAGCTTGATGACAAACAATGGTACAGTCCAGGCTAAAAAGTATTCAGGATTCCAGCATGATGACAAACAATGGTACAGTCCATGCTAAAAAGAAGTCAGGATTCCAGCCTTATGACAAACAATGGTACAGTCCAGGCTTAAAAGGGGTCAGGATT
This sequence comes from Chromobotia macracanthus, assembly GCA_036877525.1. Lineage (NCBI taxonomy): Eukaryota > Metazoa > Chordata > Actinopteri > Cypriniformes > Botiidae > Chromobotia > Chromobotia macracanthus. The sequence goes on from JAZGTH010000129.1 coordinate 835,237, forward strand.
CCACCCTGAACACAAACAATGGTACAGTCCATGTTAAAAAGGAATCAGGATTCCACCCTGAGGACAAGCAATGGTACGGTCCATGCTAAAAAGATGTTAGGATTCCAACCTCATGGCAAACAATGGTACAGTCCAGGCTAAAAAAGGAATCAGGATTCCACCCTGAAAACAAACAATGGTACAGTCCAGCCTAAAAAGGGGTCAGGATTCCAACCTTATGACAAACAATGTTACAGTCCAGGCTAAATAGGAATCAGGATTCCACCCATAGACAAACAATGGTACAGTCCATGCTAAAAAAAAGTCAGGATTCCAGCCTTATGACAAACAATGGTACAGTCCAGGCTAAAAAGGGGTCAGGATTCCACCCTGAACACAAACAATGGTACAGTCCATGCTTAAAAGAAGTCAGGATTCCAAACTCATGGCAAACAATGGTACAGTCCAGGCTAAAAAGGTATCAGGATTCCAGCATGATGACAAACAATGGTACAGTCCATGCTAAAAAGAAGTCAGGATTCCAACCTTATGACAAACAATGGTACAGTCCAGGCTAAAAAGGGGTCAGGATTCCAACCTTATGACAAACAATGGTACAGTCCAGGCTAAATAGGAATCAGGATTCCACCCTGAGGACAAGCAATGGTACAGTCCATGGTAAAAAGATGTCAGGATTCCAGCCTCATGGCAAACAATGGTAGAGTCCAGGCAAAAAAAGGAATCAGGATTCCAGCCTGATGACAAACAATGGTACAGTCCATGCTAAAATGAAGTCAGGATTCCAACCTTATGACAAACAATGGTACAGTCCAGCCTAAAAAGGGGTCAGGATTCCAACCATATTACATACAATGGTACAGTCCAGGCTAAAAAAGGGGTCAGGATTCCAACCTTATGACAAACAATGGTACAGTCCAGGCTAAATAGGAATCAGGATTCCACCCTGAGGACAAGCAATGGTACAGTCCATGCTAAAAAGATGTCAGGACTCCAGCCTCATGGTAAACAATGGTAGAGTCCAGCCTAAAAAGGAATCAGGATTCCACCCTGAAAACAAACAATGGTACAGTCCATGCTAAAAAGAAGTCAGGATTCCAGCTTGATGACAAACAATGGTACAGTCCAGGCTAAAAAGTATTCAGGATTCCAGCATGATGACAAACAATGGTACAGTCCATGCTAAAAAGAAGTCAGGATTCCAGCCTTATGACAAACAATGGTACAGTCCAGGCTAAAAAGGGGTCAGGATTCCACCCTGAACACAAACAATGGTACAGTCCATGTTAAAAAGGAATCAAGATTCCACCCTGAGGACAAGCAATGGTACGGTCCATGCTAAAAAGATGTTAGGATTCCAACCTCATGGCAAACAATGGTACAGTCCAGGCTAAAAAGGAATCAGGATTCCACCCTGAAAACAAACAATGGTACAGTCCAGCCTAAAAAGGGGTCAGGATTCCAACCTTATGACAAACAATGTTACAGTCCAGGCTAAATAGGAATCAGGATTCCACCCATAGACAAACAATGGTACAGTCCATGCTAAAAAAAAGTCAGGATTCCAGCCTTATGACAAACAATGGTACAGTCCAGGCTAAAAAGGGGTCAGGATTCCACCCTGAACACAAACAATGGTACAGTCCATGCTTAAAAGAAGTCAGGATTCCAAACTCATGGCAAACAATGGTACAGTCCAGGCTAAAAAGGTATCAGGATTCCAGCATGATGACAAACAATGGTACAGTCCATGCTAAAAAGAAGTCAGGATTCCAACCTTATGACAAACAATGGTACAGTCCAGGCTAAAAAGGGGTCAGGATTCCAACCTTATGACAAACAATGGTACAGTCCAGGCTAAATAGGAATCAGGATTCCACCCTGAGGACAAGCAATGGTACAGTCCATGCTAAAAAGATGTCAGGATTCCAGCCTCATGGCAAACAATGGTAGAGTCCAGGCAAAAAAAGGAATCAGGATTCCAGCCTGATGACAAACAATGGTACAGTCCATGCTAAAATGAAGTCAGGATTCCAACCTTATGACAAACAATGGTACAGTCCAGCCTAAAAAGGGGTCAGGATTCCAACCATATGACATACAATGGTACAGTCCAGGCTAACTAGGAATCAGGATTCCACCCTAAAGAAAAACAATGGTACAGTCCACGCTAAAAATATATTAGGATTCCAGCCTGATGGCAAACAATGGTAGAGTCCAGGCTAAAAAGAAATCAGGATTCCACCATGATGACATACAATGGTACAGTCCAGGCTAAAAAGGAGTCAGGATTCCTGCCTGATGACAAACAATGGTAGAGTCCAGGCTAAAAAGAAATCAGGATTCCACCCATAGACAAACAATGGTACAGTCCATGCAAAAAGAAGTCAGGATTCCAAACTCATGGTAAACAATGGTACAGTCCAGGCTAAAAAGGGGTCAGGATTCCAACCTTATGACAAACAATGGTACAGTCCAGGCTAAATAGGAATCAGGATTCCACCCTGAGGACAAGCAATGGTACAGTCCATGCTAAAAAGATGTCAGGATTCCAGCCTCATGGCAAACAATGTTAGAGTCCAGGCTAAAAAGGAATCAGGATTCCACCCTGAAAACAAACAATGGTACAGTCCATGCTAAAAAGAAGTCAGGATTCCAGCTTGATGACAAACAATGGTACAGTCTAGGCTAAAAAGCATTCAGGATTCCAGCATGATGACAAACAATGGTACAGTCCATGTTAAAAAGAAGTCAGGATTCCAGCCTTATGACAAACAATGGTACAGTCCAGGCTAAAAAGGGGTCAGGATTCCACCCTGAACACAAACAATGGTACAGTCCATGCTAAAAAGATGTCAGGTTTCCAAACTCATGGCAAACAATGGTACAGTCCAGGCTAAAATGGTATCAGGATTCCAACCTTATGACAAACAATGGTACAGTCCAGGCTAAATAGGGGTCAGGATTCCACCCTGAGGACAAGCAATGGTACAGTCCATGCTAAAAAGATGTCATGATTACAGCCTCATGGCAAACAATGGTAGAGTCCAGGCAAAAAAGGATTCAGAATTCCAGCCTGATGACAAACAATGGTACAGTCCATGCTAAAAGAAGTTAGGATTCCAACATGATGACAAACAATGGTACAGTCCATGCTAAAAAGAAGTCAGGATTCCAACCTTATGACAAACAATGGTACAGTCCAGCCTAAAAAGGGGTCAGGATTCCAACCTTATGACAAACAATGGTACAGTCCAGGCTAAATAGGAATCAGGATTCCACCCATAGACAAACAATGGTACAGTCCATGCTAAAAAGAAGTCAGGATTCCAGCCATATGACAAACAATGGTACAGTCCAGGCTAAAAAGGGGTCAGGATTCCACCCTGAACACAAACAATGGTACAGTCCATGCTAAAAAGAAGTCAGGATTCCAAACTCATGGCAAACAATGGTACAGTCCAGGCTAAAAAGGTATCAGGATTCCAGCATGATGACAAACAATGGTACAGTCCATGCTAAAAAGAAGTCAGGATTCCAACCTTATGACAAACAATGGTACAGTCCAGGCTAAAAAGCATTCAGGATTCCACCCTGAAGACAAACAATGGTACAGTCCATGCAAAAAGAAGTCAGGATTCCAAACTCATGGTAAACAATGGTACAGTCCAGGCTAAAAAGGGGTCAGGATTCCAACCTTATGACAAACAATGGTACAGTCCAGGCTAAATAGGAATCAGGATTCCACACTGAGGACAAGCAATGGTACAGTCCATGCTAAAACGATGTCAGGATTCCAGCCTCATGGCAAACAATGGTAGAGTCCAGGCTAAAAAGGAATCAGGACTCCACCCTGAAAACAAACAATGGTACAGTCCATGCTAAAAAGAAGTCAGGATTCCAGCTTGATGACAAACATTGGTACAGTCCAGGCTAAAAAGCATTCAGGATTCCAGCATGATGACAAACAATGGTACAGTCCATGCTAAAAAGAAGTCAGGATTCCAGCCTTATGACAAACAATGGTACAGTCCAGGCTAAAAAGGTATCAGGATTCCAGCATGATGACAAACAATGGTACAGTCCATGCTAAAAAGAAGTCAGGATTCCAACCTTATGACAAACAATGGTACAGTCCAGGCAAAAAAGGGGTCAGGATTCCAACCTTATGACAAACAATGGTACAGTCCAGGCTAAATAGGAATCAGGATTCCACCCTGAGGACAAGCAATGGTACACTCCATGTTAATAAGATGTCAGGATTCCAGCCTCATGGCAAACAATGGTAGAGTCCAAGCAAAAAAGGAATCAGAATTCCAGCCTGATGACAAACAATGGTACAGTCCATGCTAAAAAGAAGTCAGGATTCCAACCTTATGACAAACAATGGTACAGAGTCCAGGCAAAAAAGTAATCAGGATTCCAGCCTGATGACAAACAATGGTACAGTCCAGGCTAAATAGGGGTCAGGATTCCAGCCTCATGGCAAGCAATGGTACAGGCCATGGTAAAAAGAAGTCAGGATTCTAGCTTGATGACAAACAATGGTACAGTCCATGCTAAAAGAAGTTAGGATTCCAACATGATGACAAACAATGGTACAGTCCATGCTAAAAAGAAGTCAGGATTCCAACCTTATGACAAACAATGGTACAGTCCAGCCTAAAAAGTGGTCAGGATTCCAACCTTATGACAAACAATGGTACAGTCCAGGCTAAATAGGAATCAGGATTCCACCCATAGACAAACAATGGTACAGTCCATGCTAAAAAGAAGTCAGGATTCCAGCCATATGACAAACAATGGTACAGTCCAGGCTAAAAAGGGGTCAGGATTCCACCCTGAACACAAACAATGGTACAGTCCATGCTAAAAAGAAGTCAGGATTCCAAACTCATGGCAAACAATGGTACAGTCCAGGCTAAAAAGGTATCAGGATTCCAGCATGATGACAAACAATGGTACAGTCCATGCTAAAAAGAAGTCAGGATTCCAACCTTATGACAAACAATGGTACAGTCCAGGCTAAAAAGCATTCAGGATTCCACCCTGAAGACAAACAATGGTACAGTCCATGCAAAAAGAAGTCAGGATTCCAAACTCATGGTAAACAATGGTACAGTCCAGGCTAAAAAGGGGTCAGGATTCCAACCTTATGACAAACAATGGTACAGTCCAGGCTAAATAGGAATCAGGATTCCACACTGAGGACAAGCAATGGTACAGTCCATGCTAAAAAGATGTCAGGATTCCAGCCTCATGGCAAACAATGGTAGAGTCCAGGCTAAAAAGGAATCAGGATTCCACCCTGAAAACAAACAATGGTACAGTCCATGCTAAAAGAAGTCAGGATTCCAGCTTGATGACAAACATTGGTACAGTCCAGGCTAAAAAGCATTCAGGATTCCAGCATGATGACAAACAATGGTACAGTCCATGCTAAAAAGAAGTCAGGATTCCAGCCTTATGACAAACAATGGTACAGTCCAGGCTAAAAAGGTATCAGGATTCCAGCATGATGACAAACAATGGTACAGTCCATGCTAAAAAGAAGTCAGGATTCCAACCTTATGACAAACAATGGTACAGTCCAGGCAAAAAAGGGGTCAGGATTCCAACCTTATGACAAACAATGGTACAGTCCAGGCTAAATAGGAATCAGGATTCCACCCTGAGGACAAGCAATGGTACACTCCATGTTAATAAGATGTCAGGATTCCAGCCTCATGGCAAACAATGGTAGAGTCCAAGCAAAAAAGGAATCAGAATTCCAGCCTGATGACAAACAATGGTACAGTCCATGCTAAAAAGAAGTCAGGATTCCAACCTTATGACAAACAATGGTACGAGTCCAGGCAAAAAAAGTAATCAGGATTCCAGCCTGATGACAAACAATGGTACAGTCCAGGCTAAATAGGGGTCAGGATTCCAGCCTCATGGCAAGCAATGGTACAGGCCATGGTAAAAAGAAGTCAGGATTCTAGCTTGATGACAAACAATGCTACAGTCCAGGCTAAAAAGGAATCAGGATTCCACCCTGAAGAAAAACAATGGTACAGTCCACGCTAAAAATATATTAGGATTCCAGCCTTATGGCAAACAATGGTAGAGTCCAGGCTAAAAAGAATTCAGGATTCCACCATGATGACATACAATGGTACAGTCCAGGCTAAAAAGGATTCAGGATTCCTGCCTGATGACAAACAATGGTACAGTCCATACTAAAAAAGAAGTAATGATTTCAGCCTCATGGCAAAAAATGGTAGAGTCCAGGCTAAAAAGGGGTCAGGATTCCACCCTGAACACAAACAATGGTACAGTCCAGGCTAAAAAGGTATCAGGATTCCAGCATGATGACAAACAATGGTACAGTCCATGCTAAAAAGAAGTCAGGATTCCAACCTTATGACAAACAATGGTACAGTCCAGGCAAAAAAGGTGTCAGGATTCCAACCTTATGACAAACAATGGTACAGTCCAGGCTAAATAGGAATCAGGATTCCACCCTGAGGACAAGCAATGGTACACTCCATGTTAATAAGATGTCAGGATTCCAGCCTCATGGCAAACAATGGTAGAGTCCAAGCAAAAAAGGAATCAGAATTCCAGCCTGATGACAAACAATGGTACAGTCCATGCTAAAAAGAAGTCAGGATTCCAACCTTATGACAAACAATGGTACAGAGTCCAGGCAAAAAAGTAATCAGGATTCCAGCCTGATGACAAACAATGGTACAGTCCAGGCTAAATAGGGGTCAGGATTCCAGCCTCATGGCAAGCAATGGTACAGGCCATGGTAAAAAGAAGTCAGGATTCTAGCTTGATGACAAACAATGCTACAGTCCAGGCTAAAAAGGAATCAGGATTCCACCCTGAAGAAAAACAATGGTACAGTCCACGCTAAAAATATATTAGGATTCCAGCCTTATGGCAAACAATGGTAGAGTCCAGGCTAAAAAGAATTCAGGATTCCACCATGATGACATACAATGGTACAGTCCAGGCTAAAAAGGATTCAGGATTCCTGCCTGATGACAAACAATGGTACAGTCCATACTAAAAAAGAAGTAATGATTTCAGCCTCATGGCAAAAAATGGTAGAGTCCAGGCTAAAAAGGGGTCAGGATTCCACCCTGAACACAAACAATGGTACAGTCCAGGCTAAAAAGGTATCAGGATTCCAGCATGATGACAAACAATGGTACAGTCCATGCTAAAAAGACGTAAGGATTCCAGCCTTATGACAAACAATGGTACAGTCCAGGCTAAATAGGGGTCAGGATTCCAGCCTCATGGCAAGCAATGGTACAGGCCATGGTAAAAAGAAGTCAGGATTCTAGCTTGATGACAAACAATAGTACAGTCCAGGCTAAAAAGGAATCAGGATTCCACCCTGAAGAAAAACAATGGTACAGTCCACGCTAAAAATATATTAGGATTCCAGCCTGATGGCAAACAATGGTAGAGTCCAGGCTAAAAATATGTCAGGATTCCACCATGATGACATACAATGGTACAGTCCAGGCTAAAAAGGATTCAGGATTCCTGCCTGATGACAAACAATGGTACAGTCCATACTAAAAAAGAAGTAATGATTTCAGCCTCATGGCAAAAACTGGTAGAGTCCAGGCTAAAAAGGTATCAGGATTCCAGCATGATGACAAACAATGGTACAGTCCATGCTAAAAAGATGTCGGGATTCCAACCTTATGACAAACAATGGTACAGTCCAGGCTAAAAAAAGGTCAGGATTCCAACCTTATGACAAACAATGGTACAGTCCAGGCTAAAAAGATGTCAGGATTCCAGCCTCATGGCAAACAATGGTAGAGTCCAGGCTAAAAAGGAATAAGGATTCCACCCTGAAAACAAACAATGGTACAGTGCATACTAAAAAGAAGTCAGGATTCCAGCTTGATGACAAACAATGGTACAGTCCAGGCTAAAAAGCATTCAGGATTCCAGCATGATGACAAACAATGGTACAGTCCATGCTAAAAAGAAGTCAGGATTCCAGCCTTATGACAAACAATGGTACAGTCCAGGCTAAAAAGGGGTCAGGATTCCACCCTGAACACAAACAATGGTACAGTCCATGCTAAAAAGAAGTCAGGATTCCAAACTCATGGCAAACAATGGTACAGTCCAGGCTAAAAAGGGGTCAGGATTCCAACCTTATGACAAACAATGGTACAGTCCAGGCTAAATAGGAATCAGGATTCCACCCTGAGGACAAGCAATGGTACAGTCCATGCTAAAAAGATGTCAGGATTCCAGCCTCATGGCAAACAATGGTAGAGTCCAGGCAAAAAAAGGAATCAGGATTCCAGCCTGATGACAAACAATGGTACAGTCCATGCTAAAAAGAAGTCAGGATTCCAACATGATGACAAACAATGGTACAGTCCATGCTAAAAAGAAGTCAGGATTCCAACCTTATGACAAACAATGGTACAGTCCAGCCTAAAAAGGGGTCAGGATTCCAACCTTATGACATACAATGGTACAGTCCAGGCTAAATAGGAATCAGGATTCCACCCTAAAGAAAAACAATGGTACAGTCTACGCTAAAAATATATTAGGATTCCAGCCTGATGGCAAACAATGGTAGAGTCCAGGCTAAAAAGAAATCAGGATTCCACCATGATGACATACAATGGTACAGTCCAGGCTTAAAAGGATTCAGGATTACTGCCTCATGGCAAACAATGGTAGAGTCCAGGCTAAAAAGGAGTCAGGATTCCTGCCTGATGACAAACAATGGTAGAGTCCAGGCTAAAAAGGAATCAGGATTCCACCCTGAAGACAAACAATGGTACAGGCCATGCTAAAAATATATTAGGATTCCAGCCTCATGGCAAACAATGGTAGAGTCCAGGCTAAAAAGAAATCAGGATTCCACCCATAGACAAACAATGGTACAGTCCATGCTAAAAATATGTCAGGATTCCAGCCTCATGGCAAACAATAGTAGAGTCCAGGTTAAAAAGGAATCAGGATTCCACCCTGAAAACAAACAATGGTACAGTCCATGCTATAAAGAAGTCAGGATTCCAGCTTGATGACAAACAATGGTACAGTCCAGGCTAAAAAGCATTCAGGATTCCACCCTGAAGACAAACAATGGTACAGTCCATGCAAAAAGAAGTCAGGATTCCAAACTCATGGTAAACAATGGGACAGTCCAGGCTAAAAAGGGGTCAGGATTCCAACCTTATGACAAACAATGGTACAGTCCAGGCTAAAAAGAAGTCAGGATTCCAGCCTTATGACAAACAATGGTACAGTCCAGGCTAAAAAGGGGTCAGGATTCCACCCATAGACAAACAATGGTACAGTCCATGCTAAAAAGAAGTCAGGATTCCAAACTCATGGTAAACAATGGTACAGTCCAGGCTAAAAAGGGGTCAGGATTCCAACCTTATGACAAACAATGGTACAGTCCAGGCTAAATAGGAATCAGGATTCCACCCTGAGGAAAAGCAATGGTACAGTCCATGCTAAAAAGATGTCAGGATTCCAGCCTCATGTCAAACAATGGTACAGTCCATGCTAAAAAGAAGTCAGGATTCCAGCTTGATGACAAACATTGGTACAGTCCAGGCTAAAAAGCATTCAGGATTCCAGCATGATGACAAACAATGGTACAGTCCATGCTAAAAAGAAGTCAGGATTCCAGCCTTATGACAAACAATGGTACAGTCCAGGCTAAAAAGGTATCAGGATTCCAGCATGATGACAAACAATGGTACAGTCCATGCTAAAAATTAGTCAGGATTCCAACCTTATGACAAACAATGGTACAGTCCAGGCAAAAAAGGGGTCAGGATTCCAACCTTATGACAAACAATGGTACACTCCAGGCTAAATAGGAATCAGGATTCCACCCTGAGGACAAGCAATGGTACACTCCATGTTAATAAGATGTCAGGATTCCAGCCTCATGGCAAACAATGGTAGAGTCCAAGCAAAAAAGGAATCAGAATTCCAGCCTGATGACAAACAATGGTACAGTCCATGCTAAAAAGAAGTCAGGATTCCAACCTTATGACAAACAATGGTACAGAGTCCAGGCAAAAAAGTAATCAGGATTCCAGCCTGATGACAAACAATGGTACACTCCAGGCTAAATAGGGGTCAGGATTCCAGCCTCATGGCAAGCAATGGTACAGGCCATGGTAAAAAGAAGTCAGGATTCTAGCTTGATGAGAAACAATGCTACAGTCCAGGCTAAAAAGGAATCAGGATTCCACCCTGAAGAAAAACAATGGTACAGTCCACGCTAAAAATATATTAGGATTCCAGCCTTATGGAAAACAATGGTAGAGTTCAGGCTAAAAAGAATTCAGGATTCCACCATGATGACATACAATGGTACAGTCCAGGCTAAAAAGGATTCAGGATTCCTGCCTGATGACAAACAATGGTACAGTCCATACTAAAAAAGAAGTAATGATTTCAGCCTCATGGCAAAAAATGGTAGAGTCCAGGCTAAAAAGGGGTCAGGATTCCACCCTGAACACAAACAATGGTACAGTCCAGGCTAAAAAGGTATCAGGATTCCAGCATGATGACAAACAATGGTACAGTCCATGCTAAAAAAGAAGTCAGGATTCCAGCCTTATGACAAACAATGGTACAGTCCAGGCTAAAAAAGTGGTCAGGATTCCAACCTTATGACAAACAATGGTACAGTCCAGGCTAAAAGGAAGTCAGGATTCCACCTTGAGGACAAACAATGGTACAGTCCAGGCTAAAAAGGATATCAGGATTCCAACATGATGACAAACAATGGTACAGTCCATGCTAAAAAGAAGTCAGGATTCCAACCTTATGACAAACAATGGTACAGTCCAGGCTAAAAAAGGGGTCAGGATTCCAGCCTTATGACATACAATGGTACAGTCCAGGCTAAAATAGGAATCAGGATTCCACTCTAATGAAAAACAATGGTACAGTCCACGCTAAAAATATAGTTAGGATTCCAGCCTGATGGCAAACAATGGTAGAGTCCAGGCTAAAAAGAAATCAGGATTCCACCATGATGACATACAATGGTACAGTCCAGGCTTAAAAGGATTCAGGATTACTGCCTGATGGCAAACAATGGTAGAGTCCAGGCTAAAAAAGGAGTCAGGATTCCTGCCTGATGACAAACAATGGTAGAGTCCAGGCTAAAAAGGAGTCAGGATTCCACCCTCAAGACAAACAATGGTACAGGCCATGCTAAAAATATATTAGGATTCCAGCCTCATGGCAAACAATGGTAGAGTCCAGGCTAAAAAGAAATCAGGATTCCACCCATAGACAAACAATGGTACAGTCCATGCTAAAAATATGTCAGGATTCCAGCCTCATGGCAAACAATAGTAGAGTCCAGGTTAAAAAGGAATCAGGATTCCACCCTGAAAACAAACAATGGTACAGTCCATGCTAAAAAGAAGTCAGGATTCCAGCTTGATGACAAACAATGGTACAGTCCAGGCTAAAAAGCATTCAGGATTCCACCCTGAAGACAAACAATGGTACAGTCCATGCTAAAAAGAAGTCAGGATTCCAAACTCATGGGAAACAATGGTACAGTCCAGGCTAAAAAGGGGTCAGGATTCCAACCTTATGACAAACAATGGTACAGTCCAGGCTAAAAAGAAGTCAGGATTCCAGCCTTATGACAAACAATGGTACAGTCCAGGCTAAAAAGGGGTCAGGATTCCACCCTGAACACAAACAATGGTACAGTCCATGCTAAAAAGAAGTCAGGATTCCAAACTCATGGACAAACAATGGTACAGTCCAGGCTAAAAAGGTATCAGGATTCCAGCCTGATGACAAACAATGGTACAGTCCATGCTAAAAAGAAGTCAGGATTCCAACCTTATGACAAACAATGGTACAGTCCAGGCTAAAAAGGGGTCAGGATTCCAACCTTATGACAAACAATGGTACAGTCCAGGCTAAATAGGAATCAGGATTCCACCCTGAGGACAAGCAATGGTACAGTCCATGCTAAAAAGATGTCAGGATTCCAGCCTCATGGCAAACAATGGTAGAGTCCAGGCAAAAAAAGGAATCAGGATTCCACCCTGATGACAAACAATGGTACAGTCCATGCTAAAAAAGAAGTCAGGATTCCAGCCTCATGGCAAACAATGGTACAGTCCAGGCTAAAAAGAAGTCAGGATTCCACCCTGAACACAAACAATGGTACAGTCCATGCTAAAAAGAAGTCAGGATTCCAACCTCATGGCAAACAATGGTACAGTCCAGGCTAAAAAGGAATCAGGATTCCAGCCTGATGACAAACAATGGTACAGTCCATGCTAAAAAGAAGTCAGGATTCCAACCTTATGACAAACAATGGTACAGTCCAGGCTAAAACGGGGTCAGGATTCCAACCTTATGACAAACAATGGTACAGTCCAGGCTAAAAAGAAGTCAGGATTCCAGCCTTATGACAAACAATGGTACAGTCCAGGCTAAAAAGGGGTCAGGATTCCACCCTGAACACAAACAATGGTACAGTCCATGCTAAAAAGAAGTCAGGATTCCAAACTCATGGCAAACAATGGTACAGTCCAGGCTAAAAAGGTATCAGGATTCCAGCATGATGACAAACAATGGTACAGTCCATGCTAAAAAGAAGTCAGGATTCCAACCTTATGACAAACAATGGTACAGTCCAGGCTAAAAAGGGGTCAGGATTCCAACCTTATGACAAACAATGGTACAGTCCAGGCTAAATAGGAATCAGGATTCCACCCTGAGGACAAGCAATGGTACAGTCCATGCTAAAAAGATGTCAGGATTCCAGCCTCATGGCAAACAATGGTAGAGTCCAGGCAAAAAAAGGAATCAGGATTCCAGCCTGATGACAAACAATGGTACAGTCCATGCTAAAAAGAAGTCAGGATTCCAACATGATGACAAACAATAGTACAGTCCATGCTAAAAAGAAGTCAGGATTCCAACCTTATGACAAACAATGGTACAGTCCAGACTAAAAAGGGGTCAGGATTCCAACCTTATGACATACAATGGTACAGTCCAGGCTAAATAGGAATCAGGATTCCACCCTAAAGAAAAACAATGGTACAGTCCACGCTAAAAATATATTAGGATTCCAGCCTGATGGCAAACAATGGTAGAGTCCAGGCTAAAAAGAAATCAGGATTCTACCATGATGACATACAATGGTACAGTCCAGGCTAAAAAGGATTCAGGATTACTGCCTGATGGCAAACAATGGTAGAGTCCAGGCTAAAAGGAGTCAAGGATCCCGCCCTGATGACAAACATTGTTAGAGTCCGGGCTAAAAAGAAATCAGGATTCCACCCATAGACAAACAATGGTACAGTCCATGCTAAAAATATGTCAGGATTCCAGCCTCATGGCAAACAATAGTAGAGTCCAGGTTAAAAAGGAATCAGGATTCCACCCTGAAAACAAACAATGGTACAGTCCATGCTATAAAGAAGTCAGGATTCCAGCTTGATGACAAACAATGGTACAGTCCAGGCTAAAAAGCATTCAGGATTCCACCCTGAAGACAAACAATGGTACAGTCCATGCAAAAAGAAGTCAGGATTCCAAACTCATGGTAAACAATGGGACAGTCCAGGCTAAAAAGGGGTCAGGATTCCAACCTTATGACAAACAATGGTACAGTCCAGGCTAAAAAGAAGTCAGGATTCCAGCCTTATGACAAACAATGGTACAGTCCAGGCTAAAAAGGGGTCAGGATTCCACCCTGAACACAAACAATGGTACAGTCCATGCTAAAAAGAAGTCAGGATTCCAAACTCATGGCAAACAATGGTACAGTCCAGGCTAAAAAGGTATCAGGATTCCAGCATGATGACAAACAATGGTACAGTCCATGCTAAAAAGAAGTCAGGATTCCAACCTTATGACAAACAATGGTACAGTCCAGGCTAAAAAGGGGTCAGGATTCCAACCTTATGACAAACAATGGTACAGTCCAGGCTAAATAGGAATCAGGATTCCACCCTGAGGACAAGCAATGGTACAGTCCATGCTAAAAAGATGTCAGGATTCCAGCCTCATGGCAAACAATGGTAGAGTCCAGGCAAAAAAAGGAATCAGGATTCCAGCCTGATGACATACAATGGTACAGTCCAGGCTTAAAAGGATTCAGGATTACTGCCTGATGGCAAACAATGGTAGAGTCCAGGCTAAAAAGGAGTCAGGATTCCTGCCTGATGACAAACAATGGTAGAGTCGAGGCTAAAAAGGAATCAGGATTCCACCCTGAAGACAAACAATGGTACAGGCCATGCTAAAAATATATTAGGATTCAAGCCTCATGGCAAACAATGGTAGAGTCCAGGCTAAAAAGAAATCAGGATTCCACCCATAGACAAACAATGGTACAGTCCATGCTAAAAATATGTCAGGATTCCAGCCTCATGGCAAACAATAGTAGAGTCCAGGTGAAAAAGGAATCAGGATTCCACCCTGAAAACAAACAATGGTACAGTCCATGCTATAAAGAAGTCAGGATTCCAGCTTGATGACAAACAATGGTACAGTCCAGGCTAAAAAGCATTCAGGATTCCACCCTGAAGACAAACAATGGTACAGTCCATGCAAAAAGAAGTCAGGATTCCAAACTCATGGTAAACAATGGGACAGTCCAGGCTAAAAAGGGGTCAGGATTCCAACCTTATGACAAACAATGGTACAGTCCAGGCTAAAAAGAAGTCAGGATTCCAGCCTTATGACAAACAATGGTACAGTCCAGGCTAAAAAGGGGTCAGGATTCCACCCTGAACACAAACAATGGTACAGTCCATGCTAAAAAGAAGTCAGGATTCCAAACTCATGGCAAACAATGGTACAGTCCAGGCTAAAAAGGTATCAGGATTCCAGCATGATGACAAACAATGGTACAGTCCATGCTAAAAAGAAGTCAGGACTCCAACCTTATGACAAACAATGGTACAGTCCAGGCAAAAAAGGGGTCAGGATTCCAACCTTATGACAAACAATGGTACAGTCCAGGCTAAATAGGAATCAGGATTCCACCCTGAGGACAAGCAATGGTACACTCCATGTTAATAAGATGTCAGGATTCCAGCCTCATGGCAAACAATGGTAGAGTCCAAGCAAAAAAGGAATCAGAATTCCAGCCTGATGACAAACAATGGTACAGTCCATGCTAAAAAGAAGTCAGGATTCCAACCTTATGACAAACAATGGTACAGTCCAGGCTAAATAGGAATCAGGATTCCACCCTGATGACAAACAATGGTACAGTCCATGCTAAAAAGAAGTCAGGATTCCAGCCTTATGACAAACAATGGTACAGTCCAGGCTAAAAAGGGGTCAGGATTCCACCCTGAACACAAACAATGGTACAGTCCATGCTAAAAAGAAGTCAGGATTCCAAACTCATGGCAAACAATGGTACAGTCCAGGCTAAAAGGGTATCAGGATTCCAGCATGATGACATACAATGGTACAGTCCAGGCAAAAAGGATTCAGGATTACTGCCTGATGGCAAACAATGGTAGAGTCCAGGCTAAAAAGGAGTCAGGATTCCTGCCTGATGACAAACAATGGTACAGTCCATGCTAAAAAGAAGTCAGGATTCCAGCCTGATGACAAACAATGGTACAGTCCAGGCTAAAAAGGGGTCAGGATTCCAACCTTATGACAAACAATGGTACAGTTCAGGCTAAAAAGAAGTCAGGATTCCAGCCTTATGACAAACAATGGTACAGTCCAGGCTAAAAAGGTATCAGGATTCCAGCATGATGACAAACAATGGTACAGTCCATGCTAAAAAGAAGTCAGGATTCCAACCTTATGACAAACAATGGTACAGTCCAGGCAAAAAAGGGGTCAGGATTCCAACCTTATGACAAACAATGGTACAGTCCAGGCTAAATAGGAATCAGGATTCCACCCTGAGGACAAGCAATGGTACACTCCATGTTAATAAGATGTCAGGATTCCAGCCTCATGGCAAACAATGGTAGAGTCCAAGCAAAAAAGGAATCAGAATTCCAGCCTGATGACAAACAATGGTACAGTCCATGCTAAAAAGAAGTCAGGATTCCAACCTTATGACAAACAATGGTACAGTCCAGCCTAAAAAGGGGTCAGGATTCCAACCTTATGACAAACAATGGTACAGTCCAGGCTAAATAGGAATCAGGATTCCACCCTGATGACAAACAATGGTACAGTCCATGCTAAAAAGAAGTCAGGATTCCAGCCTTATGACAAACAATGGTACAGTCCAGGCTAAAAAGGGGTCAGGATTCCACCCTGAACACAAACAATGGTACAGTCCATGCTAAAAAGAAGTCAGGATTCCAAACTCATGGCAAACAATGGTACAGTCCAGGCTAAAAGGGTATCAGGATTCCAGCATGATGACATACAATGGTACAGTCCAGGCTAAAAAGGATTCAGGATTACTGCCTGATGGCAAACAATGGTAGAGTCCAGGCTAAAAAGGAGTCAGGATTCCTGCCTGATGACAAACAATGGTACAGTCCATGCCAAAAAGAAGTCAGGATTCCAACCTTATGACAAACAATGGTACAGTCCAGGCTAAAAAGGGGTCAGGATTCCAACCTTATGACAAACAATGGTACAGTCCAGGCTAAAAAGAAGTCAGGATTCCAGCCTTATGACAAACAATGGTACAGTCCAGGCTAAAAAGGTATCAGGATTCCAGCATGATGACAAACAATGGTACAGTCCATGCTAAAAAGAAGACAGGATTCCAACCTTATGACAAACAATGGTACAGTCCAGGCAAAAAAGGGGTCAGGATTCCAACCTTATGACAAACAATGGTACAGTCCAGGCTAAATAGGAATCAGGATTCCACCCTGAGGACAAGCAATGGTACACTCCATGTTAATAAGATGTCAGGATTCCAGCCTCATGGCAAACAATGGTAGAGTCCAAGCAAAAAAGGAATCAGAATTCCAGCCTGATGACAAACAATGGTACAGTCCATGCTAAAAAGAAGTCAGGATTCCAACCTTATGACAAACAATGGTACAGTCCAGGCTAAATAGGAATCAGGATTCCACCCTGATGACAAACAATGGTACAGTCCATGCTAAAAAGAAGTCAGGATTCCAGCCTTATGACAAACAATGGTACAGTCCAGGCTAAAAAGGGGTCAGGATTCCACCCTGAACACAAACAATGGTACAGTCCATGCTAAAAAGAAGTCAGGATTCCAAACTCATGGCAAACAATGGTACAGTCCAGGCTAAAAAGGTATCAGGATTCCAGCATGATGACAAACAATGGTACAGTACATGCTAAAAAGAAGTCAGGATTCCAACCTTATGACAAACAATGGTACAGTCCAGGCTAAAAAGGGGTCAGGATTCCAACCTTATGACAAACAATGGTACAGTCCAGGCTAAATAGGAATCAGGATTCCACCCTGAGGACAAGCAATGGTACAGTCCATGCTAAAAAGATGTCAGGATTCCAGCCTCATGGCAAACAATGGTAGAGTCCAGGCAAAAAAAGGAATCAGGATTCCAGCCTGATGACAAACAATGGTACAGTCCATGCTAAAAAAAAGTCAGGATTCCAACATGATGACAAACAATGGTACAGTCCATGCTAAAAAGAAGTCAGGATTCCAACCTTATGACAAACAATGGTACAGTCCAGCCTAAAAAGGGGTCAGGATTCCAACCTTATGACATACAATGGTACAGTCCAGGCTAAATAGGAATCAGGATTCCACCCTAAAGAAAAACAATGGTACAGTCTACGCTAAAAATATATTAGGATTCCAGCCTGATGGCAAACAATGGTAGAGTCCAGGCTAAAAAGAAATCAGGATTCCACCATGATGACATACAATGGTAGAGTCCAGGCTAAAAAGGAATCAGGATTCCACTCTGAAGACAAACAATGGTACAGGCCATGCTAAAAATATGTCAGGATTCCAGCCTCATGGCAAACAATAGTAGAGTCCAGGTTAAAAAGGAATCAGGATTCCACCCTGAAAACAAACAATGGTACAGTCCATGCTATAAATAAGTCAGGATTCCAGCTTGATGACAAACAATGGTACAGTCCAGGCTAAAAAGCATTCAGGATTCCACCCTGAAGACAAACAATGGTACAGTCCATGCAAAAAGAAGTCAGGATTCCAAACTCATGGTAAACAATGGGACAGTCCAGGCTAAAAAGGGGTCAGGATTCCAACCTTATGACAAACAATGGTACAGTCCAGGCTAAAAAGAAGTCAGGATTCCAGCCTTATGACAAACAATGGTACAGTCCAGGCTAAAAAGGGGTCAGGATTCCACCCTGAACACAAACAATGGTACAGTCCATGCTAAAAAGAAGTCAGGATTCCAAACTCATGGCAAACAATGGTACAGTCCAGGCTAAAAAGGTATCAGGATTCCAGCATGATGACAAACAATGGTACAGTCCATGCTAAAAAGAAGTCAGGATTCCAACCTTATGACAAACAATGGTATAGTCCAGGCTAAAAAGGGGTCAGGATTCCAACCTTATGACAAACAATGGTACAGTCCAGGCTAAATAGGAATCAGGATTCCACCCTGAGGACAAGCAATGGTACAGTCCATGCTAAAAAGATGTCAGGATTCCAGCCTCATGGCAAACAATGGTAGAGTCCAGGCAAAAAAAGGAATCAGGATTCCAGCCTGATGATAAACAATGGTACAGTCCATGCTAAAAAGAAGTCAGGATTCCAACATGATGACAAACAATAGTACAGTCCATGCTAAAAAGAAGTCAGGATTCCAACCTTATGACAAACAATGGTACAGTCCAGCCTAAAAAGAAGTCAGGATTCCAACATGATGGCAAACAATGGTAGAGTCCAGGCTAAATAGGAATCAGGATTCCACCCTAAAGAAAAACAATGGTACAGTCCACGCTAAAAATATATTAGGATTCCAGCCTGATGGCAAACAATGGTAGAGTCCAGGCTAAAAAGAAATCAGGATTCTACCATGATGACATACAATGGTACAGTCCAGGCTAAATAGGATTCAGGATTACTGCCTGATGGCAAACAATGGTAGAGTCCAGGCTAAAAAGGAGTCAGGATTCCTGCCTGATGACAAACAATGGTAGAGTCCAGGCTAAAAAGGAATCAGGATTCCACCCTGAAGACAAACAATGGTACAGGCCATGCTAAAAATATATTAGGATTCCAGCCTCATGGCAAACAATGGTAGAGTCCAGGCTAAAAAGAAATCAGGATTCCACCTATAGACAAACAATGGTACAGTCCATGCTAAAAATATGTCAGGATTCCAGCCTCATGGCAAACAATAGTAGAGTCCAGGTTAAAAAGGAATCAGGATTCCACCCTGAAAACAAACAATGGTACAGTCCATGCTATAAAGAAGTCAGGATTCCAGCTTGATGACAAACAATGGTACAGTCCAGGCTAAAAAGCATTCAGGATTCCACCCTGAAGACAAACAATGGTACAGTCCATGCAAAAAGAAGTCAGGATTCCAAACTCCTGGTAACCAATGGTACAGTCCAGGCTAAAAAGGGGTCAGGATTCCAACCTTATGACAAACAATGGTACAGTCCAGGCTAAAAAGAATCAGGATCCGCCTTATGACAAACAATGGTACAGTCCAGGCTAAAAAGGGGTCAGGATTCCACCCTGAACACAAACAATGGTACAGTCCATGCTAAAAAGAAGTCAGGATTCCAAACTCATGGCAAACAATGGTACAGTCCAGGCTAAAAAGGTATCAGGATTCCAGCATGATGACAAACAATGGTACAGTCCATGCTAAAAAGAAGTCAGGATTCCAACCTTATGACAAACAATGGTACAGTCCAGGCTAAAAAGGGGTCAGGATTCCAACCTTATGACAAACAATGGTACAGTCCAGGCTAAAAAGGGGTCAGGATTCCAACGTTATGACAAACAATGGTACAGTCCAGGCTAAATAGGAATCAGGATTCCACCCTGAGGACAAGCAATGGTACAGTCCATGCTAAAATGATGTCAGGATTACTGCCTGATGGCAAACAATGGTAGAGTCCAGGCTAAAAAGGAGTCAGGATTCCTGCCTGATGACAAACAATGGTAGAGTCCAGGCTAAAAAGAAATCAGGATTCCACCCATAGACAAACAATGGTACAGTCCATGCAAAAAGAAGTCAGGATTCCAAACTCATGGTAAACAATGGGACAGTCCAGGCTAAAAAGGGGTCAGGATTCCAACCTTATGACAAACAATGGTACAGTCCAGGCTAAAAAGAAGTCAGGATTCCAGCCTTATGACAAACAATGGTACAGTCCAGGCTAAAAAGGGGTCAGGATTCCACCCTGAACACAAACAATGGTACAGTCCATGCTAAAAAGAAGTCAGGATTCCAAACTCATGGCAAACAATGGTACAGTCCAGGCTAAAAAGGTATCAGGATTCCAGCATGATTACAAACAATGGTACAGTCCATGCTAAAAAGAAGTCAGGATTCCAACCTTATGACAAACAATGGTACAGTCCAGGCTAAAAAGCATTCAGGATTCCACCCTGAAGACAAACAATGGTACAGTCCAGGCTAAATAGGAATCAGGATTCCAACCTTATGACAAACAATGGTACAGTCCAGCCTAAAAAGGGGTCAGGATTCCAACCTTATGACATACAATGGTACAGTCCAGGCTAAATAGGAATCAGGATTCCACCCTAAAGAAAAACAATGGTACAGTCCACGCTAAAAATATATTAGGATTCCAGCCTGATGGCAAACAATGGTAGAGTCCAGGCTAAAAAGAAATCAGGATTCTACCATGATGACATACAATGGTACAGTCCAGGCTAAAAAGGATTCAGGATTACTGCCTGATGGCAAACAATGGTAGAGTCCAGGCTAAAAAGGAGTCAGGATTCCTGCCTGATGACAAACAATGGTAGAGTCCAGGCTAAAAAGGAATCAGGATTCCACCCTGGAGACAAACAATGGTACAGGCTATGCTAAAAATATATTAGGATTCCAGCCTCATGGCAAACAATGGTAGAGTCCAGGCTAAAAAGAAATCAGGATTCCACCCATAGACAAACAATGGTACAGTCCATGCTAAAAATATGTCAGGATTCCAGCCTCATGGCAAACAATAGTAGAGTCCAGGTTAAAAAGGAATCAGGATTCAACCCTGAAAACAAACAATGGTACAGTCCATGCTATAAAGAAGTCAGGATTCCAGCTTGATGACAAACAATGGTACAGTCCAGGCTAAAAAGCATTCAGGATTCCACCCTGAAGACAAACAATGGTACAGTCCATGCAAAAAGAAGTCAGGATTCCAAACTCATGGTAAACAATGGTACAGTCCAGGCTAAAAAGGGGTCAGGATTCCAACCTTATGACAAACAATGGTACAGTCCAGGCTAAAAAGAAGTCAGGATTCCAGCCTTATGACAAACAATGGTACAGTCCAGGCTAAAAAGGGGTCAGGATTCCACCCTGAACACAAACAATGGTACAGTCCATGCTAAAAAGAAGTCAGGATTCCAAACTCATGGCAAACAATGGTACAGTCCAGGCTAAAAAGGTATCAGGATTCCAGCATGATGACAAACAATGGTACATTCCATGCTAAAAAGAAGTCAGGATTCCAACCTTATGACAAACAATGGTACAGTCCAGGCTAAAAAGGGGTCAGGATTCCAACCTTATGACAAACAATGGTACAGTACAGGCTAAAAAGAAATCAGGATTCCACCCATAGACAAACAATGGTACAGTCCATGCTAAAAATATGTCAGGATTCCAGCCTCATGGCAAACAATAGTAGAGTCCAGGTTAAAAAGGAATCAGGATTCCACCCTGAAAACAAACAATGGTACAGTCCATGCTATAAAGAAGTCAGGATTCCAGCTTGATGACAAACAATGGTACAGTCCAGGCTAAAAAGCATTCAGGATTCCACCCTGAAGACAAACAATGGTACAGTCCATGTGAAAATAAGTCAGGATTCTAAACTCATGGTAAACAATGGTACAGTCCAGGCTAAAAAGGGGACAGGATTCCAACCTTATGACAAACAATGGTACAGTCCAGGCTAAAAAGAAGTCAGGATTCCAGCCTTATGACAAACAATGGTACAGTCCTGGCTAAAAAGGGGTCAGGATTCCACCCTGAACACAAACAATGGTACAGTCCATGCTAAAAAGAAGTCAGGATTCCAAACTCATGGCAAACAATGGTACAGTCCAGGCTAAAAAGGTATCAGGATTCCAGCATGATGACAAACAATGGTACATTCCATGCTAAAAAGAAGTCAGGATTCCAACCTTATGACAAACAATGTTACAGTCCAGGCTAAAAAGGGGTCAGGATTCCAACCTTATGACAAACAATGGTACAGTACAGGCTAAATAGGAATCAGGATTCCACCCTGAGGACAAGCAATGGTACAGTCCATGCTAAAAAGATGTCAGGATTCCAGCCTCATGGCAAACAATGGTACAGTCCAGGCAAAAAAAGGAATCAGGATTCCAGCCTGATGACAAATAATGGTACAGTCCATGCTAAAAAGAAGTCAGGATTCCAACATGATGACAAACAATGGTACAGTCCATGCTAAAATGAAGTCAGGATTCCAACCTTATGACAAACAATGGTACAGTCCAGCCTAAAAAGGGGTCAGGATTCCAACCTTATGACATACAATGGTACAGTCCAGGCTAAATAGGAATCAGGATTCCACCCTAAAGAAAAACAATGGTACAGTCCACGCTAAAAGTATATTAGGATTCCAGCCTGATGGCAAACAATGGTAGAGTCCAGGCTAAAAAGAAATCAGGATTCCACCATGATGACATACAATGGTACAGTCCAGGCTAAAAAGGATTCAGGATTACTGCCTGATGGCAAACAATGGTAGAGTCCAGGCTAAAAATGAGTCAGGATTCCTGCCTGATGACAAACAATGGTAGAGTCCAGGCTAAAAAGGAATCAGGATTCCACCCTGAAGACAAACAATAGTACAGGCCATGCTAAAAATATATTAGGATTCCAGCCTCATGGCAAACAATGGTAGAGTCCAGGCTAAAAAGAAATCAGGATTCCACCCATTGACAAACAATGGTACAGTCCATGCAAAAAGAAGTCAGGATTCCAAACTCATGGTAAACAATGGTACAGTCCAGGCTAAAAAGGGGTCAGGATTCCAACCTTATGACAAACAATGGTACAGTCCAGGCTAAATAGGAATCAGGATTCCACCCTGAGGACAAACAATGGTACAGTCCATGCAAAAAGAAGTCAGGATTCCAAACTCATGGTAAACAATGGGACAGTCCAGGCTAAAAAGGGGTCAGGATTCCAACCTTATGACAAACAATGGTACAGTCCAGGCTAAAAAGAAGTCAGGATTCCAGCCTTATGACAAACAATGGTACAGTCCAGGCTAAAAAGGTATCAGGATTCCAGCATGATGACAAACAATGGTACAGTCCAGGCAAAAAAGGGGTCAGGATTCCAACCTTATGACAAACAATGGTACAGTCCAGGCTAAATAGGAATCAGGATTCCACCCTGAGGACAAGCAATGGTACAGTCCATGTTAATAAGATGTCAGGATTCCAGCCTCATGGCAAACAATGGTAGAGTCCAAGCAAAAAAGGAATCAGAATTCCAGCCTGATGACAAACAATGGTACAGTCCATGCTAAAAAGAAATCAGGATTCCAACCTTATCACAAACAATGGTACAGTCCAGCCTAAAAAGGGGTCAGGATTCCAACCTTATGACAAACAATGGTACAGTCCAGGCTAAATAGGAATCAGGATTCCACCTATAGAAAAACAATGGTACAGTCCATGCTAAAAAGAAGTCAGGATTCCAGCCTTATGACAAACAATGGTAGAGTCCAGGCTAAAAAGAAATCAGGATTCCACCCAAAGACAAACAATGGTACAGTCCATGCTAAAAATATGTCAGGATTCCAGCCTCATGGCAAACAATAGTAGAGTCCAGGCTAAAAAGGAATCAGGATTCCACCCTGAAAACAAACAATGGTACAGTCCATGCTAAAAAGAAGTCAGGATTCCAGCTTGATGACAAACAATGGTACAGTCCAGGCTAAAAAGCATTCAGGATTCCAGCATGATGACAAACAATGGTGCAGTCCATGTTAAAAAGAAGTCAGGATTCCAGCCTTATGACAAACAATGGTACAGTCCAGGCTAAAAAGGGGTCAGGTTTCCACCCTGAACACAAACAATGGTACAGTCCATGCTAAAAAGATGTCAGGATTCCAAACTCATGGCAAACAATGGTACAGTCCAGGCTAAAAAGGAATCAGGATTCCAGCATGATGACAAACAATGGTACAGTCCATGCTAAATAGGAATCAGGATTCCAACCTTATGACAAACAATGGTACAGTCCAGCCTAAAAAGAAGTCAGGATTCCAACCTTATGACAAACAATGGTACAGTCCATGCTAAAAAGAAGTCAGGATTCCAACCTTATGACAAACAATGGTACAGTCCAGCCTAAAAAGGGGTCAGGATTCCAACCTAATGACATACAATGGTACAGTCTAGGCTAAATAGAAATCAGGATTCCACCTTAAAAAAAACAATGGTACAGTCCACGCTAAAAATATATTAGGATTCCAACCTGATGGCAAACAATGGTAGAGTCCAGGCTAAAAAGAAATCAGGATTCCACCATGATGACATACAATGGTACAGTCCAGGCTAAAAATGATTCAGGATTACTGCCTGATGGCAATCAATGGTAGAGTCCAGGCTAAAAAGGAGTCAGGATTCTTGCCTGATGACAAACAATGGTAGAGTCCAGGCTAAAAAGGAATCAGGATTCCACCCTGAAAACAAACAATGGTACAGTCCATGCTAAAAAGAAGTCAGGATTCCAGCTTGATGACAAACAATGGTACAGTCCAGGCTAAAAAGCATTCAGGATTCCAGCATGATGACAAACAATGGTACAGTCCATGCTAAAAAGAAGTCAGGATTCCAGCCTTATGACAAACAATGGTACAGTCCAGGTTAAAAAGGGGTCAGGTTTCCACCCTGAACACAAACAATGGTACAGTCCATGCTAAATAGGAATCAGGATTCCACCCTGAGGACAAGCAATGGTACAGTCCATGCTAAAAAGAAGTCAGGATTCCAACCTTATGACAAACAATGGTACAGTCCAGGCTAAAAAGGGGTCAGGATTCCAACCTTATGACAAACAATGGTACAGTCCAGGCTAAATTGCAATCAGGATTCCACCCTGAGGACAAGCAATGGTACAGTCCATGCTAAAAAGATGTCAGGATTCCAGCCTCATGGCAAACAATGGTAGAGTCCAGGCAAAAAAGGAATCAGGATTCCAGCCTGATAACAAACAATGGTACAGTCCATGCTAAAAAGAAGTCAGGATTCCAACATGATGACAAACAATGGTACAGTCCATGCTAAAAAAAGTCAGGATTCCAACCTTATGAAAACATGGTACATCCAATAGATTCAACCTTATGACAAACAATGTACAGTCCAGCTAAAAGGGGGTCAGGATTCCAACCTTATGACATACAATGGTACAGTCTAGGCTAAATAGGAATCAGGATTCCACCCTAAAGAAAAAGAATGGTACAGTCCACGCTAAAAATATATTAGGATTCCAGCCTGATGGCAAACAATGGTAGAGTCCAGGCTAAAAAGAAATCAGGATTCCACCATGATGACATACAATGGTACAGTCCATGCTAAAAAGGATTCAGGATTACTGCCTGATGGCAAACAATGGTAGAGTCCAGGCTAAAAAGGAGTCAGTATTCCTGCCTGATGACAAACAATGGTAGAGTCCAGGCTAAAAAGGAATCAGGATTCCACCCTGAAGACAAACAATGGTACAGGCCATGCTAAAAATATATTAGGATTCCAGCCTCATGGCAAACAATGGTAGAGTCCAGGCTAAAAAGAAATCAGGATTCCACCCATAGACAAACAATGGTACAGTCCATGCTAAAAATATGTCAGGATTCCAGCCTCATGGCAAACAATGGTACAGTCCAGGTTAAAAAAGGAATCAGGATTCCACCCTGATGACAAACAATGGTACAGTCCATGCTAAAAATGTCAGGATTCCAGCTTTGACAAACAATGGTACAGTCCAGGCTAAAAAGCATTCAGGATTCCACCCTGAAGACAAACAATGGTACAGTCCATGCTAAAAAGAAGTCAGGATTCCAAACTCATGGTAAACAATGGTACAGTCCAGGCTAAAAAGGGGTCAGGATTCCAACCTTATGACAAACAATGGTACAGTCCAGGCTAAATAGGAATCAGGATTCCACCCTGAGGACAAGCAATGGTACAGTCCATGCTAAAATGATGACATGGTACAGTCCATAAAAGAAGTCAGGATTCCAGCCTCATGGCAAACAATGGTAGAGTCCAGGCTAAAAGGGAATCAGGATTCCACCCTGAAAACAAACAATGGTACAGTCCATGCTAAAAAGAAGTCAGGATTCCAGCTTGATGACAAACAATGGTACAGTCTAGGCTAAAAAGCATTCAGGATTCCAGGATGATGACAAACAATGGTACAGTCCATGCTAAAAAGAAGTCAGGATTCCAGCCTTATGACAAACAATGGTACAGTCCAGGCTAAAAAGGGGTCAGGATTCCACCCTGAACACAAACAATGGTACAGTCCATGCTAAAAAGATGTCAGGATTCCAAACTCATGGCAAACAGTGGTACAGTCCAGGCAAAAAAGGGGTCAGGATTCCAACCTTATGACAAACAATGGTAGAGTCCAGGCAAAAAAGGAATCAGAATTCCAGCCTGATGACAAACAATGGTACAGTCCATGCTAAAAAGAAGTCAGGATCCCAACATGATGACAAACAATGGTACAGTCCATGCTAAAAAGAAGTCAGGATTCCAACCTTATGACAAACAATGGTACAGTCCAGCCTAAAAAGGGGTCAGGATTCCAACCTTATGACATTCAATGGTACAGTCCAGGCTAAATAGGAATCAGGATTCCACCCATAGACAAACAATGGTACAGTCCATGCTAAAAAGAAGTCAGGATTCCAGCCTTATGACAAACAATGGTACAGTCCAGGCTAAAAAGGGGTCAGGATTCCACCCTGAACACAAACAATGGTACAGTCCATGCTAAAAAGAAGTCAGGATTCCAAACTCATGGCAAACAATGGTACAGTCCAGGCTAAAAAGGTATCAGGATTCCAGCATGATGACAAACAATGGTACAGTCCATGCTAAAAAGAAGTCAGGATTCCAACCTTATGACAAACAATGGAACAGTCCAGGCTAAAAAGAAGTCAGGATTCCAGCTTGATGACAAACAATGGTACAGTCCAGGCTAAAAAGCATTCAGGATTCCACCCTGAAGACAAACAATGGTACAGTCCATGCTAAAAAGAAGTCAGGATTCCAAACTCATGGCAATCAATGGTACAGTCCAGGCTAAATAGGAATCAGGATTCCACCCTGAGGACAAGCAATGGTACAGTCCATGCTAAAAAGATGTCAGGATTCCAGCCTCATGGCAAACAATGGTAGAGTCCAGGCAAAAAAGGAATCAGGATTCCAGCCTGATAACAAACAATGGTACAGTCCATGCTAAAAAGAAGTCAGGATTCCAACATGATGACAAACAATGGTACAGTCCAGGCTAAAAAAAGTCAGGATTCCAACCTTATGACAAACAATGGTACAGTCCATGCTAAAAGGAGGTCAGGATTCCAACCTTATGACATACAATGGTACAGTCCAGGCTAAAAAGGAATCAGGATTCCACCCTGAAGAAAAACAATGGTACAGTCCATGCTAAAAAGATATCAGGATTCCAGCCTGATGGCAAACAATGGTAGAGTCCAGGCTAAAAAAGGAGTCAGGATTCCACCATGATGACATACAATGGTACAGTCCATGCTAAAAAGGATTCAGGATTACAGCCTGATGACAAACAATGGTACAGTCCAGGCTAAAAAGGAGTCAGGATTCCAGCCTTATGACAAACAATGGTACAGTCCAGGCTAAAAAGGAATCAGGATTCCACCCTGAAGACAAACAATGGTACAGTCCATGCTAAAAAGATGTCAGGATTCCACCCTCATGGCAAACAATGGTACAGTCCAGGCTAAAAAGGAATCAGGATTCCACCCTATAGACAAACAATGGTACAGTCCATGCTAAAAAATAAGTCAGGATTCCAACCTTATGACAAACAATGGTACAGTCCAGCCTAAAAAGGGGTCAGGATTCCAACCTAATGACATACAATGGTACAGTCTAGGCTAAATAGGAATAAGGATTCCTGCCTGATGACAAACAATGGTAGAGTCCAGGCTAAAAAGGAATCAGGATTCCACCCTAAAGAAAAAGAATGGTACAGTCCACGCTAAAAATATATTAGGATTCCAGCCTGATGGCAAACAATGGTAGAGTCCAGGCTAAAAAGAAGTCAGGATTCCACCATGATGACAAACAATGGTACAGTCCATGCTAAAAAGGATTCAGGATTCCAGCCTGATGGCAAACAATGGTACAGTCCAGGCTAAAAAGGAGTCAGGATTCCTGCCTGATGACATACAATGGTAGAGTCCAGGCTAAAAAGGAATAAGGATTCCACCCTGAAGACAAACAATGGTACAGGCCATGCTAAAAAGATGTCAGGATTCCAGCCTCATGGCAAACAATGGTAGAGTCCAGGCAAAAAAGAAATCAGGATTCCACCCATAGACAAACAATGGTACAGTCCATGCTAAAAATATGTCAGGATTCCAACCTTATGACAAACAATGGTACAGTCCAGCCTAAAAAGGGGTCAGGATTCCAACCTAATGACATACAATGGTACAGTCTAGGCTAAATAGAAATCAGGATTCCACCTTAAAAAAAACAATGGTACAGTCCACGCTAAAAATATATTAGGATTCCAACCTGATGGCAAACAATGGTAGAGTCCAGGCTAAAAAGAAATCAGGATTCCACCATGATGACATACAATGGTACAGTCCAGGCTAAAAATGATTCAGGATTACTGCCTGATGGCAATCAATGGTAGAGTCCAGGCTAAAAAAGGAGTCAGGATTCCTGCCTGATGACAAACAATGGTAGAGTCCAGGCTAAAAAGGAATCAGGATTCCACCCTGAAAACAAACAATGGTACAGTCCATGCTAAAAAGAAGTCAGGATTCCAGCTTGATGACAAACAATGGTACAGTCCAGGCTAAAAAAGCATTCAGGATTCCAGCCTGATGACAAACAATGGTACAGTCCATGCTAAAAAGAAGTCAGGATTCCAGCCTTATGACAAACAATGGTACAGTCCAGGCTAAAAAGGGGTCAGGTTTCCAACCTGAACACAAACAATGGTACAGTCCAGGCTAAAAAGGTATCAGGATTCCAGCCTGATGACAAACAATGGTACAGTCCAGGCTAAATAGGAATCAGGATTCCACCCTGAGGACAAACAATGGTACAGTCCATGCTAAAAAGAAGTCAGGATTCCAACCTTATGACAAACAATGGTACAGTCCAGGCTAAAAAGGGGTCAGGATTCCAACCTTATGACAAACAATGGTACAGTCCAGGCTAAAAATGGATTCAGGATTCCACCCTGAGGACAAGCAATGGTACAGTCCATGCTAAAAAGATGTCAGGATTCCAGCATCATGGCAAACAATGGTAGAGTCCAGGCAAAAAAGGAATCAGGATTCCAGCCTGATAACAAACAATGGTACAGTCCATGCTAAAAAGAAGTCAGGATTCCAACATGATGACAAACAATGGTACAGTCCATGCTAAAAAAAAGTCAGGATTCCAACCTTATGACAAACAATGGTACAGTCCAGCCTAAAAGGGGGTCAGGATTCCAACCTTATGACAAACAATGGTACAGTCCAGGCTAAATAGGAATCAGGATTCCACCCTAAAGAAAAAGAATGGTACAGTCCACGCTAAAAATATATTAGGATTCCAGCCTGATGGCAAACAATGGTAGAGTCCAGGCTAAAAAGAAATCAGGATTCCACCATGATGACATACAATGGTACAGTCCATGCTAAAAAGGATTCAGGATTACTGCCTGATGGCAAACAATGGTAGAGTCCAGGCTAAAAAGGAGTCAGGATTCCTGCCTTATGACAAACAATGGTAGAGTCCAGGCTAAAAAGGAATCAGGATTCCACCCTGAAGACAAACAATGGTACAGTCCATGCTAAAAATATATTAGGATTCCAGCCTCATGGCAAACAATGGTAGAGTCCAGGCTAAAAAAGAAATCAGGATTCCACCCATAGACAAACAATGGTACAGTCCATGCTAAAAAATATGTCAGGATTCCAGCCTCATGGCAAACAATAGTAGAGTCCAGGTTAAAAAAGGAATCAGGATTCCACCCTGAAAACAAACAATGGTACAGTCCATGCTATAAAGAAGTCAGGATTCCAGCTTGATGACAAACAATGGTACAGTCCAGGCTAAAAAGCATTCAGGATTCCACGCTGAAGACAAACAATGGTACAGTCCATGCAAAAAGAAGTCAGGATTCCAAACTCATGGTAAACAATGGTACAGTCCAGGCTAAAACACAAGGTAGGTCAGGATTCCAACCTTATGACAAACAATGGTACAGTCCAGGCTAAATAGGAATCAGGATTCCACCCTGAGGACAAGCAATGGTACAGTCCATGCTAAAAAGATGTCAGGATTCCAGCCTCATGGCAAACAATGGTAGAGTCCAGGCTAAAAGGGAATCAGGATTCCACCCTGAAAACAAACAATGGTACAGTCCATGCTAAAAAGAAGTCAGGATTCCAGCTTGATGACAAACAATGGTACAGTCTAGGCTAAAAAAGCATTCAGGATTCCAGGATGATGACAAACAATGGTACAGTCCATGCTAAAAAGAAGTCAGGATTCCAGCCTTATGACAAACAATGGTACAGTCCAGGCTAAAAAGGGGTCAGGATTCCACCCTGAACACAAACAATGGTACAGTCCATGCTAAAAAAGATGTCAGGATTCCAAACTCATGGCAAACAGTGGTACAGTCCAGGCAAAAAAGGGGTCAGGATTCCAACCTTATGACAAACAATGGTAGAGTCCAGGCAAAAAGGAATCAGAATTCCAGCCTGATGACAAACAATGGTACAGTCCATGCTAAAAAGAAGTCAGGATTCCAACATGATGACAAACAATGGTACAGTCCATGCTAAAAAGAAGTCAGGATTCCAACCTTATGACAAACAATGGTACAGTCCAGCTAAAAAGGGGTCAGGATTCCAACCTTATGACATTCAATGGTACAGTCCAGGCTAAATAGGAATCAGGATTCCACCCATAGACAAACAATGGTACAGTCCATGCTAAAAAGAAGTCAGGATTCCAGCCTTATGACAAACAATGGTACAGTCCAGGCTAAAAAGGGGTCAGGATTCCACCCTGAACACAAACAATGGTACAGTCCATGCTAAAAAGAAGTCAGGATTCCAAACTCATGGCAAACAATGGTACAGTCCAGGCTAAAAAGGTATCAGGATTCCAGCATGATGACAAACAATGGTACAGTCCATGCTAAAAAGAAGTCAGGATTCCAACCTTATGACAAACAATGGAACAGTCCAGGCTATAAAGAAGTCAGGATTCCAGCTTGATGACAAACAATGGTACAGTCCAGGCTAAAAAGCATTCAGGATTCCACCCTGAAGACAAACAATGGTACAGTCCATGCAAAAAGAAGTCAGGATTCCAAACTCATGGTAATCAATGGTACAGTCCAGGCTAAATAGGAATCAGGATTCCACCCTGAGGACAAGCAATGGTACAGTCCATGCTAAAAAGATGTCAGGATTCCAGCCTCATGGCAAACAATGGTAGAGTCCAGGCAAAAAAGGAATCAGGATTCCAGCCTGATAACAAACAATGGTACAGTCCATGCTAAAAATAAGTCAGGATTCCAACATGATGACAAACAATGGTACAGTCCATGCTAAAAAAAAGTCAGGATTCCAACCTTATGACAAACAATGGTGCAGTCCAGCCTAAAAGGGGGTCAGGATTCCAACCTTATGACATACAATGGTACAGTCTAGGCTAAATAGGAATCAGGATTCCACCCTAAAGAAAAAGAATGGTACAGTCCACGCTAAAAATATATTAGGATTCCAGCCTGATGGCAAACAATGGTAGAGTCCAGGCTAAAAAGAAATCAGGATTCCACCATGATGACATACAATGGTACAGTCCATGCTAAAAAGGATTCAGGATTACTGCCTGATGGCAAACAATGGTAGAGTCCAGGCTAAAAAGGAGTCAGGATTCCTGCCTGATGACAAACAATGGTAGAGTCCAGGCTAAAAAGGAATCAGGATTCCACCCTGAAGACAAACAATGGTACAGGCCATGCTAAAAATATATTAGGATTCCAGCCTCATGGCAAACAATGGTAGAGTCCAGGCTAAAAAGAAATCAGGATTCCACCCATAGACAAACAATGGTACAGTCCATGCTAAAAATATGTCAGGATTCCAACCTTATGACAAACAATGGTACAGTCCAGCCTAAAAAGGGGTCAGGATTCCAACCTAATGACATACAATGGTACAGTCTAGGCTAAATAGGAATCAGGATTCCACCCTAAAGAAAAAGAATGGTACAGTCCACGCTAAAAATATATTAGGATTCCAGCCTGATGGCAAACAATGGTAGAGTCCAGGCTAAAAAGAAATCAGGATTCCACCATGATGACATACAATGGTACAGTCCATGCTAAAAAGGATTCAGGATTACTGCCTGATGGCAAACAATGGTAGAGTCCAGGCTAAAAAGGAGTCAGGATTCCTGCCTGATGACAAACAATGGTAGAGTCCAGGCTAAAAAGGAATCAGGATTCCACCCTGAAGACAAACAATGGTACAGGCCATGCTAAAAATATATTAGGATTCCAGCCTCATGGCAAACAATGGTAGAGTCCAGGCTAAAAAGAAATCAGGATTCCACCCATAGACAAACAATGGTACAGTCCATGCTAAAAATATGTCAGGATTCCAACCTTATGACAAACAATGGTACAGTCCAGCCTAAAAAGGGGTCAGGATTCCAACCTAATGACATACAATGGTACAGTCTAGGCTAAATAGGAATCAGGATTCCACCCTAAAGAAAAAGAATGGTACAGTCCACGCTAAAAATATATTAGGATTCCAGCCTGATGGCAAACAATGGTAGAGTCCAGGCTAAAAAGAAATCAGGATTCCACCATGATGACATACAATGGTACAGTCCATGCTAAAAAGGATTCAGGATTACTGCCTGATGGCAAACAATGGTAGAGTCCAGGCTAAAAAGGAGTCAGGATTCCTGCCTGATGACAAACAATGGTAGAGTCCAGGCTAAAAAGGAATCAGGATTCCACCCTGAAGACAAACAATGGTACAGGCCATGCTAAAAATATATTAGGATTCCAGCCTCATGGCAAACAATGGTAGAGTCCAGGCTAAAAAGAAATCAGGATTCCACCCATAGACAAACAATGGTACAGTCCATGCTAAAAATATGTCAGGATTCCAACCTTATGACAAACAATGGTACAGTCCAGCCTAAAAAGGGGTCAGGATTCCAACCTAATGACATACAATGGTACAGTCTAGGCTAAATAGAAATCAGGATTCCACCTTAAAAAAAACAATGGTACAGTCCACGCTAAAAATATATTAGGATTCCAACCTGATGGCAAACAATGGTAGAGTCCAGGCTAAAAAGAAATCAGGATTCCACCATGATGACATACAATGGTACAGTCCAGGCTAAAAATGATTCAGGATTACTGCCTGATGGCAATCAATGGTAGAGTCCAGGCTAAAAAGGAGTCAGGATTCCTGCCTGATAACAAACAATGGTAGAGTCCAGGCTAAAAAGGAATCAGGATTCCACCCTGAAAACAAACAATGGTACAGTCCATGCTAAAAAGAAGTCAGGATTCCAGCTTGATGACAAACAATGGTACAGTCCAGGCTAAAAAGCATTCAGGATTCCAGCATGATGACAAACAATGGTACAGTCCATGCTAAAAAGAAGTCAGGATTCCAGCCTTATGACAAACAATGGTACAGTCCAGGCTAAAAAGGGGTCAGGTTTCCACCCTGAACACAAACAATGGTACAGTCCAGGCTAAAAAGGTATCAGGATTCCAGCATGATGACAAACAATGGTACAGTCCATGCTAAATAGGAATCAGGATTCCACCCTGAGGACAAGCAATGGTACAGTCCATGCTAAAAAGAAGTCAGGATTCCAACCTTATGACAAACAATGGTACAGTCCAGGCTAAAAAGGGGTCAGGATTCCAACCTTATGACAAACAATGGTACAGTCCAGGCTAAATTGCAATCAGGATTCCACCCTGAGGACAAGCAATGGTACAGTCCATGCTAAAAAGATGTCAGGATTCCAGCCTCATGGCAAACAATGGTAGAGTCCAGGCAAAAAAGGAATCAGGATTCCAGCCTGATAACAAACAATGGTACAGTCCATGCTAAAAAGAAGTCAGGATTCCAACATGATGACAAACAATGGTACAGTCCATGCTAAAAAAAAGTCAGGATTCCAACCTTATGACAAACAATGGTACAGTCCAGCCTAAAAGGGGGTCAGGATTCCAACCTTATGACATACAATGGTACAGTCTAGGCTAAATAGGAATCAGGATTCCACCCTAAAGAAAAAGAATGGTACAGTCCACGCTAAAAATATATTAGGATTCCAGCCTGATGGCAAACAATGGTAGAGTCCAGGCTAAAAAGAAATCAGGATTCCACCATGATGACATACAATGGTACAGTCCATGCTAAAAAGGATTCAGGATTACTGCCTGATGGCAAACAATGGTAGAGTCCAGGCTAAAAAGGAGTCAGGATTCCTGCCTGATGACAAACAATGGTAGAGTCCAGGCTAAAAAGGAATCAGGATTCCACCCTGAAGACAAACAATGGTACAGGCCATGCTAAAAATATATTAGGATTCCAGCCTCATGGCAAACAATGGTAGAGTCCAGGCTAAAAAGAAATCAGGATTCCACCCATAGACAAACAATGGTACAGTCCATGCTAAAAATATGTCAGGATTCCAGCCTCATGGCAAACAATAGTAGAGTCCAGGTTAAAAAGGAATCAGGATTCCACCCTGAAAACAAACAATGGTACAGTCCATGCTATAAAGAAGTCAGGATTCCAGCTTGATGACAAACAATGGTACAGTCCAGGCTAAAAAGCATTCAGGATTCCACGCTGAAGACAAACAATGGTACAGTCCATGCAAAAAGAAGTCAGGATTCCAAACTCATGGTAAACAATGGTACAGTCCAGGCTAAAAAGGGGTCAGGATTCCAACCTTATGACAAACAATGGTACAGTCCAGGCTAAATAGGAATCAGGATTCCACCCTGAGGACAAGCAATGGTACAGTCCATGCTAAAAAGATGTCAGGATTCCAGCCTCATGGCAAACAATGGTAGAGTCCCGGCTAAAAGTGAATCAGGATTCCACCCGGAAAACAAACAATGGTACAGTCCATGCTAAAAAGAAGTCAGGATTCCAGCTTGATGACAAACAATGGTACAGTCTAGGCTAAAAAGCATTCAGGATTCCAGGATGATGACAAACAATGGTACAGTCCATGCTAAAAAGAAGTCAGGATTCCAGCCTTATGACAAACAATGGTACAGTCCAGGCTAAAAAGGGGTCAGGATTCCACCCTGAACACAAACAATGGTACAGTCCATGCTAAAAAGATGTCAGGATTCCAAACTCATGGCAAACAGTGGTACAGTCCAGGCAAAAAAGGGGTCAGGATTCCAACCTTATGACAAACAATGGTAGAGTCCAGGCAAAAAAGGAATCAGAATTCCAGCCTGATGACAAACAATGGTACAGTCCATGCTAAAAAGAAGTCAGGATCCCAACATGATGACAAACAATGGTACAGTCCATGCTAAAAAGAAGTCAGGATTCCAACCTTATGACAAACAATGGTACAGTCCAGCCTAAAAAGGGGTCAGGATTCCAACCTTATGACATTCAATGGTACAGTCCAGGCTAAATAGGAATCAGGATTCCACCCATAGACAAACAATGGTACAGTCCATGCTAAAAAGAAGTCAGGATTCCAGCCTTATCACAAACAATGGTACAGTCCAGGCTAAAAAGGGGTCAGGATTCCACCCTGAACACAAACAATGGTACAGTCCATGCTAAAAAGAAGTCAGGATTCCAACTCTGGCAAACTATGGTACAAACAGGTATCGGAACATGACACATGGTAATCTATAAAAAGAATCAGGATTCAACCTTTGACAAACAATGGAACAGTCCGGGCTATAAAGAAGTCAGGATTCCAGCTTGATGACAAACAATGGTACAGTCCAGGCTAAAAAGCATTCAGGATTCCACCCTGAAGACAAACAATGGTACAGTCCATGCAAAAAGAAGTCAGGATTCCAAACTCATGGTAATCAATGGTACAGTCCAGGCTAAATAGGAATCAGGATTCCACCCTGAGGACAAGCAATGGTACAGTCCATGCTAAAAAGATGTCAGGATTCCAGCCTCATGGCAAACAATGGTAGAGTCCAGGCTAAAAAGGAATCAGGATTCCACCCTGAAAACAAACAATGGTACAGTCCATGCGAAAAAGAAGTCAGGATTCCAGCTTGATGACAAACAATGGTACAGTCCAGGCTAAAAAGCATTCAG
Organism: Chromobotia macracanthus; assembly: GCA_036877525.1. Classification (NCBI taxonomy): domain Eukaryota; kingdom Metazoa; phylum Chordata; class Actinopteri; order Cypriniformes; family Botiidae; genus Chromobotia; species Chromobotia macracanthus. The sequence goes on from JAZGTH010000129.1 coordinate 872,008, forward strand.
GATTCCAGCATGATGACAAACAATGGTACAGTCCATGCTAAAAAGGGATCAGGATTCCACCCTGAACACAAACAATGGTACAGTCCAAGCTAAAAAGGGGTCAGGATTCCACCCTGAACACAAACAATGGTACAGTCCATGCTAAAAAGATGTCAGGATTCCAGCCTCATGGCAAACAATGGTAGAGTCCAGGCAAAAAAGGAATCAGAATTCCAGCCTGATGACAAACAATGGTACAGTCCATGCTAAAAAGAAGTCAGGATTCCAACCTTATGACAAACAGTGGTACAGTCCAGGCAAAAAAGGGGTCAGGATTCCAACCTTATGACAAACAATGGTACAGTCCAAGCTAAAAAGGGGTCAGGATTCCACCCTGAAAACAAACAATGGTACAGTCCATGCTAAAAAGAAGTCAGGATTCCAGCTTGATGACAAACAATGGTACAGTCTAGGCTAAAAAGCATTCAGGATTCCAGCATGATGACAAACAATGGTACAGTCCATGCTAAAAAGAAGTCAGGATTCCAGCCTTATGACAAACAATGGTACAGTCCAGGCTAAAAAGGGGTCAGGATTCCACCCTGAACACAAACAATGGTACAGTCCATGCTAAAAAGATGTCAGGATTCCAAACTCATGGCAAACAATAGTACAGTCCAGGCTAAAAAGGTATCAGGATTCCAGCATGATGACAAACAATGGTACAGTCCATGCTAAAAAGAAGTCAGGATTCCAACCTTAAGACAAACAGTGGTACAGTCCAGGCAAAAAAGGGGTCAGGATTCCAACCTTATGACATTCAATGGTACAGTCCAGGCTAAATAGGAATCAGGATTCCACCCTGAGGACAAGCAATGGTATCGTCCATGCTAAAAAGATGTCAGGATTCCAGCCTGATGACAAACAATGGTACAGTCCATGCTAAAAAGAAGTCAGGATTCCAACCTTATGACAAACAATGGTACAGTCCAGCCTAAAAAGGGGTCAGGATTCCAACCTTATGACAAACAATGGTACAGTCCAGGCTAAATAGGAATCAGGATTCCACCCATAGACAAACAATGGTACAGTCCATGCTAAAAAGTAGTCAGGATTCCAGCCTTATGACAAACAATGGTACAGTCCAGGCTAAAAAGGGGTCAGGATTCCACCCTGAACACAAACAATGGTACAGTCCATGCTAAAAAGAATTCAGGATTCCAAACTCATGGCAAACAATGGTACAGTCCAGGCTAAAAAGGTATCAGGATTCCAGCATGATGACAAACAATGGTACAGTCCATGCTAAAAAGAAGTCAGGATTCCAACCTTATGACAAACAATGGTACAGTCCAGGCTATAAAGAAGTCAGGATTCCAGCTTGATGACAAACAATGGTACAGTCCAGGCTAAAAAGCATTCAGGATTCCACCCTGAAGACAAACAATGGTACAGTCCATGCAAAAAGAAGTCAGGATTCCAAACTCATGGTAAACAATGGTACAGTCCAGGCTAAAAAGAGGACAGGATTCCAACCTTATGACAAACAATGGTACAGTCCAGTCTAAATAGGAATCAGGATTCCACCCTGAGGACAAGCAATGGTATCGTCCATGCTAAAATGATGTCAGGATTCCAGCCTCATGGCAAACAATGGTACAGTCCATGCTAAAAAGAAGTCAGGATTCCAACCTTATGACAAACAATGGTACAGTCCAGCCTAAAAAGGGGTCAGGATTCCAACCTTATGACAAACAATGGTACAGTCCAGGCTAAATAGGAATCAGGATTCCACCCATAGACAAACAATGGTACAGTCCATGCTAAAAAGAAGTCAGGATTCCAGCCTTATGACAAACAATGGTACAGTTCAGGCTAAAAAGGGGTCAGGATTCCACCCTGAACACAAACAATGGTACAGTCCATGCTAAAAAGAAGTCAGGATTCCAAACTCATGGCAAACATTGATACAGTCCAGGCTAAAAATGTATCAGGATTCCAGCATGATGTCAAACAATGGTACAGTCCATGCTATAAAGAAGTCAGGATTCCAACCTTATGACAAACAATGGTACAGTCCAGGCTAAAAAGAAGTCAGGATTCCAACCTTATGACAAACAATGGTACAGTCCAGCCTAAAAAAGGGGTCAGGATTCCAACCTTATGACATTCAATGGTACAGTCCAGGCTAAATAGGAATCAGGATTCCACCCATAGACAAACAATGGTACAGTCCATGCTAAAAAGAAGTCAGGAATCCAGCCCTATGACAAACAATGGTACAGTCCAGGCTAAAAAGGGGTCAGGATTCCACCCTGAACACAAACAATGGTACAGTCCATGCTAAAAAGAAGTCAGGATTCCAAACTCATGGCAAACAATGGTACAGTCCAGGCTAAAAAGGAATCAGGATTCCACCCTGAAAACAAACAATGGTACAGTCCATGCGAAAAAGAAGTCAGGATTCCAGCTTGATGACAAACAATGGTACAGTCCAGGCTAAAAAGCATTCAGGATTCCAGCATGATGACAAACAATGGTACAGTCCATGCTAAAAAGGGGTCAGGATTCCACCCTGAACACAAACAATGGTACAGTCCAAGCTAAAAAGGGGTCAGGATTCCACCCTGAACACAAACAATGGTACAGTCCATGCTAAAAAGATGTCAGGATTCCAGCCTCATGGCAAAAAATGGTAGAGTCCAGGCAAAAAAGGAATCAGAATTCCAGCCTGATGACAAACAATGGTACAGTCCATGCTAAAAAGAAGTCAGGATTCCAACCTTATGACAAACAGTGGTACAGTCCAGGCAAAAAAGGGGTCAGGATTCCAACCTTATGACAAACAATGGTACAGTCCAAGCTAAATAGGGGTCAGGATTCCACCCTGAAAACAAACAATGGTACAGTCCATGCTAAAAAGAAGTCAGGATTCCAGCTTGATGACAAACAATGGTACAGTCTAGGCTAAAAAGCATTCAGGATTCCAGCATGATGACAAACAGTGGTACAGTCCATGCTAAAAAAGGGGTCAGGATTCCAGCCTTATGACATTCAATGGTACAGTCCAGGCTAAAAAGGGTCAGGAATCCAAGCATGTACACCATGCTATGTCAGGATCCAAACCAATGGTATCGTCCATGCTAAAAAAGATGTCAGGATTCCAGCCTCATGGCAAACAATGGTACAGTCCATGCTAAAAAGAAGTCAGGATTCCAACCTTATGACAAACAATGGTACAGTCCAGCCTAAAAAGGGGTCAGGATTCCAACCTTATGACAAACAATGGTACAGTCCAGGCTAAATAAGGAATCAGGATTCCACCCATAGACAAACAATGGTACAGTCCATGCTAAAAAGTAGTCAGGATTCCAGCCTTATGACAAACAATGGTACAGTCCAGGCTAAAAAGGGGTCAGGATTCCACCCTGAACACAAACAATGGTACAGTCCATGCTAAAAAGAATTCAGGATTCCAAACTCATGGCAAACAATGGTACAGTCCAGGCTAAAAAGGTATCAGGATTCCAGCATGATGACAAACAATGGTACAGTCCATGCTAAAAAGAAGTCAGGATTCCAACCTTATGACAAACAATGGTACAGTCCAGGCTATAAAGAAGTCAGGATTCCAGCTTGATGACAAACAATGGTACAGTCCAGGCTAAAAAGCATTCAGGATTCCACCCTGAAGACAAACAATGGTACAGTCCATGCAAAAAGAAGTCAGGATTCCAAACTCATGGTAAACAATGGTACAGTCCAGGCTAAAAAGAGGACAGGATTCCAACCTTATGACAAACAAAGGTACAGTCCAGTCTAAATAGGAATCAGGATTCCACCCTGAGGACAAGCAATGGTATCGTCCATGCTAAAAAGATGTCAGGATTCCAGCCTCATGGCAAACAATGGTACAGTCCATGCTAAAAAGAAGTCAGGATTCCAACCTTATGACAAACAATGGTACAGTCCAGCCTAAAAAGGGGTCAGGATTCCAACCTTATGACAAACAATGGTACAGTCCAGGCTAAATAGGAATCAGGATTCCACCCATAGACAAACAATGGTACAGTCCATGCTAAAAAGAAGTCAGGATTCCAGCCTTATGACAAACAATGGTACAGTTCAGGCTAAAAAGGGGTCAGGATTCCACCCTGAACACAAACAATGGTACAGTCCATGCTAAAAAGAAGTCAGGATTCCAAACTCATGGCAAACATTGATACAGTCCAGGCTAAAAATGTATCAGGATTCCAGCATGATGTCAAACAATGGTACAGTCCATGCTATAAAGAAGTCAGGATTCCAACCTTATGACAAACAATGGTACAGTCCAGGCTAAAAAGAAGTCAGGATTCCAACCTTATGACAAACAATGGTACAGTCCAGCCTAAAAAGGGGTCAGGATTCCAACCTTATGACATTCAATGGTACAGTCCAGGCTAAATAGGAATCAGGATTCCACCCATAGACAAACAATGGTACAGTCCATGCTAAAAAGAAGTCAGGAATCCAGCCCTATGACAAACAATGGTACAGTCCAGGCTAAAAAGGGGTCAGGATTCCACCCTGAACACAAACAATGGTACAGTCCATGCTAAAAAGAAGTCAGGATTCCAAACTCATGGCAAACAATGGTACAGTCCAGGCTAAAAAGGTATCAGGATTCCAGCCTTATGACAAACAATGGTACAGTCCAGGCTAAAAAGGGGTCAGGTTTCCACCCTGATCACAAACAATGGTACAGTCCAGGCTAAAAAGGTATCAGGATTCCAGCATGAGGACAAGCAATGGTACAGTCCATGCTAAAAAGAAGTCAGGATTCCAACCTTATGACAAACAATGGTACTGTCCAGGCTTAAAAGGGGTCAGGATTCCAACCTTATGACAAACAATGGTACAGTCCAGGCTAAATAGCAATCAGGATTCCACCCTGAGGACAAGCAATGGTACAGTCCATGCTAAAAAGATGTCAGGATTCCAACCTTATGACAAACAATGGTACAGTCCAGCCTAAAAAGGGGTCAGGATTCCAACCTTATGACATACAATGGTACAGTCTAGGCTAAATAGGAATCAGGATTCCACCCTAAAGAAAAACAATGGTACAGTCCACGCTAAAAATATATTAGGATTCCAGCCTGATGGCAATCAATGGTAGAGTCCAGGCTAAAAAGAAATCAGGATTCCACCATGATGACATACAATGGTACAGTCCATGCTAAAAAGGATTCAGGATTACTGCCTGATGGCAAACAATGGTAAAGTCCAGGCTAAAAAGGAGTCAGGATTCCTGCCTGATGACAAACAATGGTAGAGTCCAGGCTAAAAAGGAATCAGGATTCCACCCTGAAGACAAACAATGGTACAGGCCATGCTAAAAATATATTAGGATTCCAGCCTCATGGCAAACAATGGTAGAGTCCAGGCTAAAAAGAAATCAGGATTCCACCCATAGACAAACAATGGTACAGTCCATGCTAAAAATATGTCAGGATTCCAGCCTCATGGCAAACAATAGTAGAGTCCAGGTTAAAAAGGAATCAGGATTCCACCCTGAAAACAAACAATGGTACAGTCCATGCTATAAAGAAGTCAGGATTCCAGCCTTATGACAAACAATGGTACAGTCCAGGCTAAAAAGGGGTCAGGATTCCACCCTGAACACAAACAATGGTATAGTCCATGCTAAAAAGAAGTCAGGATTCCAAACTCATGGCAAACAATGGTACAGTCCAGGCTAAAAAGGTATCAGGATTCCAGCATGATGACAAACAATGGTACAGTCCATGCTAAAAAGATGTCAGGATTCCAACCTTATGACAAACAATGGTACAGTCCAGGCTAAAAAGGGGTCAGGATTCCAACCTTATGACAAACAATGGTACAGTCCAGGCAAAATAGGAATCAGGATTCCACCCATAGACAAACAATGGTACAGTCCATGCTAAAAAGTAGTCAGGATTCCAGCCTTATGACAAACAATGGTACAGTCCAGGCTAAAAAGGGGTCAGGATTCCACCCTGAACACAAACAATGGTACAGTCCATGCTAAAAAGAAGTCAGGATTCCAAACTCATGGCAAACAATGGTACAGCCAAGGCTAAAAAGGTATCAGGATTCCAGCATGATGACAAACAATGGTACAGTCCATGCTAAAAAGAAGTCAGGATTCCAACCTTATGACAAACAATGGTACAGTCCAGGCTAAAAAGGGGTCAGGATTCCAACTTTATGACAAACAATGGTACAGTCCAGGCTAAATAGGAATCAGGATTCCACCCTGAGGACAAGCATTGGTACAGTCCATGCTAAAAAGATGTCAGGATTCCAGCCTCATGGCAAACAATGGTAGAGTCCAGGCAAAAAAAGGAATCAGGATTCCAGCCTGATGACAAACAATGGAATCCATGCTAAAAAGAAGTCAGGATTCCAGCCTGATGACAAACAATGGTACAGTCCATGCTAAAAAGAAGTCAGTATTCCAACCTTATGACAAACAATGGTACAGTCCAGGCTAAAAAAAGGTCAGGATTCCAACCTTATGACAAACAATGGTACAGTCCAGGCTAAATAGGAATCAGGATTCCACCCTGAGGACAAGCAATGGCACAGTCCATGCTAAAAAGATGTCAGGATTCCAGCCTCATGGCAAACAATGGTAGAGTCCAGGCTAAAAAGGAATCAGGATTCCACCCTGAAAACAAACAATGGTACAGTCCATGCTAAAAAGAAGTCAGGATTCCAGCTTGATGACAAACAATGGTACAGTCCATGCTAAAAAGAAGTCAGGATTCCAAGATGATGACAAACAATGGTACAGTCCATGCTAAAAAGAAGTCAGGATTCCAACCTTATGACAAACAATGGTACAGTCCAGCCTAAAAAGGGGTCATGATTCCAACCTTATGACAAACAATGGTACAGTCCAGGCTAAATAGGAATCAGGATTCCACCCATAGACAAACAATGGTACAGACCATGCTAAAAAGAAGTCAGGATTCCAGCCTTATGACAAACAATGGTACAGTCCAGGCTAAAAAGGGGTCAGGATTCCACCCTGAACACAAACAATGGTAAAGTCCATGCTAAAAAGAAGTCAGGATTCCAAACTCATGGCAAACAATGGTACAGTCCAGGCTAAAAAGGTATCAGGATTCCAGCATGATGACAAACAATGGTACAGTCCATGCTAAAAAGAAGTCAGGATTCCAACCTTATGACAAACAATGGTACAGTCCAGGCTATAAAGAAGTCAGGATTCCAGCTTGATGACAAACAATGGTACAGTCCAGGCTAAAAAGCATTCAGGATTCCACCCTGAAGACAAACAATGGTACAGTCCATGCTAAAAAGAAGTCAGGATTCCAACATGATGACAAACAATAGTACAGTCCAGGCAAAAAAGGGGTCAGGATTCCAACCTTATGACAAACAATGGTACAGTCCAGGCTAAATAGGAATCAGGATTCCACCCTGAGGACAAGCAATGGTGCAGTCCATGCTAAAAAGATGTCAAGATTCCAGCCTCATGGCAAACAATGGTAGAGTCCAGGCAAAAAAGGAATCCGAATTCCAGCCTGATGACAAACAATGGTACCGTCCATGCTAAAAAGAAGTCAGGATTCCAAGATAATGACAAACAATGGTACAGTCCATGCTAAAAAGAAGTCAGGATTCCAACCTTATGACAAACAATGGTACAGTCCAGCCTAAAAAGGGGTCATGATTCCAACCTTATGACAAACAATGGTACAGTCCAGGCTAAATAGGAATCAGGATTCCACCCATAGACAAACAATGGTACAGTCCATGCTAAAAAGAAGTTAGGATTCCAGCCTTATGACAAACAATGGTACAGTCCAGGCTAAAAAGGGGTCAGGATTCCACCCTGAACACAAACAATGGTAAAGTCCATGCTAAAAAGAAGTCAGGATTCCAACCTTATGACAAACAATGGTACAGTCCAGGCAAAAAAGGGGTCAGGATTCCAACCTTATGACAAACAATGGTACAGTCCAGGCTAAATAGGAATCAGGATTCCACCCTGAGGACAAGCAATGGTGCAGTCCATGCTAAAAAGATGTCAGGATTCGAGCCTCATGGCAAACAATGGTAGAGTCCAGGCAAAAAAGGAATCAGAATTCCAGCCTGATGACAAACAATGGTACAGTCCATGCTAAAAAGAAGTCAGGATTCCAAAATGATGACAAACAATGGTACAGTCCATGCTAAAAAGAAGTCAGGATTCCAGCTTGATGACAAACAATGGTACAGTCCAGGCTAAAAAGCATTCAGGATTCCAACCTTATGACAAACAATGGTACAGTCCAGGCTAAAAAGCATTCAGGATTCCAGCCTTATGACAAACAATGGTACAGTCCATGCTAAAAAGAAGTCAGGATTCCAACCTTATGACAAACGATGGTACAGTCCAGGCAAAAAAGGGGTCAGGATTCCAACCTTATGACAAACAATGGTACAGTCCAGGCTAAATAGGGGTCAGGATTCCACCATGATGACATACATTGGTACAGTCCAGGCTAAAAAGGAATCAGGATTCCACCCTGAGGACAAGCAATGGTAGAGTCCAGGCTAAAAAGGAATCAGGATTCCACCCTGAGGACAAGCAATGGTACAGTCCATGCTAAAAAGAAGTCAGGATTCCAGCCTCATGGCAAACAATGGTAGAGTCCAGGCAAAAAAGGAATCAGAATTCCAGCCTGATGACAAACAATGGTAGAGTCCAGGCTAAAAAGGAACCAGGATTCCACCCTGAAAACAAACAATGGTACAGTCCATGCTAAAAAGAAGTCAGGATTCCAGCTTGATGACAAACAATGGTACAGTCCAGGCTAAAAAGCATTCAGGATTCCAGCCGTATGACAAACAATGGTACAGTCCAGGCTAAAAAGGGGTCAGGTTTTTACCCTGAACACAAACAATGGTACAGTCCATGCTAAAAAGATGTCAGGATACCAAACTCATGGCAAACAATGGGACAGTCCAGGCTAAAAAGGTATCAGGATTCCAGCATGATGACAAACAATGGTACAGTCCATGCTAAAAAGAAGTCAGGATTCCAACCTTATGACAAACAATGGTACAGTCCAGGCAAAAAAGGGGTCAGGATTCCAGCATGATGACAAACAATGGTACAGTCCATGCTAAAAAGAAGTCAGGATTCCAACCTTATGACAAACGATGGTACAGTCCAGGCTAAAAAGGGGTCAGGATTCCAACCTTATGACAAACAATGGTACAGTCCAGGCTAAATAGGAATCAGGATTCCACCCTGAGGACAAGCAATGGTACAGTCCATGCTAAAAAGATGTCAGGATTCCAGCCTCATGACAAACAATGGTACAGTCCATGCTAAAAAGAAGTCAGTATTCCAACATGATGACAAACAATGGTACAGTCCATGCTAAAAAGAAGTCAGGATTCCAGCCTTATGACAAACAATGGTACAGTCCAGGCTAAAAAGGGGTCAGGATTCCACCCTGAACACAAACAATGGTACAGTCCATGCTAAAAAGAAGTCAGGATTCCAAACTCATGGCAAACAATGGTACAGTCCAGGCTAAATAGGAATCAGGATTCCACCCTGAGGACAAGCAATGGTACAGTCCATGCTAAAAAGATGTCAGGATTCCAGCCTCATGACAAACAATGGTACAGTCCATGCTAAAAAGAAGTCAGTATTCCAACATGATGACAAACAATGGTACAGTCCATGCTAAAAAGAAGTCAGGATTCCAGCCTTATGACAAACAATGGTACAGTCCAGGCTAAAAAGGGGTCAGGATTCCACCCTGAACACAAACAATGGTACAGTCCATGCTAAAAAGAAGTCAGGATTCCAAACTCATGGCAAACAATGGTACAGTCCAGGCTAAAAAGGTATCAGGATTCCAGCATGATGACAAACAATGGTACAGTCCATGCTAAAAAGAAGTCAGGATTCCAACCTTATGACAAACAATGGTACAGTCCAGGCTAAAAAGGGGTTAGGATTCCAACCTTATGACAAACAATGGTACAGTCCAGGCTAAATAGGAATCAGGATTCCACCCTGAGGACAAGCAATGGTGCAGTCCATGCTAAAAAGATGTCACGATTCCAGCCTCATGGCAAACAATGGTAGAGTCCAGGCAAAAAAGGAATCAGAATTCCAGCCTGATGACAAACAATGGTACAGTCCATGCTAAAAAGAAGTCAGGATTCCAAGATGATGACAAACAATGGTACAGTCCAGCCTAAAAAGGGGTCAGGATTCCAAACTCATGACAAACAATGGTACAGTCCAGGCTAAATAGGAATCAGGATTCCACCTATAGACAAACAATGGTACAGTCCATGCTAAAAAGAAGTCAGGATTCCAGCCTTATGACAAACAATGGTACAGTCCAGGCTAAAAAGGGGTCAGGATTCCACCCTGAACACAAACAATAGTACAGTCCATGCTAAAAAGAAGTCAGGATTCCAAACTCATGGCAAACAATGGTACAGTCCAGGCTTAAAAGGTATCAGGATTCCAGCATGATGACAAACAATGGTACAGTCCATGCTAAAAAGAAGTCAGGATTCCAACTTTATGACAAACAATGGTACAGTCCAGGCTAAAAAAGGGGTCAGGATTCCAACCTTATGACAAACAATGGTACAGTCCAGGCTAAATAGGAATCAGGATTCCACCCTGAGGACAAGCAATGGTACAGTCCATGCTAAAAAGGTATCAGGATTCCAGCATGATGACAAACAATGGTACAGTCCATGCTAAAAAGAAGTCAGGATTCCAACCTTATGACAAACAATGGTACAGTCCAGGCAAAAAAGGGGTCAGGATTCCAGCATGATGACAAACAATGGTACAGTCCATGCTAAAAAGAAGTCAGGATTCCAACCTTATGACAAACGATGGTACAGTCCAGGCAAAAAAGGGGTCAGGATTCCAACCTTATGACAAACAATGGTACAGTCCAGGCTAAATAGGGGTCAGGATTCCACCATGATGACATACATTGGTACAGTCCAGGCTAAAAAGGAATCAGGATTCCTCCCTGAAGAAAAACAATGGTACAGTCCACGCTAAAAAGATGTCAGGATTCCAGCCTCATGGCAAACAATGGTAGAGTCCAGGCAAAAAAGGAATCAGAATTCCAGCCTGATGACAAACAATGGTAGAGTCCAGGCTAAAAAGGAACCAGGATTCAACCCTGAAAACAAACAATGGTTCAGTCCATGCTAAAAAGAAGTCAGGATTCCAGCTTGATGACAAACAATGGTACAGTCCAGGCTAAAAAGCATTCAGGATTCCAGCCGTATGACAAACAATGGTACAGTCCAGGCTAAAAAGGGGTCAGGTTTTTACCCTGAACACAAACAATGGTACAGTCCATGCTAAAAAGATGTCAGGATACCAAACTCATGGCAAACAATGGGACAGTCCAGGCTAAAAAAGGTATCAGGATTCCAGCATGATGACAAACAATGGTACAGTCCATGCTAAAAAGAAGTCAGGATTCCAGCCTTATGACAAACAATGGTACAGTCCAGGCTAAAAAGGGGTCAGGATTCCACCCTGAACACAAACAATGGTACAGTCCATGCTAAAAAGAAGTCAGGATTCCAAACTCATGGCAAACAATGGTACAGTCCAGGCTAAAAAGGTATCAGGATTCCAGCATGATGACAAACAATGGTACAGTCCATGCTAAAAAGAAGTCAGGATTCCAACCTTATGACAAACAATGGTACAGTCCAGGCTAAAAAGGGGTTAGGATTCCAACCTTATGACAAACAATGGTACAGTCCAGGCTAAATAGGAATCAGGATTCCACCCTGAGGACAAGCAATGGTGCAGTCCATGCTAAAAAGATGTCAGGATTCCAGCCTCATGGCAAACAATGGTAGAGTCCAGGCAAAAAAGGAATCAGAATTCCAGCCTGATGACAAACAATGGTACAGTCCATGCTAAAAAGAAGTCAGGATTCCAAGATGATGACAAACAATGGTACAGTCCAGCCTAAAAAGGGGTCAGGATTCCAAACTCATGACAAACAATGGTACAGTCCAGGCTAAATAGGAATCAGGATTCCACCTATAGACAAACAATGGTACAGTCCATGCTAAAAAGAAGTCAGGATTCCAGCCTTATGACAAACAATGGTACAGTCCAGGCAAAAAAGGGGTCAGGATTCCACACTGAACACAAACAATGGTACAGTCCATGCTAAAAAGAAGTCAGGATTCCAAACTCATGGCAAACAATGGTACAGTCCAGGCTAAAAAGGTATCAGGATTCCAGCATGATGACAAACAATTGTACAGTCCAGGCTAAAAAGGGGTCAGGATTCCAACCTTATGACAAACAATGGTACAGTCCAGGCTAAATAGGAATCAGGATTCCACCCTGAGGACAAGCAATGGTGCAGTCCATGCTAAAAAGATGTCAGGATTCCAGCCTCATGGCAAACAATGGTAGAGTCCAGGCAAAAAAGGAATCAGAATTCCAGCCTGATGACAAAAAATGGTACAGTCCATGCTAAAAAGAAGTCAGGATTCCAAGATGATGACAAACAATGGTACAGTCCATGCTAAAAAGAAGTCAGGATTCCAACCTTATGACAAACAATGGTACAGTCCAGGCTAAAAAGGGGTCAGGATTCCAACCTTATGACAAACAATGGTACAGTCCAGGCTAAATAGGAATCAGGATTCCACCCATAGACAAACAATGGTACAGTCCATGCTAAAAAGATGTCAGGATTCCAGCCTCATGGCAAACAATGGTAGAGTCCAGGCAAAAAAGGAATCAGAATTCCAGCCTGATGACAAACAATGGTACAGTCCATGCTAAAAAGAAGTCAGGATTCCAAGATGATGACAAACAATGGTACAGTCCAGCCTAAAAAGGGGTCAGGATTCCAAACTCATGACAAACAATGGTACAGTCCAGGCTAAATAGGAATCAGGATTCCACCTATAGACAAACAATGGTACAGTCCATGCTAAAAAGAAGTCAGGATTCCAACCTTATGACAAACAATGGTACAGTCCAGGCTAAAAAGGGGTCAGGATTCCACCCTGAACACAAACAATAGTACAGTCCATGCTAAAAAGAAGTCAGGATTCCAAACTCATGGCAAACAATGGTACAGTCCAGGCTTAAAAGGTATCAGGATTCCAGCATGATGACAAACAATGGTACAGTCCATGCTAAAAAGAAGTCAGGATTCCAACTTTATGACAAACAATGGTACAGTCCAGGCTAAAAAGGGGTCAGGATTCCAACCTTATGACAAACAATGGTACAGTCCAGGCTAAATAGGAATCAGGATTCCACCCTGAGGACAAGCAATGGTACAGTCCATGCTAAAAAGGTATCAGGATTCCAGCATGATGACAAACAATGGTACAGTCCATGCTAAAAAGAAGTCAGGATTCCAACCTTATGACAAACAATGGTACAGTCCAGGCAAAAAAGGGGTCAGGATTCCAGCATGATGACAAACAATGGTACAGTCCATGCTAAAAAGAAGTCAGGATTCCAACCTTATGACAAACGATGGTACAGTCCAGGCAAAAAAGGGGTCAGGATTCCAACCTTATGACAAACAATGGTACAGTCCAGGCTAAATAGGGGTCAGGATTCCACCATGATGACATACATTGGTACAGTCCAGGCTAAAAAGGAATCAGGATTCCTCCCTGAAGAAAAACAATGGTACAGTCCACGCTAAAAAGATGTCAGGATTCCAGCCTCATGGCAAACAATGGTAGAGTCCAGGCAAAAAAGGAATCAGAATTCCAGCCTGATGACAAACAATGGTAGAGTCCAGGCTAAAAAGGAACCAGGATTCAACCCTGAAAACAAACAATGGTACAGTCCATGCTAAAAAGAAGTCAGGATTCCAGCTTGATGACAAACAATGGTACAGTCCAGGCTAAAAAGCATTCAGGATTCCAGCCGTATGACAAACAATGGTACAGTCCAGGCTAAAAAGGGGTCAGGTTTTTACCCTGAACACAAACAATGGTACAGTCCATGCTAAAAAGATGTCAGGATACCAAACTCATGGCAAACAATGGGACAGTCCAGGCTAAAAAGGTATCAGGATTCCAGCATGATGACAAACAATGGTACAGTCCATGCTAAAAAGAAGTCAGGATTCCAACCTTATGACAAACAATGGTACAGTCCAGGCAAAAAAGGGGTCAGGATTCCAGCATGATGACAAACAATGGTACAGTCCATGCTAAAAAGAAGTCAGGATTCCAACCTTATGACAAACGATGGTACAGTCCAGGCTAAAAAGGGGTCAGGATTCCAACCTTATGACAAACAATGGTACAGTCCAGGCTAAATAGGAATCAGGATTCCACCCTGAGGACAAGCAATGGTACAGTCCATGCTAAAAAGATGTCAGGATTCCAGCCTCATGGCAAACAATGGTAGAGTCCAGGCAAAAAAGGAATCAGAATTCCAGCCTGATGACAAACAATGGTACAGTCCATGCTAAAAAGAAGTCAGTATTCCAACATGATGACAAACAATGGTACAGTCCATGCTAAAAAGAAGTCAGGATTCCAGCCTTATGACAAACAATGGTACAGTCCAGGCTAAAAAGGGGTCAGGATTCCACCCTGAACACAAACAATGGTACAGTCCATGCTAAAAAGAAGTCAGGATTCCAAACTCATGGCAAACAATGGTACAGTCCAGGCTAAAAAGGTATCAGGATTCCAGCATGATGACAAACAATGGTACAGTCCATGCTAAAAAGAAGTCAGGATTCCAACCTTATGACAAACAATGGTTCAGTCCAGGCTAAAAAGGGGTTAGGATTCCAACCTTATGACAAACAATGGTACAGTCCAGGCTAAATAGGAATCAGGATTCCACCCTGAGGACAAGCAATGGTGCAGTCCATGCTAAAAAGATGTCAGGATTCCAGCCTCATGGCAAACAATGGTAGAGTCCAGGCAAAAAAGGAATCAGAATTCCAGCCTGATGACAAACAATGGTACAGTCCATGCTAAAAAGAAGTCAGGATTCCAAGATGATGACAAACAATGGTACAGTCCAGCCTAAAAAGGGGTCAGGATTCCAAACTCATGACAAACAATGGTACAGTCCAGGCTAAATAGGAATCAGGATTCCACCTATAGACAAACAATGGTACAGTCCATGCTAAAAAGAAGTCAGGATTCCAGCCTTATGACAAACAATGGTACAGTCCAGGCTAAAAAGGGGTCAGGATTCCACCCTGAACACAAACAATGGTACAGTCCATGCTAAAAAGAAGTCAGGATTCCAAACTCATGGCAAACAATGGTACAGTCCAGGCTAAAAAGGTATCAGGATTCCAGCATGATGACAAACAATGGTACAGTCCATGCTAAAAAAGAAGTCAGGATTCCAACCTTATGACAAACAATGGTTCAGTCCAGGCTAAAAAGGGGTTAGGATTCCAACCTTATGACAAACAATGGTACAGTCCAGGCTAAATAGGAATCAGGATTCCACCCTGAGGACAAGCAATGGTGCAGTCCATGCTAAAAAGATGTCAGGATTCCAGCCTCATGGCAAACAATGGTAGAGTCCAGGCAAAAAAGGAATCAGAATTCCAGCCTGATGACAAACAATGGTACAGTCCATGCTAAAAAGAAGTCAGGATTCCAAGATGATGACAAACAATGGTACAGTCCAGCCTAAAAAGGGGTCAGGATTCCAAACTCATGACAAACAATGGTACAGTCCAGGCTAAATAGGAATCAGGATTCCACCTATAGACAAACAATGGTACAGTCCATGCTAAAAAGAAGTCAGGATTCCAGCCTTATGACAAACAATGGTACAGTCCAGGCAAAAAAGGGGTCAGGATTCCACACTGAACACAAACAATGGTACAGTCCATGCTAAAAAGAAGTCAGGATTCCAAACTCATGGCAAACAATGGTACAGTCCAGGCTAAAAAGGTATCAGGATTCCAGCATGATGACAAACAATTGTACAGTCCAGGCTAAAAAGGGGTCAGGATTCCAACCTTATGACAAACAATGGTACAGTCCAGGCTAAATAGGAATCAAGATTCCACCCTGAGGACAAGCAATGGTGCAGTCCATGCTAAAAAGATGTCAGGATTCCAACCTTATGACAAACAATGGTACAGTCCAGGCTAAAAAGGGGTTAGGATTCCAACCTTATGACAAACAATGGTACAGTCCAGGCTAAATAGGAATCAGGATTCCACCCTGAGGACAAGCAATGGTGCAGTCCATGCTAAAAAGATGTCAGGATTCCAGCCTCATGGCAAACAATGGTAGAGTCCAGGCAAAAAAGGAATCAGAATTCCAGCCTGATGACAAACAATGGTACAGTCCATGCTAAAAAGAAGTCAGGATTCCAAGATGATGACAAACAATGGTACAGTCCAGCCTAAAAAGGGGTCAGGATTCCAAACTCATGACAAACAATGGTACAGTCCAGGCTAAATAGGAATCAGGATTCCACCTATAGACAAACAATGGTACAGTCCATGCTAAAAAGAAGTCAGGATTCCAGCCTTATGACAAACAATGGTACAGTCCATGCTAAAAAGGGGGCAGAATTCCACCCTGAACACAAACAATGGTACAGTCCATGCTAAAAAGAAGTCAGGATTCCAACCTTATGACAAACAATGGTACAGTCCATGCTAAAAAGAAGTCAGGATTCCAACCTTATGACAAACAATGGTACAGTCCAGGCTAAAAAGGGGTCAGGATTCCAACCTTATGACAAACAATGGTACAGTCCAGGCTAAATAGGAATCAGGATTCCACCCATAGACAAACAATGATACAGACCATGCTAAAAAGAAGTCAGGATTCCAGCCTTATGACAAACAATGGTACAGTCCAGGCTAAAAAGGGGTCAGGATTCCAACCTGAACACAAACAATGGTACAGTCCATGCAAAAAGAAGTCAGGATTCCAAACTCATGGTAAACAATGGTACAGTCAAGGCTAAAAATGGGTCAGGATTCCAACCTTATGACAAACAATGGTACAGTCCAAGCTAAATAGGAATCAGGATTCCACCCTGAGTACAAGCAATGGTACAGTCCATGCTAAAAAGATGTCAGGATTCCAGCCTCATGGCAAACAATGGTTGAGTCCAGGCTAAAAAGAAATCAGGATTCCACCCTGAAAACAAACAATGGTACAGTCCATGCTATAAAGAAGTCAGGATTCCAGCTTGATGACATACAATGGTACAGTCCAGGCTAAAAAGCATTCAGGATTCCACCCTGAAGACAAACAATGGTACAGTCCAGCCTAAAAAGGGGTCAGGATTCCAACCTTATGACAAACAATGGTACAGTCCATGCTATAAAGAAGTCAGGATTCCAGCTTGATGACAAACAATGGTACAGTCCAGGCTAAATAGGAATCAGGATTCCACCCATAGACAAACAATGGTACAGTCCATGCTAAAAAGAAGTCAGGATTCCAGCCTTATGACAAACAATGGTACAGTCCAGGCTAAAAATGGGTCAGGATTCCACCCTGAACACAAACAATGGTACAGTCCATGCTAAAAAGAAGTCAGGATTCCAAACTCATGGCAAACAATTTTACAGTCCAGGCTAAAAAGGTATCAGGATTCCAGCATGATGACAAACAATGGTACAGTCCATGCTAAAAAGAAGTCTGGATTCCAACCTTATGACAAACAATGGTACAGTCCAGGCTAAAAAGGGGTCAGGATTCCAACCTTATGACAAACAATGGTACAGTCCAGGCTAAATAGGAATCAGGATTCCACCCTGAGGACAAGCAATGGTACAGTCCATGCTAAAAAGGTATCAGGATTCCAGCATGATGACAAACAATGGTACAGTCCATGCAAAAAGAAGTCAGGATTCCAACCTTATGACAAACAATGGTACAGTCCAGGCAAAAAAGGGGTCAGGATTCCAGCATGATGACAAACAATGGTACAGTCCATGCTAAAAAGAAGTCAGGATTCCAACCTTATGACAAACGATGGTACAGTCCAGGCAAAAAAGGGGTCAGGATTCCAACCTTATGACAAACAATGGTACAGTCCAGGCTAAATAGGGGTCAGGATTCCACCATGATGACATACATTGGTACAGTCCAGGCTAAAAAGGAATCAGGATTGCTCCCTGAAGAAAAACAATGGTACAGTCCACGCTAAAAAGATGTCAGGATTCCAGCCTCATGGCAAACAATGGTAGAGTCCAGGCAAAAAAGGAATCAGAATTCCAGCCTGATGACAAACAATGGTAGAGTCCAGGCTAAAAAGGAATCTGGATTCCACCCTGAAAACAAACAATGGTACAGTCCATGCTAAAAAGAAGTCAGAATTCCAGCTTGATGACAAACAATGGTACAGTCCAGGCTAAAAAGCATTCAGGATTCCAGCCTTATGACAAACAATGGTACAGTCCAGGCTAAATAGGAATCAGGATTCCACCCTGAGGACAAGCAATGGTACAGTCCATGCTAAAAAGATGTCAGGATTCCAGCCTCATGGCAAACAATGGTAGAGTCCAGGCAAAAAAGGAATCAGAATTCCAGCCTGATGACAAACAATGGTACAGTCCATGCTAAAAAGAAGTCAGGATTCTAACATGATGACAAACAATGGTACAGTCCATGCTAAAAAGACGTCAGGATTCCAACCTTATGACAAACAATGGTACAGTCCAGCCTAAAAAGGGGTCAGGATTCCAACCTTATGACAAACAATGGTACAGTCCAGGCTAAATAGGAATCAGGATTCCACCCATAGACAAACAATGGTACAGTCCATGCTAAAAAGAAGTCAGGATTCCAAACTCATGGCAAACAATGGTACAGTCCAGGCTAAAAAGGTATCAGGATTCCAGCATGATGACAAACAATGGTACAGTCCATGCTAAAAAGAAGTCAGGATTCCAACCTTATGACAAACAATGGTACAGTCCAGGCTAAAAAGGGGTCAGGATTCCAACCTTATGACAAACAATGGTACAGTCCAGGCTAAATAGGAATCAGGATTCCACCCTGAGGACAAGCAATGGTACAGTCCATGCTAAAAAGGTATCAGGATTCCAGCATGATGACAAACAATGGTACAGTCCATGCTAAAAAGAAGTCAGGATTCCAACCTTATGACAAACAATGGTACAGTCCAGGCAAAAAAGGGGTCAGGATTCCAGCATGATGACAAACAATGGTACAGTCCATGCTAAAAAGAAGTCAGGATTCCAACCTTATGACAAACGATGGTACAGTCCAGGCAAAAAAGGGGTCAGGATTCCAACCTTATGACAAACAATGGTACAGTCCAGGCTAAATAGGGGTCAGGATTCCACCATGATGACATACAATGGTACAGTCCAGGCTAAAAAGGAATCAGGATTCCACCCTGAAGAAAAACAATGGTACAGTCCACGCTAAAAAGATGTCAGGATTCCAGCCTCATGGCAAACAATGGTAGAGTCCAGGCAAAAAAGGAATCAGAATTCCAGCCTGATGACAAACAATGGTACAGTCCATGCTAAAAAGAAATCAGGAATCCAACATGATGACAAACAATGGTACAGTCCATGCTAAAAAGACGTCAGGATTCCAACCTTATGACAAACAATGGTACAGTCCAGCCTAAAAAGGGGTCAGGATTCCAAACTCATGACAAACAATGGTACAGTCCAGGCTAAATAGGAATCAGGATTCCACCCATAGACAAACAATGGTACAGTCCATGCTAAAAAGAAGTCAGGATTCCAGCCTTATGACAAACAATGGTACAGTCCAGGCTAAAAAGGAGTCAGGATTCCAGCCTTATGACAAACAATGGTACAGTCCAGGCTAAAAAGCATTCAGGATTCCACCCTGAAGACAAACAATGGTACAGTCCAGCCTAAAAAGGGGTCAGGATTCCAACCTTATGACAAACAATGGTACAGTCCATGCTATAAAGAAGTCAGGATTCCAGCTTGATGACAAACAATGGTACAGTCCAGGCTAAATAGGAATCAGGATTCCACCCATAGACAAACAATGGTACAGTCCATGCTAAAAAGAAGTCAGGATTCCAGCCTTATGACAAACAATGGTACAGTCCAGGCTAAAAAGGGGTCAGGATTCCACCCTGAACACAAACAATGGTACAGTCCATGCTAAAAAGAAGTCAGGATTCCAAACTCATGGCAAACAATGATACAGTCCAGGCTAAAATGGTATCAGGATTCCAGCATGATGACAAACAATGGTACAGTCCAGGCTAAATAGGAATCAGGATTCCACCCTGAGGACAAGCAATGGTACAGTCCATGCTATAAAGGTATCAGGATTCCAGCATGATGACAAACAATGGTACAGTCCATGCTAAAAAGAAGTCAGGATTCCAGCCTTATGACAAACAATGGTACAGTCCAGGCTAAAAAGGGGTCAGGATTCCACCCTGAACACAAACAATGGTACAGTCCATGCTAAAAAGAAGTCTGGATTCCAAACTTATGACAAATAATGGTACAGTCCAGGCTAAAAAGGGGTCAGGATTCCAACCTTATGACAAACAATGGTACAGTCCAGGCTAAATAGGAATCAGGATTCCACCCTGAGGACAAGCAATGGTACAGTCCATGCTATAAAGGTATCAGGATTCCAGCATGATGACAAACAATGGTACAGTCCATGCTAAAAAGAAGTCAGGATTCCAACCTTATGACAAACAATGGTACAGTCCAGGCAAAAAAGGGGTCAGGATTCCAGCATGATGACAAACAATGGTACAGTCCATGCTAAAAAGAAGTCAGGATTCCAACCTTATGACAAACGATGGTACAGTCCAGGCAAAAAAGGGGTCAGGATTCCAACCTTATGACAAACAATGGTACAGTCCAGGCTAAATAGGGGGTCAGGATTCCACCATGATGACATACATTGGTACAGTCCAGGCTAAAAAGGAATCAGGATTCTTCCCTGAAGAAAAACAATGGTACAGTCCACGCTAAAAAGATGTCAGGATTCCAGCCTCATGGCAAACAATGGTAGAGTCCAGGCAAAAAAGGAATCAGAATTCCAGCCTGATGACAAACAATGGTAGAGTCCAGGCTAAAAAGGAATCAGGATTCCACCCTGAAAACAAACAATGGTACAGTCCATGCTAAAAAGAAGTCAGAATTCCAGCTTGATGACAAACAATGGTACAGTCCAGGCTAAAAAGCATTCAGGATTCCAGCCTTATGACAAACAATGGTACAGTCCAGGCTAAATAGGAATCAGGATTCCACCCTGAGGACAAGCAATGGTACAGTCCATGCTAAAAAGATGTCAGGATTCCAGCCTCATGGCAAACAATGGTAGAGTCCAGGCAAAAAAGGAATCAGAATTCCAGCCTGATGACAAACAATGGTACAGTCCATGCTAAAAAGAAGTCAGGATTCTAACATGATGACAAACAATGGTACAGTCCATGCTAAAAAAGACGTCAGGATTCCAACCTTATGACAAACAATGGTACAGTCCAGCCTAAAAAGGGGTCAGGATTCCAACCTTATGACAAACAATTGTACAGTCCAGGCTAAATAGGAATCAGGATTCCACCCATAGACAAACAATGGTACAGTCCATGCTAAAAAGAAGTCAGGATTCCAGCCTTATGACAAACAATGGTACAGTCCAGGCTAAAAAGGGGGTCAGGATTCCACCCTGAACACAAACAATGGTACAGTCCATGCTAAAAAGAAGTCAGGATTCCAAACTCATGGCAAACAATGGTACAGTCCAGGCTAAAAAGGTATCAGGATTCCAGCATGATGACAAACAATAGTACAGTCCATGCTAAAAAGAAGTCAGGATTCCAACCTTATGACAAACAATGGTACAGTCCAGGCTAAAAAGGGGTCAGGATTCCAGCATGATGACAAACAATGGTACAGTCCAGGCTAAATAGGAATCAGGATTCCACCCTGAGGACAAGCAATGGTACAGTCCATGCTAAAAAGGTATCAGGATTCCAGCATGATGACAAACAATGGTACAGTCCATGCTAAAAAGAAGTCAGGATTCCAACCTTATGACAAACAATGGTACAGTCCAGGCAAAAAGGGGTCAGGATTCCAGCATGATGACAAACAATGGTACAGTCCATGCTAAAAAGAAGTCAGGATTCCAACCTTATGACAAACGATGGTACAGTCCAGGCAAAAAGGGGTCAGGATTCCAACCTTATGACAAACAATGGTACAGTCCAGGCTAAAAAGGGGTCAGGATTCCACCCTGAACACAAACAATGGTACAGTCCATGCTAAAAAGATGTCAGGATTCCAAACTCATGGCAAACAATGGTACAGTCCAGCCTAAAAAGGTATCAGGATTCCAGCATGATGACAAACAATGGTACAGTCCATGCTAAAAAGAAGTCAGGATTCCAACCTTATGACAAACAATGGTACAGTCCAGGCTAAAAAGGGGTCAGGATTCCAACCTTATGACAAACAATGGTACAGTCCAGGCTAAATAGGAATCAGGATTCCACCCTGAGGACAAGCAATGGTACAGTCCATGCTAAAAAGGTATCAGGATTCCAGCATGATGACAAACAATGGTACAGTCCATGCTAAAAAGAAGTCAGGATTCCAACCTTATGACAAACAATGGTACAGTCCAGGCAAAAAGGGGTCAGGAATCCAGCATGATGACAAACAATGGTACAGTCCATGCTAAAAAGAAGTCAGGATTCCAACCTTATGACAAACGATGGTACAGTCCAGGCAAAAAAGGGGTCAGGATTCCAACCTTATGACAAACAATGGTACAGTCCAGGCTAAATAGGGGTCAGGATTCCACCATGATGACATGCAATGGTACAGTCCACGCTAAAAAGATGTCAGGATTCCAGCCTCATGGCAAACAATGGTAGAGTCCAGGCAAAAAAGGAATCAGAATTCCAGCCTGATGACAAACAATGGTACAGTCCATGCTAAAAAGAAATCAGGAATCCAACATGATGACAAACAATGGTACAGTCCATGCTAAAAAGACGTCAGGATTCCAACCTTATGACAAACAATGGTACAGTCCAGCCTAAAAAGGGGTCAGGATTCCAAACTCATGACAAACAATGGTACAGTCCAGGCTAAATAGGAATCAGGATTCCACCCATATACAAACAATGGTACAGTCCATGCTAAAAAGACGTCAGGATTCCAGCCTTATGACAAACAATGGTACAGTCCTGGCTAAAAAGGAGTCAGGATTCCACCCTGAATACAAACAATGGTACAGTCCATGCTAAAAAGAAGTCAGGATTCCAAACTCATGGCAAACAATGGTACAGCCCAGGCTAAAAAGGTATCAGGATTCCAGCATGATGACAAACAATGGTACAGTCCATGCTAAAAAGAAGTCAGGATTCCAACCTTATGACAAACAATGGTACAGTCCAGGCTAAAAAGGGGTCAGGATTCCAACCTTATGACAAACAATGGTACAGTCCAGGCTAAAAAGGTGTCAGGATTCCACCCTGAACACAAACAATGGTACAGTCCATGCTAAAAAGAAGTCAGGATTCCAAACTCATGGCAAACAATGGTACAGTCCAGGCTAAAAAGGTATCAGGATTCCAGCATGATGACAAACAATGGTACAGTCCATGCTAAAAAGAAGTCAGAATTCCAGCTTGATGACAAACAATGGTACAGTCCAGGCTAAAAAGCATTCAGGATTCCAGCCTTATGACAAACAATGGTACAGTCCAGGCTAAATAGGAATCAGGATTCCACCCTGAGGACAAGCAATGGTACAGTCCATGCTAAAAAGATGTCAGGATTCCAGCCTCATGGCAAACAATGGTAGAGTCCAGGCAAAAAAGGAATCAGAATTCCAGCCTGATGACAAACAATGGTACAGTCCATGCTAAAAAGAAGTCAGGATTCTAACATGATGACAAACAATGGTACAGTCCATGCTAAAAAGACGTCAGGATTCCAACCTTATGACAAACAATGGTACAGTCCAGCCTAAAAAGGGGTCAGGATTCCAACCTTATGACAAACAATGGTACAGTCCAGGCTAAATAGGAATCAGGATTCCACCCATAGACAAACAATGGTACAGTCCATGCTAAAAAGAAGTCAGGATTCCAGCCTTATGACAAACAATGGTACAGTCCAGGCTAAAAAGGGGTCAGGATTCCACCCTGAACACAAACAATGGTACAGTCCAAGCTAAAAAGAAGTCAGGATTCCAAACTCATGGCAAGCAATGGTACAGTCCAGGCTAAAAAGGTATCAGGATTCCAGCATGATGACAAACAATAGTACAGTCCATGCTAAAAAGAAGTCAGGATTCCAACCTTATGACAAACAATGGTACAGTCCAGGCTAAAAAGGGGTCAGGATTCCAGCATGATGACAAACAATGGTACAGTCCAGGCTAAATAGGAATCAGGATTCCACCCTGAGGACAAGCAATGGTACAGTCCATGCTAAAAAGGTATCAGGATTCCAGCATGATGACAAACAATGATACAGTCCATGCTAAAAAGAAGTCAGGATTCCAACCTTATGACAAACAATGGTACAGTCCAGGCAAAAAAGGGGTCAGGATTCCAGCATGATGACAAACAATGGTACAGTCCATGCTAAAAAGAAGTCAGGATTCCAACCTTATGACAAACGATGGTACAGTCCAGGCAAAAAGGGGTCAGGATTCCAACCTTATGACAAACAATGGTACAGTCCAGGCTAAAAAGGGGTCAGGATTCCACCCTGAACACAAACAATGGTACAGTCCATGCTAAAAAGAAGTCAGGATTCCAAACTCATGGCAAACAATGGTACAGTCCAGCCTAAAAAGGTATCAGGATTCCAGCATGATGACAAACAATGGTACAGTCCATGCTAAAAAGAAGTCAGGATTCCAATCTTATGACAAACAATGGTACAGTCCAGGCTAAAAAGGGGTCAGGATTCCAACCTTATGACAAACAATGGTACAGTCCAGGCTAAATAGGAATCAGGATTCCACCCTGAGGACAAGCAATGGTACAGTCCATGCTAAAAAGGTATCAGGATTCCAGCATGATGACAAACAATGGTACAGTCCATGCTAAAAAGAAGTCAGGATTCCAACCTTATGACAAACAATGGTACAGTCCAGGCAAAAAAGGGGTCAGGAATCCAGCATGATGACAAACAATGGTACAGTCCATGCTAAAAAGAAGTCAGGATTCCAACCTTATGACAAACGATGGTACAGTCCAGGCAAAAAAGGGGTCAGGATTCCAACCTTATGACAAACAATGGTACAGTCCAGGCTAAATAGGGGTCAGGATTCCACCATGATGACATGCAATGGTACAGTCCAGGCTAAAAAGGAATCAGGATTCCACCCTGAAGAAAAACAATGGTACAGTCCACGCTAAAAAGATGTCAGGATTCCAGCCTCATGGCAAACAATGGTAGAGTCCAGGCAAAAAGGAATCAGAATTCCAGCCTGATGACAAACAATGGTACAGTCCATGCTAAAAAGAAATCAGGAATCCAACATGATGACAAACAATGGTACAGTCCATGCTAAAAAGACGTCAGGATTCCAACCTTATGACAACCAATGGTACAGTCCAGCCTAAAAAGGGGTCAGGATTCCAAACTCATGACAAACAATGGTACAGTCCAGGCTAAATAGGAATCAGGATTCCACCCATATACAAACAATGGTACAGTCCATGCTAAAAAGAAGTCAGGATTCCAGCCTTATGACAAACAATGGTACAGTCCTGGCTAAAAAGGAGTCAGGATTCCACCCTGAATACAAACAATGGTACAGTCCATGCTAAAACGAAGTCAGGATTCCAAACTCATGGCAAACAATGGTACAGCCCAGGCTAAAAAGGTATCAGGATTCCAGCATGATGACAAACAATGGTACAGTCCATGCTAAAAAGAAGTCAGGATTCCAACCTTATGACAAACAATGGTACAGTCCAGGCTAAAAAGGGGTCAGGATTCCAACCTTATGACAAACAATGGTACAGTCCAGGCTAAAAAGGGGTCAGGATTCCACCCTGAACACAAACAATGGTACAGTCCATGCTAAAAAGAAGTCAGGATTCCAAACTCATGGCAAACAATGGTACAGTCCAGGCTAAAAAGGTATCAGGATTCCAGCATGATGACAAACAATGGTACAGTCCATGCTAAAAAGATGTCAGGATTCCAACCTTATGACAAACAATGGTACAGTCCAGGCAAAAAAGGGGTCAGGATTCCAGCATGATGACAAACAATGGTACAGTCCATGCTAAAAAGAAGTCAGGATTCCAACCTTATGACAAACGATGGTACAGTCCAGGCAAAAAAGGGGTCAGGATTCCAACCTTATGACAAACAATGGTACAGTCCAGGCTAAATAGGGGTCAGGATTCCACCATGATGACATACAATGGTACAGTCAAGGCTAAAAAGGAATCAGGATTCCACCCTGAAGAAAAACAATGGTACAGTCCACGCTAAAAATATGTCAGGATTCCAGACTCATGGCAAAAAATGGTAGAGTCCATGCTAAAAAGAAGTCAGGATTCCAACATGATGACAAACAATGGTACAGTCCATGCTAAAAAGACGTCAGGATTCCAACCTTATGACAAACAATGGTACAGTCCAGCCTAAAAAGGGGTCAGGATTCCAACCTTATGACAAACAATGGTACAGTCCAGGCTAAATAGGAATCAGGATTCCACCCATAGACAAACAATGGTACAGTCCATGCTAAAAAGAAGTCAGGATTCCAGCCTTATGACAAACAATGGTACAGTCCAGGCTAAAAAGGGGTCAGGATTCCACCCTGAACACAAACAATGGTACAGTCCATGCTAAAAAGAAGTCAGGATTCCAAACTCATGGCAAACAATGGTACAGTCCAGGCTAAAAAGGTATCAGGATTCCAGCATGATGACAAACAATGGTACAGTCCATGCTAAAAAGAAGTCAGGATTCCAACCTTATGACAAACAATGGTACAGTCCAGGCTAAAAAGGGGTCAGGATTCCAACCTTATGACAAACAATGGTACAGTCCAGGCTAAATAGGAATCAGGATTCCACCCTGAGGACAAGCAATGGTACAGTCCATGCTATAAAGGTATCAGGATTCCAGCATGATGACAAACAATGGTACAGTCCATGCTAAAAAGAAGTCAGGATTCCAACCTTATGACAAACAATGGTACAGTCCAGGCAAAAAAGGGGTCAGGATTCCAGCATGATGACAAACAATGGTACAGTCCATGCTAAAAAGAAGTCAGGATTCCAACCTTATGACAAACGATGGTACAGTCCAGGCAAAAAAGGGGTCAGGATTCCAACCTTATGACAAACAATGGTACAGTCCAGGCTAAATAGGGGTCAGGATTCCACCATGATGACATACAATGGTACAGTCCAGGCTAAAAAGGAATCAGGATTCCACCCTGAAGAAAAACAATGGTACAGTCCACGCTAAAAAGATGTCAGGATTCCAGCCTCATGGCAAACAATGGTAGAGTCCAGGCAAAAAAGGAATCAGAATTCCAGCTTGATGACAAACAATGGTACAGTCCATGCTAAAAAGAAATCAGGAATCCAACATGATGACAAACAATGGTACAGTCCAGACTAAAAAGCATTCAGGATTCCAGCATGATGACAAACAATGGTACAGTCCATGCTAAAAAGAAGTCAGGATTCCAGCCTTATGACAAACAATGGCACAGTCCAGGCTAAAAAGGGGTCAGGATTCCACCCTGAACACAAACAATGGTACAGTCCATGCTAAAAAGATGTCAGGATTCCAAACTCATGGCAAACAATGGTACAGTCCAGGCAAAAAAGGAATCAGAATTCCAGCCTGATGACAAACAATGGTACAGTCCATGCTAAAAAGAAATCAGGAATCCAACATGATGACAAACAATGGTACAGTCCATGCTAAAAAGACGTCAGGATTCCAACCTTATGACAAACAATGGTACAGTCCAGCCTAAAAAGGGGTCAGGATTCCAAACTCATGACAAACAATGGTACAGTCCAGGCTAAATAGGAATCAGGATTCCACCCATAGACAAACAATGGTACAGTCCATGCTAAAAAGAAGTCAGGATTCCAGCCTTATGACAAACAATGGTACAGTCCAGGCTAAAAAGGAGTCAGGATTCCACCCTGAATACAAACAATGGTACAGTTCATGCTAAAAAGAAGTCAGGATTCCAAACTCATGGCAAACAATGGTACAGTCCAGGCTAAAAAGGTATCAGGATTCCAGCATGATGACAAACAATGGTACAGTCCATGCTAAAAAGAAGTCAGGATTCCAACCTTATGACAAACAATGGTACAGTCCAGGCTAAATAGGAATCAGGATTCCACCCTGAGGACAAGCAATGGTACAGTCCATGCTAAAAAGGTATCAGGATTCCAGCAAGATGACAAACAATAGTACAGTCCATGCTAAAAAGAAGTCAGGATTCCAACCTTATGACAAACGATGGTACAGTCCAGGCAAAAAAGGGGTCAGGATTCCAACCTTATGACAAACAATGGTACAGTCCACGCTAAAAAGATGTCAGGATTCCAGCCTCATGGCAAACAATGGTAGAGTCCAGGCAAAAAAGGAATCAGAATTCCAGCCTGATGACAAACAATGGTACAGTCCATGCTAAAAAGGTATCAGGATTCCAGCATGATGACAAACAATGGTACAGTCCATGCTAAAAAGACGTCAGGATTCCAACCTTATGACAAACAATGGTACAGTCCAGCCTAAAAAGGGGTCAGGATTCCAAACTCATGACAAACAATGGTACAGTCCAGGCTAAATAGGAATCAGGATTCCACCCTCATGGCAATCAATGGTAGAGTCCAGGCAAAAAAGATGTCAGGATTCCAGCCTTATGACAAACAATGGTACAGTCCAGGCTAAATAGGAATCAGGATTCCACCCTGAGGACAAGCAATGGTACAGTCCATGCTAAAAAGGTATCAGGATTCCAGCAAGATGACAAACAATGGTACAGTCCATGCTAAAAAGGGGTCAGGATTCCAACCTTATGACAAACAATGGTACAGTCCAGGCAAAAAAGGGCTCAGGATTCCAACCTTATGACAAACAATGGTACAGTCCAGGCAAAAAAGGGGTCAGGATTCCAGCATGATGACAAACAATGGTACAGTCCATGCTAAAAAAGAAGTCAGGATTCCAACCTTATGACAAACGATGGTACAGTCCAGGCAAAAAAGGGGTCAGGATTCCAACCTTATGACAAACAATGGTACAGTCCACGCTAAAAAGATGTCAGGATTCCAGCCTCATGGCAAACAATGGTAGAGTCCAGGCAAAAAAGGAATCAGAATTCCAGCCTGATGACAAACAATGGTACAGTCCATGCTAAAAAGAAATCAGGAATCCAACATGATGACAAACAATGGTACAGTCCATGCTAAAAAGACGTCAGGATTCCAACCTTATGACAATCAATGGTACAGTCCAGCCTAAAAAGGGGTCAGGATTCCAAACTCATGACAAACAATGGTACAGTCCAGGCTAAATAGGAATCAGGATTCCACCCATAGACAAACAATGGTACAGTCCATGCTAAAAAGAAGTCAGGATTCCAGCCTTATGACAAACAATGGTACAGTCCAGGCTAAAAAGGAGTCAGGATTCCACCCTGAATACAAACAATGGTACAGTTCATGCTAAAAAGAAGTCAGGATTCCAAACTCATGGCAAACAATGGTACAGTCCAGGCTAAAAAGGTATCAGGATTCCAGCATGATGACAAACAATGGTACAGTCCATGCTAAAAAGAAGTCAGGATTCCAACCTTATGACAAACAATGGTACAGTCCAGGCTAAATAGGAATCAGGATTCCACCCTGAGGACAAGCAATGGTACAGTCCATGCTAAAAAGGTATCAGGATTCCAGCATGATGACAAACAATGGTACAGTCCATGCTAAAAAGAAGTCAGGATTCCAACCTTATGACAAACAATGGTACAGTCCAGGCAAAAAAGGGCTCAGGATTCCAACCTTATGACAAACAATGGTACAGTCCAGGCAAAAAAGGGCTCAGGATTCCAACCTTATGACAAACGATAGTACAGTCCAGGCAAAAAAGGGGTCAGGATTCCAACCTTATGACAAACAATGGTACAGTCCACGCTAAAAAGATGTCAGGATTCCAGCCTCATGGCAATCAATGGTAGAGTCCAGGCAAAAAAGGAATCAGGATTCCACCCTGAGGACAAGCAATGGTACAGTCCATGCTAAAAAGGTATCAGGATTCCAGCATGATGACAAGCAATGGTACAGTCCATGCTAAAAAGAAGTCAGGATTCCAACCTTATGACAAACAATGGTACAGTCCAGGCAAAAAAGGGTTCAGGATTCCAGCATGATGACAAACAATGGTACAGTCCATGCTAAAAAGAAGTCAGGATTCCAACCTTATGACAAACGATGGTACAGTCCAGGCTAAAAAGGGGTCAGGATTCCAACCTTATGACAAACAATGGTACAGTCCAGGCTAAATAGGAATCAGGATTCCACCCTGAGGACAAGCAATGGTACAGTCCATGCTAAAAAGATGTCAGGATTCCAGCCTCATGGCAAACAATGGTAGAGTCCAGGCAAAAAAGGAATCAGAATTCCAGCCTGATGACAAACAATGGTACAGTCCATGCTAAAAAGAAGTCAGTATTCCAACATGATGACAAACAATGGTACAGTCCATGCTAAAAAGACGTCAGGATTCCAACCTTATGACAAACAATGGTACAGTCCAGCCTAAAAAGGGGTCAGGATTCCAAACTCATGACAAACAATGGTACAGTCCAGGCTAAATAGGAATCAGGATTCCACCCATAGACAAACAATGGTACAGTCCATGCTAAAAAGAAGTCAGGATTCCAGCCTTATGACAAACAATGGTACAGTCCAGGCTAAAAAGGGGTCAGGATTCCACCCTGAACACAAACAATGGTACAGTCCATGCTAAAAAGAAGTCAGGATTCCAAACTCATGGCAAACAATGGTACAGTCCAGGCTAAAAAGGTATCAGGATTCCAGCATGATGACAAACAATGGTACAGTCCATGCTAAAAAGACGTCAGGATTCCAACCTTATGACAAACAATGGTACAGTCCAGCCTAAAAAGGGGTCAGGATTCCAAACTCATGACAAACAATGGTACAGTCCAGGCTAAATAGGAATCAGGATTCCACCCATAGACAAACAATGGTACAGTCCATGCTAAAAAGAAGTCAGGATTCCAGCCTTATGACAAACAATGGTACAGTCCAGGCTAAAAGGGGTCAGGATTCCACCCTGAACACAAACAATGGTACAGTCCATGCTAAAAAGATGTCAGGATTCCAAACTCATGGCAAACAATGGTACAGTCCAGGCTAAAAAGGTATCAGGATTCCAGCATGATGACAAACAATGGTACAGTCCATGCTAAAAAGAAGTCAGGATTCCAACCTTATGACAAACAATGGTACAGTCCAGGCTAAAAAGGGGTCAGGATTCCAACTTTATGACAAACAATGGTACAGTCCAGGCTAAATAGGAATCAGGATTCCACCCTGAGGACAAGCAATGGTGCAGTCCATGCTAAAAAGATGTCAGGATTCCAGCCTCATGGCAATCAATGGTAGAGTCCAGGCAAAAAAGGAATCAGAATTCCAGCCTGATGACAAACAATGGTACAGTCCATGCTAAAAAGAAGTCAGGATTCCAACATGATAACAAACAATGGTACAGTCCAGGCTAAAAAGAAGTCAGGATTCCAGCCTTATGACAAACAATGGTACAGTCCAGGCTAAAAAGGGGTCAGGATTCCACCCTGAACACAAACAATGGTACAGTCCATGCTAAAAAAGAAGTCAGGATTCCAAACTCATGGCAAACAATGGTACAGTCCAGGCTAAAAAGGTATCAGGATTCCAGCATGATGACAAACAATGGTACAGTCCATGCTAAAAAGGCGTCAGGATTCCAACCTTATGACAAACAATGGTACAGTCCAGCCTAAAAAGGGGTCAGGATTCCAAACTCATGACAAACAATGGTACAGTCCAGGCTAAATAGGAATCAGGATTCCACCCATAGACAAACAATGGTACAGTCCATGCTAAAAGAAGTCAGGATTCCAGCCTTATGACAAACAATGGTACAGTCCAGGCTAAAAAGGGGTCAGGATTCCACCCTGAACACAAACAATGGTACAGTCCATGCTAAAAAGAAGTCAGGATTCCAAACTCATGGCAAACAATGGTACAGTCCAGGCTAAAAAGGTATCAGGATTCCAGCATGATGACAAACAATGGTACAGTCCATGCTAAAAAGAAGTCAGGATTCCAACCTTATGACAAACAATGGTACAGTCCAGGCTAAAAAGGGGTCAGGATTCCAAATTTATGACAAACAATGGTACAATCCAGGCTAAATAGGAATCAGGATTCCACCCTCATGGCAATCAATGGTAGAGTCCAGGCAAAAAAGATGTCAGGATTCCAGCCTCATGGCAATCAATGGTAGAGTCCAGGCAAAAAAGGAATCAGAATTCCAGCCTGATGACAAACAATGGTACAGTCCATGCTAAAAAGAAGTCAGGATTCCAAGATGATGACAAACAATGGTACAGTCCAGCCTAAAAAGGGGTCAGGATTCCAAACTCATGACAAACAATGGTACAGTCCAGGCTAAATAGGAATCAGGATTCCACCCATAGACAAACAATGGTACAGTCCATGCTAAAAAGAAGTCAGGATTCCAGCCTTATGACAAACAATGGTACAGTCCATGCTAAAAAGAAGTCAGGATTCCAACCTTATGACAAACAATGGTACAGTCCAGCCTAAAAAGGGGTCAGGATTCCAAACTCATGACAAACAATGGTACAGTCCAGGCTAAATAGGAATCAGGATTCCACCCATAGACAAACAATGGTACAGTCCATGCTAAAAAGAAGTCAGGATTCCAGCCTTATGACAAACAATGGTACAGTCCAGGCTAAAAAGGGGTCAGGATTCCAACCTTATGACAAACAATGGTACAGTCCAGGCTAAATAGGGGTCAGGATTCCACCATGATGACATACAATGGTACAGTCCAGGCTAAAAAGGAATCAGGATTCCACCCTGAAGAAAAACAATGGTACAGTCCATGCTAAAAAGATGTCAGGATTCCAAACTCATGGCAAACAATGGTACAGTCCAGGCTAAAAAGGTATCAGGATTCCAGCATGATGACAAGCAATGGTACAGTCCATGCTAAAAAGAAGTCAGGATTCCAACCTTATGACAAACAATTGTACAGTCCAGGCTAAAAAGGGGTCAGGATTCCAACCTTATGACAAACAATGGTACAGTCCAGGCTAAATAGGGGTCAGGATTCCACCATGATGACATACAATGGTACAGTCCAGGCTAAAAAGGAATCAGGATTCCACCCTGAAGAAAAACAATGGTACAGTCCACGCTAAAAATATGTCAGGATTCCAGCCTCATGGCAAAAAATGGTAGAGTCCATGCTAAAAAGAAGTCAGGATTCCAACATGATGACAAACAATGGTACAGTCCATGCTAAAAAGAAGTCAGGATTCCAACCTTATGACAAACAATGGTACAGTCCAGGCTAAAAAGGGGTCAGGATTCCAACCTTATGACAAACAATGGTACAGTCCAGGCTAAATAGGAATCAGGATTCCACCCATAGACAAACAATGATACAGACCATGCTAAAAAGAAGTCAGGATTCCAGCCTTATGACAAACAATGGTACAGTCCAGGCTAAAAAGGGGTCAGGATTCCAACCTGAACACAAACAATGGTACAGTCCATGCTAAAAAGAAGTCAGGATTCCAACCTTATGACAAACAATGGTACAGTCCAGGCTATAAAGAAGTCAGGAATCCAGCTTGATGACAAACAATGGTACAGTCCAGGCTAAAAAGCATTCAGGATTCCACCCTGAAGACAAACAATGGTACAGTCCATGCAAAAAGAAGTCAGGATTCCAAACTCATGGTAAACAATGGTACAGTCAAGGCTAAAAAGGGGTCAGGATTCCAACCTTATGACAAACAATGGTACAGTCCAAGCTAAATAGGAATCAGGATTCCACCCTGAGTACAAGCAATGGTACAGTCCATGCTAAAAAGATGTCAGGATTCCAGCCTCATGGCAAACAATGGTAGAGTCCAGGCTAAAAAGGAATCAGGATTCCAACCTGAAAACAAACAATGGTACAGTCCAGGCTAAAAAAGCATTCAGGATTCCAGCTTGATGACAAACAATGGTACAGTCCATGCTAAAAAGAAGTCAGGATTCCAGCCTTATGACAAACAATGGCACAGTCCAGGCTAAAAAGGGGTCAGGATTCCACCCTGAACACAAACAATGGTACAGTCCATGCTAAAAAGATGTCAGGATTCCAAACTCATGGCAAACAATGGTACAGTCCAGGCAAAAAGGAATCAGAATTCCAGCCTGATGACAAACAATGGTACAGTCCATGCTAAAAGAAGTCAGGATTCCAACATGATGACAAACAATGGTACAGTCCATGCTAAAAAGAAGTCAGGATTCCAACCTTATGACAAACAATGGTACAGTCCAGCCTAAAAAGGGGTCAGGATTCCAACCTTATGACAAACAATGGTACAGTCCAGGCTAAATAGGAATCAGGATTCCACCCATAGACAAACAATGGTACAGTCCATGCTAAAAGAAGTCAGTATTCCAGCCTTATGACAAACAATGGTACAGTCCAGGCTAAAAAGGGGTCAGGATTCCACACTGAACACAAACAATGGTACAGTCCATGCTAATAAGAAGTCAGGATTCCAAACTCAAGGCAAACAATGGTACAGTCCAGGCTAAAAAGGTATCAGGATTCCAGCATGATGACAAACAATGGTACAGTCCATGCTAAAAAGAAGTCAGGATTCCAACCTTATGACAAACAATGGTACAGTCCAGGCTAAAAAGGGGTCAGGATTCCAACCTTATGACAAACAATGGTACAGTCCAGGCTAAATAGGAATCAGGATTCCACCCTGAGGACAAGCAATGGTGCAGTCCATGCTAAAAAGATGTCAGGATTCCAGCCTCATGGCAAACAATGGTAGAGTCCAGGCAAAAAAGGAATCAGAATTCCACCCTGATGACAAACAATGGTACAGTCCATGCTAAAAAGAAGTCAGGATTCCAAGATGATGACAAACAATGGTACAGTCCATGCTAAAAAGAAGTCAGGATTCCAACCTTATGACAAACAATGGTACAGTCCAGGCTAAAAAGGGGTCAGGATTCCAACCTTATGACAAACAATGGTACAGTCCAGGCTAAATAGGAATCAGGATTCCACCCATAGACAAACAATGATACAGACCATGCTAAAAAGAAGTCAGGATTCCAGCCTTATGACAAACAGTGGTACAGTCCAGGCTAAAAAGGGATCAGGATTCCACCCATAGACAAACAATGATACAGACCATGCTAAAAAGAAGTCAGGATTCCAGCCTTATGACAAACAGTGGTACAGTCCAGGCTAAAAAGGGATCAGGATTCCAACCTGAACACAAACAATGGTACAGTCCATGCTAAAAAGAAGTCAGGATTCCAACCTTATGACAAACAATGGTACAGTCCATGCTATAAAGAAGTCATGAATCCACCCTGAAGACAAACAATGGTACAGTCCATGCAAAAAGAAGTCAGGATTCCAAACTCATGGTAAACAATGGTACAGTCAAGGCTAAAAAGGGGTCAGGATTCCAACCTTATGACAAACAATGGTACAGTCCAGGCTAAATAGGAATCAGGATTCCACCCTGAAAACAAACAATGGTACAGTCCATGCTATAAAGAAGTCAGGATTCCAGCTTGATGACATACAATGGTACAGTCCAGGCTAAAAAGCATTCAGGATTCCACCCTGAAGACAAACAATGGTACAGTCCATGCAAAAAGAAGTCAGGATTCCAAACTCATGGTAAACAATGGTACAGTCCAGGCTAAAAAGCATTCAGGATTCCAGCATGATGACAAACAATGGTACAGTCCATGCTAAAAAGAAGTCAGGATTCCAGCCTTATGACAAACAATGGTACAGTCCAGGCTAAATAGGAATCAGGATTCCACCCATAGACAAACAATGATACAGACCATGCTAAAAAGAAGTCAGGATTCCAGCCTTATGACAAACAGTGGTACAGTCCAGGCTAAAAAGGGATCAGGATTCCAACCTGAACACAAACAATGGTACAGTCCATGCTAAAAAGAAGTCAGGATTCCAACCTTATGACAAACAATGGTACAGTCCATGCTATAAAGAAGTCATGAATCCACCCTGAAGACAAACAATGGTACAGTCCATGCAAAAAGAAGTCAGGATTCCAAACTCATGGTAAACAATGGTACAGTCAAGGCTAAAAAGGGGTCAGGATTCCAACCTTATGACAAACAATGGTACAGTCCAGGCTAAATAGGAATCAGGATTCCACCCTGAAAACAAACAATGGTACAGTCCATGCTATAAAGAAGTCAGGATTCCAGCTTGATGACATACAATGGTACAGCCCAGGCTAAAAAGCATTCAGGATTCCACCCTGAAGACAAACAATGGTACAGTCCATGCAAAAAGAAGTCAGGATTCCAAACTCATGGTAAACAATGGTACAGTCCAGGCTAAAAAGCATTCAGGATTCCAGCATGATGACAAACAATGGTACAGTCCATGCTAAAAAGAAGTCAGGATTCCAGCCTTATGACAAACAATGACACAGTCCAGGCTAAAAAGGGGTCAGGATTCTACCCTGAACACAAACAATGGTACAGTCCATGCTAAAAAGAAGTCAGGATTCCAACATGATGACAAACAATGGTACAGTCCATGCTAAAAAGAAGTCAGGATTCCAACCTTATGACAAACAATGGTACAGTCCAGCCTAAAAAGGGGTCAGGATTCCAACCTTATGACAAACAATGGTACAGTCCAGGCTAAATAGGAATCAGGATTCCACCCATAGACAAACAATGGTACAGTCCATGCTAAAAGAAGTCAGGATTCCAGCCTTATGACAAACAATGGTACAGTCCATGCTAAAAGGGGCAGAATTCCACCCTGAACACAAACAATGGTACAGTCCATGCAAAAAGAAGTCAGGATTCCAAACTCATGGTAAACAATGGTACAGTCCAGGCTAAAAAGGAATCAGGATTCCACCCTGAAAACAAACAATGGTACAGTTCATGCTAAAAAGAAGTCAGGATTCCAGCTTGATGACAAACAATGGTACAGTCCAGGCTAAAAAGCATCCAGGATTCCAGCCTTATGACAAACAATGGTACAGTCCAGGCTAAAAAGGGGTCAGGATTCCACCCTGAACACAAACAATGGTACAGTCCATGCTAAAAAGATGTCAGGATTCCAAACTCATGGCAAACAATGGTACAGTCCAGGCTAAAAAGGTATCAGGATTCCAGCATGATGACAAACAATGGTACAGTCCATGCTAAAAAGAAGTCAGGATTCCAACCTTATGATAAACAATGGTACAGTCCAGGCTAAATAGGAATCAGGATTCCACCCTGAGGACAAGCAATGGTACAGTCCATGCTAAAAAAGTATCAGGATTCCAGCATGATGACAAACAATGGTACAGTCCATGCTAAAAAGAAGTCAGGATTCCAGCTTGATGACAAACAATGGTACAGTCCAGGCTAAAAAGCATTCAGGATTCCAGCATGATGACAAACAATGGTACAGTCCATGCTAAAAAGAAGTCAGGATTCCAACCTTATGACAAACGATGGTACAGTCCAGGCAAAAAGGGGTCAGGATTCCAACCTTATGACAAACAATGGTACAGTCCAGGCTAAAAAGGGGGTCAGGATTCCACCCTGAACACAAACAATGGTACAGTCCATGCTAAAAAGAAGTCAGGATTCCAAACTCATGGCAAACAATGGTACAGTCCAGGCTAAAAAGGTATCAGGATTCCAGCATGATGACAAACAATGGTACAGTCCATGCTAAAAAGAAGTCAGTATTCCAACCTTATGACAAACAATGGTACAGTCCAGGCTAAAAAGGGGTCAGGATTCCAACCTTATGACAAACAATGGTACAGTCCAGGCTAAATAGGAATCAGGATTCCACCCTGAGGACAAGCAATGGTACAGTCCATGCTAAAAAGATGTCAGGATTCCAGCCTCATGGCAAACAATGGTAGAGTCCAGGCAAAAAAAGGAATCAGGATTCCAGCCTGATGACAAACAATGGTACAGTCCATGCTAAAAAGAAGTCAGGATTCCAACATGATGACAAACAATGGTACAGTCCAAGCTAAAAAGAAGTCAGGATTCCAACCTTATGACAAACAATGGTACAGTCCAGCCTAAAAAGGGGTCAGGATTTCAACCTTATGACATACAATGGTAGAGTCCAGGCTAAAAAGAAATCAGGATTCCACCATGATGACATACAATGGTACAGTCCAGGCTAAAAAGGATTCAGGATTCCAGCCTCATGGCAAACAATGGTAGAGTCCAGGCAAAAAAAGGAATCAGGATTCCAGCCTGATGACAAACAATGGTACAGTCCATGCTAAAAAGAAGTCAGGATTCCAGCTTGATGACAAACAATGGTACAGTCCAGGTTAAAAAGCATTCAGGATTCCAGCATGATGACAAACAATGGTACAGTCCATGCTAAAAAGAAGACAGGATTCCAGCCTTATGACAAACAATGGTACAGTCCAGGTTAAAAAGGGGTCAGGATTCCACCCTGAACACAAACAATGGTACAGTCCATGCTAAAAAGAAGTCAGGATTCCAATCTCATGGCAAACAGTGGTACAGTCCAGGCTAAATAGGTATCAGGATTCCAGCATGATGACAAACAATGGTACAGTCCATGCTAAAAAGAAGTCAGGATTCCAACCTTATTACAAACAATGGTACAGTCCAGGCTAAAAAGGGGTCAGGATTCCAACCTCATGACAAACAATGGTACAGTCCAGGCTAAATAGGAATCAGGATTCCACCCTGAGGACAAGCAATGGTACAGTCCATGCTAAAAAGATGTCAGGATTCCAGCCTCATGGCAAACAATGGTAGTGTCCAGGCAAAAAAGGAATCAGGATTCCAGCCTGATGACAAACAATGGTACAGTCCATGCTAAAAAGAAGTCAGGATTCCAGCATGATGACAAACAATGGTACAGTCCATGCTAAAAAGAAGTCAAGATTCCAACCTTATTACAAACAATGGTACAGTCCAGGCTAAAAAGGGGTCAGGATTCCAACCTTATGACAAACAATGGTACAGTCCAGGCTAAATAGGAATCTGGATTCCACCCTGAGAACAAGCAATGGTACAGTCCATGCTAAAAGATGTTAGGATTCCAGCCTCATGGCAAGCAATGGTAGAGTCCAGGCAAAAAAGGAATCAGGATTCCAGGCTGATGACAAACAATGGTACAGTCCAGGCTAAATAGGGGTCAGGATTCCACCATGATGACATACAATGGTACAGTCCAGGCTAAAAAGGAATCAGTATTCTACCCTGATGACAAGCAATGGTACAGTCCATGCTATAAAGAAGTTAGGATTCCAGCCTCATGGCAAACAATGGTACAGGCCATGGTAAAAAGAAGTCAGGTTTCTAGCTTGATGAAAAACAATGGTACAGTCCAGGCTAAAAAGGAATCAGGATTCCACCCTGAAGAAAAACAATGGTACAGTCCAAGCTAAAAATATATTAGGATTCCAGACTGATGGCAAACAATGGTAGAGTCCAGGCTAAAAAGAAATCAGGATTCCACCATGATGACATACAATGGTACAGTCCAGGCTAAAAAGGATTCAGGATTCCTGCCTGATGACAAACAATGGTACAGTCCATGCTAAAAAAGAAGTAATGATTTCAGCCTCATGGCAAAAAATGGTAGAGTCCAGGCTAAAAAGAAATCAGGATTCCACCCATAGACAAACAATGGTACAGTCCATGCTAAAAATATGTCAGGATTCCAGCCTCATGGCAAACAAGAAGTCAGGATTCTAGCTTGATGAAAAACAATGGTACAGTCCAAGCTAAAAATATATTAGGATTCCAGACTGATGGCAAACAATGGTAGAGTCCAGGCTAAATGGTAGAGTCCAGGCTAAAAAGAAATCAGGATTCAACCCATAGACAAACAATAGTACAGTCCATGCTAAAAATATGTCAGGATTCCAGCCTCATGGCAAACAAGAAGTCAGGATTCTAGCTTGATGAAAAACAATGGTACAGTCCAGGCTAAAAAGGTAAAAGATGTTAGGATTCCAGCCTCATGGCAAGCAATGGTAGAGTCCAGGCAAAAAAGGAATCAGGATTCCACCCTGAAAACAAACAATGGTACAGTCCATGCTAAAAAGAAGTCAGGATTCCAGCTAGATTACAAACAATGGTACAGTCCAGGCTAAAAAGCATTCAGGATTCCACCATGAAGACAAACAATGCTACAGTCCATGCAAAAAGAAGTCAGGATTCCAAACTCATGGCAAACAATGGTACAGTCCAGGCTAAAAAGGATTCAGGATTCCAGCATGATGACAAACAATGGTACAGTCCATGCTAAAAAGAAGTCAGGATTCCAGCCTTATGACAAACAATGGTACAGTCCATGCTAAAAAGAAGTCAGGATTCCAGCCTTATGACAAACAATGGTACAGTCCAGGCTAAAAAGGGGTCAGGATTCCACCCTGAACACAAACAATGGTACAGTCCATGCTAAAAAGAAGTCAGAATTCCAAACTCATGGCAAACAATGGTACAGCCCAGGCTTAAAAGGTATCAGGATTCCAGCATGATGACAAACAATGGTTCAGTCCATGCTAAAAAGAAGTCAGGATTCAGCCTCATGGCAAACAATAGTAGAGTCCATGCTAAAAAGAAGTCAGGATTCCAGCTTGATGACAAGCAATGGTACAGTCCATGCTAAAAAGAAGTCAGGATTCCAACCTTATGACAAACAATGGTACAGTCCAGGCTAAAAAGGGGTCAGGATTCCAACCTTATGACAA
Source organism: Chromobotia macracanthus (assembly GCA_036877525.1). NCBI lineage: Eukaryota > Metazoa > Chordata > Actinopteri > Cypriniformes > Botiidae > Chromobotia > Chromobotia macracanthus. The sequence goes on from JAZGTH010000129.1 coordinate 913,108, forward strand.
ACAATAGTACAGTCCAGGCTAAAAAGAAGTCAGGATTCCAGCCTTATGACAAACAATGGTACAGTCCAGGCTAAAAAGGGGTCAGGATTCCACCCTGAACACAAACAATGGTACAGTCCATGCTAAAAAGAAGTCAGGATTCCAGCATGATGACAAACAATGGTACAGTCCATGCTAAAAAGAAGTCAAGATTCCAACCTTATTACAAACAATGGTACAGTCCAGGCTAAAAAGGGGTCAGGATTCCAACCTTATGACAAACAATGGTACAGTCCAGGCTAAATAGGAATCAGGATTCCAACCTTATGACAAACAATGGTACAGTCCAGGCTAAAAAGGGGTCAGGATTCCAAACTCATGGCAAACAATGGTACAATCCAGGCTAAAAAGGTATCAGGATTCCAGCATGATGACAAACAATGGTACAGTCCATGCTAAAAAGAAGTCAAGATTCCAACCTTATGACAAACAATAGTACAGTCCAGCCTAAAAAGGGGTCAGGATTCCAACCTTATGACATACAATGATACAGTCCAGGCTAAATAGGAATCAGGATTCCACCTAAACAAAAACAATGGTACAGTCCACGCTAAAAATATATTAGGATTCCAGCCTGATGGCAAACAATGGTAGAGTCCAGGCTAAAAAGAAATCAGGATTCCACCCATAGACAAACAATGGTACAGTCCATGCTAAAAATATGTCAGGATTCCAGCCTCATGGCAAACAAGAAGTCAGGATTCTAGCTTGATGAAAAACAATGGTACAGTCCAAGCTAAAAATATATTAGGATTCCAGACTGATGGCAAACAATGGTAGAGTCCAGGCTAAATGGTAGAGTCCAGGCTAAAAAGAAATCAGGATTCAACCCATAGACAAACAATAGTACAGTCCATGCTAAAAATATGTCAGGATTCCAGCCTCATGGCAAACAAGAAGTCAGGATTCTAGCTTGATGAAAAACAATGGTACAGTCCAGGCTAAAAAGGTAAAAGATGTTAGGATTCCAGCCTCATGGCAAGCAATGGTAGAGTCCAGGCAAAAAGAATCAGGATTCCACCCTGAAAACAAACAATGGTACAGTCCATGCTAAAAAGAAGTCAGGATTCCAGCTAGATTACAAACAATGGTACAGTCCAGGCTAAAAGCATTCAGGATTCCACCATGAAGACAAACAATGCTACAGTCCATGCAAAAAGAAGTCAGGATTCCAAACTCATGGCAAACAATGGTACAGTCCAGGCTAAAAAGGATTCAGGATTCCAGCATGATGACAAACAATGGTACAGTCCATGCTAAAAAGAAGTCAGGATTCCAGCCTTATGACAAACAATGGTACAGTCCATGCTAAAAAGAAGTCAGGATTCCAGCCTTATGACAAACAATGGTACAGTCCAGGCTAAAAAGGTGTCAGGATTCCACCCTGAACTGACAAACAATGGTACAGTCCATGCTAAAAGAAGTCAGAATTCCAAACTCATGGCAACAATGGTACAGTCCATGCTAAAAAGGAAGTCAGGATTCCAGCATGATGACAAACAATGGTACAGTCCATGCTAAAAAGAAGTCAGGATTCCAGCCTTGATGACAAGCAATGGTACAGTCCATGCTAAAAAGAAGTCAGGATTCCAACCTTATGACAAACAATGGTACAGTCCAGGCTAAAAAGGGGTCAGGATTCCAACCTTATGACAAACAATAGTACAGTCCAGGCAAAGGATCAGGATTCCACCATAGAAACAATGGTACAGTCCATGCTAAAAAGATGTCAGGATTCCAGCCTTATGACAAACAATGGTACAGTCCAGGCTAAAAGGGGTCAGGATTCACCCTGAACACAAACAATGGTACAGTCCATGCTAAAAGAAGTCAGGATTCCAGCATGATGACAAACAATGGTACAGTTCATGCTAAAAAGAAGTCAGGATTCCAACCTTATGACAAACAATGGTACAGTCCAGGCTAAAAGGGGTCAGGATTCCAACCTTATGACAAACAATGGTACAGTCCAGGCTAAAAAAGGTATCAGGATTCCAGCATGATGACAAACAATGGTACAGTCCATGCTAAAAGAAGTCAGGATTCCAACCTTATGACAAACAATGGTACAGTCCAGGCTAAAAGGGGTCAGGATTCCAACCTTATGACAAACAATGGTACAGTCCAGGCTAAATAGGAATCAGGATTCCAACCTTATGACAAACAATGGTACAGTCCAGGCTAAAAAGGGGTCAGGATTCCAAACTCATGGCAAACAATGGTACAATCCAGGCTAAAAAGGTATCAGGATTCCAGCATGATGACAAACAATGGTACAGTCCATGCTAAAAAGAAGTCAGGATTCCAACCTTATGACAAACAATAGTACAGTCCAGCCTAAAAGGGGTCAGGATTCCAACCTTATGACATACAATGATACAGTCCAGGCTAAATAGGAATCAGGATTCCACCCTAAACAAAAACAATGGTACAGTCCACGCTAAAAATATATTAGGATTCCAGCCTGATGGCAAACAATGGTAGAGTCCAGGCTAAAAAGAAATCAGGATTCCACCATGATGACATACAATGGTACAGTCCAGGCTAAAAAGGATTCAGGATTACTGCCTGATGGCAAACAATGGTAGAGTCCAGGCTAAAAGGAGTCAGGATTCCTGCCTGATGACAAACAATGGTAGAGTCCAGGCTAAAAAGGAATCAGGATTCCACCTGAAGACAAACAATGGTACAGGCCATGCTAAAATATATATTAGGATTCCAGCCTCATGGCAAACAATGGTAGAGTCCAGGCTAAAAAGAAATCAGATTCCACCCAAAGACAAACAATGGTACAGTCCATGCTAAAAAATATGTCAGGATTCCAGCCTCATGGCAAAACAATAGTAGAGTCCAGGTTAAAAAGGAATCAGGATTCCACCCTGAAAACAAACAATGGTACAGTCCATGCTATAAAGAAGTCAGGAATCCAGCTTGATGACAAACAATGGTACAGCCAAGGCTAAAAGCATTCAGGATTCCACCTGAAGACAAACAATGGTACAGTCCATGCAAAAAGAAGTCAGGATTCCAAACTCATGGTAAACAATGGTACAGTCCAGGCTAAAAAGGGGTCAGGATTCCAACCTTATGACAAACAATGGTACAGTCCAGGCTAAATAGGAATCAGGATTCCACCCTGAGGACAAGCAATGGTACAGTCCATGCTAAAAAAGATGTCAGGATTCCAGCCTCATGGCAAACAATGGTAGAGTCCAGGCTAAAAGGAATCAGGATTCCAGCCTGATGACAAACAATGGTACAGTCCATGCTAAAAAGAAGTCAGGATTCCAACATGATGACAAACAATGGTACAGTCCATGCTAAAAAAGAAGTCAGGATTCCAACCTTATGACAAACAATGGTACAGTCCAGGCTAAAAGGGGTCAGGATTCCAACCTTATGACAAACAATGGTACAGTCCAGGCTAATTAGGAATCAGGATTCCACCCTGAGGACAAGCAATGGTACAGTCCATGCTAACAGATATCAGGATTCCAGCCTCATGACAAACAATGGTAGAGTCCAGGCAAAAAAGGAATCAGGATTCCAGCTGATGACAAACAATGGTACAGTCCATGCTAAAAAGAAGTCAGGATTCCAACATGATGACAAACAATGGTACAGTCCATGCTAAAAAAAGGGGTCAGGATTCCAACCTTATGACAAACAATGGTACAGTCAGCCTAAAAGGGTCAGGATTCCAACCTAATGAAAAACAATGGTACAGTCCACGCTAAATATATCAGATTCCACCCTGATGGCAAACAATGGTAGAGTCCAGGCCTAAAAAATATCAGGATTCCACCTGATGACATACAATGGTACAGTCCAGGCTAAAAAGGATTCAGGATTACTACCTGATGGCAAACAATGGTAAGTCCAGGCTAAAAAGATTCAGGATTCCTCCCTGATGACAAACAATGGTAGAGTCCAGGCTAAAAGAAATCAGGATTCCCTGAAGACAAACAATGGTGCAGGCCATGCTAAAAATGAATCAGGATTCCAGCCTCATGGCAAACAATGGTAGAGTCCAGGCTAAAAAGAAATCAGGTTCACCCAGACAAACAATGGTACAGTCCATGCTAAAAATATGTCAGGATTCCAGCTTCATGGCAAACAATAGTAAGTCCAGGTTAAAGAATCGGATTCCACCCTGAAAACAAACAATGGTACAGTCCATGCTATAAAAGTCAGGATTCCAGCTTGATGACAAACAATGGTACAGCCAAGGCTAAAAAGCATTCAAGATTCCACCCTGAAGACAAACAATGGTACAGTCCAAGCAAAAAGAAGTCAGGATTCCAAACTCATGGTAAACAATGGTACAGTCCAGGCTAAAAGGGGTCAGGATTCCAGCATGATGACAAACAATGGTACAGTCCAGGCTAAATAGGAATCAGGATTCCACCCTGAAGACAAGCAATGGTACAGTCTATGCTAAAAGATGTCAGGATTCCAGCCTCATGGCAAACAATGGTAGATCCAGGCTAAAAGGAATCAGGATTCCAGCCTGATGACAAACAATGGTGCAGTCCATGCTAAAAAAGAAGTCAGGATTCCAACATGATGACAAACAATGGTACAGTCCATGCTAAAGAAGTCAGGATTCCAACCTTATGACAAACAATGGTACAGTCCAGGCTAAATAGGAATCAGGATCCCACCCATAGACAAACAATGGTAGAGTCCATGCTAAAAAGAAGTCAGGATTCCAGCCTTATGACAAACAATGGTACAGTCCAGGCTAAAAGGCGTCAGGATTCCACCCTGAACACAAACAATGGTACAGTCCATGCTAAAAAGAAGTCAGGATTCCACATGATAACAAACAATGGTACAGTCCATGCTAAAAGAAGTCAGGATTCCAACCTTATGACAAACAATGGTACAGTCCATGCTAGGGAGTCAGGATTCAACCTTATGACAAACAATGGTACAGTCCGGGCTAAAAAGGTATCAGGATTCCAGCATGATGACAAACAATGGTACAGTCCATGCTAAAAGAAGTCAAGATTCCACCCTGAAGACAAACAATGGTACAGTCCATGCAAAAAGAAGTCAGGATTCCAAACTCATGGTAAACAATGGTACAGTCCAGGCTAAAAAAAGTCAAGTTTCCAAACTCATGGTAAACAATGGTACAGTCGAGGCTTAAAGGGGTCAGAATTCCAACCTTATGACAAACAATGGTACAGTCCAGGCTAAATAGTAAAAGGAATCAGGATTCCACCCTGAGGACAAGCAATGGTACAGTCCATGCTAAAAAGATGTCAGGATTCAGCCTCATGGCAAACAATGGTAGAGTCCATGCTAAAGGAGTCGAGATTCCTACCTTATGACAAACAATGGTATAGTCAAGGCTAAATAGGAATCAGGATTCCACCAGAGTGACAAACAATGGTGCAGTCCATGCTAAAAAGAGTCAGGATTCCAGCCTTATGGCAAACAATGGTAGAGTCCAGGCTAAATAGGGAATCAGGATTCCACCCATGAGACAACAATGGTACAGTCCAGCTATAAAGAAGTCAGGATTCCAGCATCATAGCAAACAATGGTAGAGTCCGGGCTAAAAAGAAATCAGGATTCCAAGATGACAAACAATGGTTGAGTTCATGCTTAAAAAAAGTCAGGATTCCAGCATTAGGACAAACAATGGTACAGTCCATGCTAAAAAGAAGTCAAGATTACACCTTTTTGAAACAATGGTACAGTCCATGCTATAAAGAAGTCAGGATTCCACCCTGAGGACAAACAATGGTACAGTCCATGCTAAGATATCAAGATTAAACATCATAGTAAACAATGGTACAGTCCATGCTAAAAAGAGGTCAGGATTCCACCCTGAAGCAAACAATGGTACAGTCCAGGCAAATAGAAGTCAGGATTCCACCCTCAGGATTTTTGGGAAAAAAGAAAAAGTTTTTCCCCTTGGTAAACAATGGTGGTCCGGGCTAAAAAGGAATCAGTTCACCTTGACGACAAACAATGGTTGATTCCATGCTAAATAGAAGTCAAGATTCCCACCCTGAGGACAAGCAATGGTAGAGTCCAGGCTAAAAAGGAATCAGGATTCCAGCCTGATGACAAACAATGGTAGAGTCCAGGCTAAATAGGAATCAGGATTCCCACCCATAGACAAACAATGGTACAGTCCATAAAAAAAAAGAAAAAAGGATTTGGCCTTATGGCAAACAATGGTACTTTGATCCAGGCTAAATAGGAATCAGAGATTCCATATGATGACATACAATGGTACAGTCCAGACTAAAAGGATTCAGGTTATTGACAAACAATGGTAATCTATAAAAGAAGTAATGAATTTCAAACTCGCGGCAAAAAATGAAGTAGGAAGTCCAACAGGCAGGGGTGGAGGATTCAACCTTATGACAGAGCAATGGTACAGTCCAGGCTAAATAGGAGAATCAGGATTCCCACCACAGACAAACAATGAGTACGATCCATGCTAAAAAAGTTCAGGATTCAGCCTTATGACAAACAATGGTACAGTCAGAGCTAAAGAAGTCGTTACGCCTAGAACACAAAAATGGTACAGTCCATGCTAAAAAAGTCAGGATTCCAGCATGATGACAAACAATGGTACAGTCCATGCTAAGGGGGTCAGTTAACCTTGACATACAATGATACAGTCAGGCTAAATGGAATCAAGGATTCCACCTAAAAAAGAAAACAATGGTACAGTCCCGCTAAAAATATATTAGGATTCCAGCCTTATGACAGAAACAATGGTACAGTCCAGGCTAAAAAGGGGAGTCAGGATTCCACCCTGAACACCAAAAATGGTACAGTCCCATCTTTAAAAGAAGAAGTCAGGATTCAAATGATGATAAACAATGGTACAGTCCATGCTAAAAGGAGTCAGGATTCCAACCTTATGACATCTATTGTCTGAGTCCAGGCTAAATAGGAATCAGGATTCCCACCTGAAGACAAACAATGGTACAGGCCATGCTAAAATATATTAGGATTCCAGCCTCATGGCAAACAATGATAGATCAGGCTAAAAAGAAATCAGATTCACCAGGGCAAACAATGGTACAGTCCATGCTAAAAATGTGTCAGGATTCCAGCCTCATGGCAAACAATAAGTAAGTCCAGGTTAAAAAGGAATCAGGATTCCACCTGAAAACAAACAATGGTACAGTCCATGCTATAAAAGTGAGTCAAGTCAGATGTCGACAATGGTACAGCCAAGGCTAAAAAGCATTCAAGTTCACCTGAAGATAAACAATGATTACAGTCCATGCAAAAAGTCAGATTCCAAACTCGCAGTAAACAATGGTACAGTCCAGTACAAGGAGTCAGGATTTAACCTTATGACAAACAATATGAGTACAGTCCAGGCTAAATAGGAATCAGTTCCACCACAGGAATAAAAAAGCAATGGTACAGTCCATGCTAAAAAGATGTCAGGATTCCAGCCTCATGGCAAACAATGGTAGTGTCCGGCTAAAAGGAATGGGATTCCAGCCTGATAATGAACAATGGTACAGTCATATAAAGAAGTCAGGATTCAACATGATGACAATGGTACAGTCCATGCTAAAAGAAGTCAAGTTTAACCTTATGACAAACAATGGTACAGTCCAGGCTAAACAGAATCAGGATCCCACCTAAGACAAACAATGGTACAGTCCATGCTAAAAAAAGTCGAGATTCGACCACTTGACAAACAATGGTACAGTCCAGGCTAAAGGTAGGATTTCCACCCTGAACTGCCGTAATGGTAGATCCATGCTAAAAGAAGTCAGGATTTTAGCATGATAACAAACAATGGTACAGTCCATGCTAAGAAGGGTAAGTTGACCTTATGACAAGCAGTAGTGCGATTGAAGCTATAAGGGGTCAGGATTCCGACCTTATGTTAAAACAATGGGTACAGTCCAGGCTAAAAAGGTATCAGGATTCCAGCATGATGACAAACAATGGTACAGTCCATGCTAAAAGTTTTCAGGATTCCACCATGAGGACAAACAATGGTACAGTCACATGCAAAAAGAAGTCAAGTTCCAAACTCATGGCCAAGCAATAGAACAGTCCAGGCTAAAAGGGGTCGGATTCCAACCTTATATGACAAGCAATAAAAATTTTTGATCCATGCTAAAAGAAGTGGAGATTCAACAGTATGACAAACAATGGTACAATTAAGCTATAAAGTCGAGATTCAACACTTAACAAACAATGGTAAGATCCATTTAAGAGTATCAGGATTTCAGCATGATGACAAACAATGGTACAGTCCATGCTAAAAGAAGTCAGGATTACCCTGAAGACAAGCAATGGTGCAGGTCCATGCAAAAGAAGTCAGGATTCCAAACTCATAGTAAAACAATGGTGTTTGATCAATTAAAGTAGGATTAAACTCATGGTAAACAATGGTGGTCCAGGCTAAAAGGGGTCCAGAGTTTAACCTTATGACAAACAAAATGGTACAGTCCCAGGAGGCTAAATAGGAATCGGAGGATTCCACCCTGAGGATGTAGCTGACAGGCACAGTCCATGCAAAAGATGTCAGGATTCCAGCCTCATGGCAAACAATGGTAGAGTCCAGAGCTAAAAGGGAATCAGGATTCCAGCCTGATGACAAACAATGGCTACCGATCCATGCTTTAAAAAGAAGTCAGGATTCCAACATGATGACAAACAATGGTACAGTCCATGCTAAAGAGTCAGGATTCCAGCTTATGACAAACAATGGTACAGTCCATGCTAAATAGGAATCAGGATCCCACCCATGAACAGAGCAATGGTACAGTCATGCTAAAAGAAGTCAGATTCTAGCCTCATGGCAAACAATGGTAAGAGTCCAGGCTAAAAAGGAATCAAGTTTCCAGCCTGATGACAAACAATGGTACAGTCCCATGCTAAAGAAGTCAGATTCCAGCGTGACTAACAAAACAGCTGAGTCAGTCCATGCTAAAGAAGTCGGATTCCAACCTTATGACAAACAATGGTACAGTCAAGCTATAAGGGGTCAGGATTCAACCTTATGACAAACAATGGTACAGTCCAGGCTAGGCGGAATCAGGATCCACCCATGAAAACAATGGTACAGTCCAGCTGCTAAAAGAAGTCAGGATTCCAGCCTTATGACAAGCAATGGTACAGTCCAGGCTAAAGGGGTCAAGGATTCCACCTGAACACAAACAATGGTACAGTCCATGCTAAAAGAAGTCGGATTCCAGCATGATAACAAACAATGGTACAGTCCATGCTAAAAAGAAGTCAGGATTCCAACATATGACAAACAATGGTACAGTCTGAAGCTATAAGGGGTCGGGATTCCAAGCTATGACAAACAATGGTGCAGTCCGGCTAAAAGGTATCGGGATTCCAGCATGATGACAGCAATGGTACGAAGTCCATGCTAAAAGAAATTAATTTCCCACAAGAAGACAAACAATGGTACAGTCCATACAAAAAGAAGTCAAGTTTCCAAACTCATAGTAAACAATGGTACAGTCCCAGGCTAAAAAGGGTCAGGGATTCCAACCTTGTGACCAAGCAATGGTACAGTCAGCACTAGAAGTCAGGATTCTAGCCTCATGGCAAACAATGGTAGAGTCCAGGCTAAAAGGAATCAGGATTCCAGCCTGATGACCAAACAATGGTACAGTCCATGCTAAAAAGAAGTCGGATTCCAGCATGATAACAAACAATAAGTCAGTCACATCTTAAAGAAGTCAGGATTCCAACCTTATGACCAAGCAATGGTACAGTCCAAGCTATAAAGGTCTGTTTTCCAACCTTATGACCAAACAATGGGCTGGTCCAGAGCTGGACAGTTAAGTTACACCTTAGATTTCTGAAACAATGGTGCAGTCCATGCTAAAAAAGTCGGATTCCAGCCTTATGACAAACAATGGTACAGTCCAGGCTAAAAAGTTTTAGGATTCCACCTGAACACAAACAATGGTACAGTCCATGCTAAAGAAGTCAGGATTCGGCATGATAACAAACAATGGTACAGTCCATGCTAAAAAGGAAGTCAGGATTCACCTTATGACAAACAATGGTACAGTCAAAGCTATAAAGAGGTCAGTTTAACCTTATGACAAACAATGGTACAGTCGAATACAAAAATTATCAGGATTTTAGCATGATGACAAGAGCAATGGTACAGTCCATGCTAAAAAAGTCGGATTCCACCTGAAGACAAGCAATGGTACAGTCCATGCAAAAGAAGTCAGGATTCCAAACTCATGGTAAGCAATGGTGATCCAGGCTAAAAGGGGAGTTAGGATTCAACCTTATGACAAACAATGGTGCAGTCCATGTTAAGGAAGTCAGGATGGAAACATCTACCAATATGCCCAAACAATGGTACAGTCCAAGCTATAAAGGGGTCAGGATTCCAGCCTTATGACCCGACAATGGTACAGTCCCGGAGCTAAAAGGTATCAGGATTCCAGCATGATGACAAACAATGGTACAGTCCATGCTAAAAAGAAGTCAGGATTCACCCTGAAGACAAACAATGGTACAGTCCATGCAAAAAGAAGTCAGGATTCAAACTCATGGTAAACAATGAGTACCGATTCAGGCTAAAAGAAGTCAGGATTCCAAACTCCATGGTAAACAATGGTACAGTCCAGGCTAAAAGGAAGTCAAGATTCCAACCTTAGTAAACAAACAATGGGTACAGTCCAGGCTAAATAGGAATCAGGATTCCACCCTGAGGACAAGCAACAAATTTGCAATCCATGCAAAAAGATGTCAGGATTTCAGTATCATAAGCAAACAATGGTAGAAGTCCAGGCTAAAGGAATCAGGATTCCAGCCTGATGACAAACAATGGTACAGTCCATGCTAAAAAGAGTCAGGATTCCAACATGATGACAAACAATGGTACAGTCCATGCTAAAAAGAAGTCAGGATTTCCTTATGACCGAGCAATGGTACAGTCCATGCTAAATAAGGTAGGGATGCCACCACGACAAACAATGGTACAGTCCATGCTAAAAGAAGTGAGGTTTACAGCTTCATGGCAAACAATGGTAGAGTCCAGGCTAAAAAAGGAATCGATTCAGCCTGATGACAGAAACAATTGTTGAGTCCATCCTTTAAGAAGTCGGATTCCGCATGATAACCAACAATGGTACAGTCCATGCTAAGAAGTCGGATTCAACCTTATGAACAAACAATGAGTACGATCCAAGCTATAAGGAGTCGGATTCCAACCTTATGACAAACAATGGTACAGTCCAGGCTAAAGAGTGATATCAGGATTCCAGCAAGATGACAAACAATGGTACAGTCCATGCTAAAAGAAGTCAAGTTTTATGAAGAAAACAGTAAGTGCAGTCCATGCAAAGAGTCAGGATTCCAAACTCATGGTAAACAATGGTACAGTCCAGGCTAAAAGGGGTCAGGATTCCAACCTTATGACAAACAGTACGTACAGTCCAGGCCAATAGGAATCAGGATTCCACCCTGAGGACAACAATGGTACAGTCCATGCACTAAAGGGGTGTCAAATTCCAGCCTCGCCGCCCAAGCAATGATAAGTCCAGGCTAAAGGAATCAGAGATTCCAGCCACGATGACAAACAATGGTACAGTCCATGCTAAAGAAATCAGGATTCTTTTTTGATGACAAACAATGGTACAATCCATGCTAAAAAAGAAGTCAGGATTCCAACCTTATGACAAACAATGGTACAATCCAGGCTAAATAGGAATCAGGATTCCACATAGGCAAAACAATGTTTAGTCCATAACTGCAAAAGTCAGGATTCAGCCTTACTTGACAAGAGCAATGGTACAGTCCAGGCTAAATAGGAATCAGGATTCCACCATGATGACATACAATAGTACAGTCCAGGCTAAAAGGATTCAAGGATTCCTGCCTGATGACAAAAAACAATGGTACAGTCCATACTAAAAGTAATGATTTCAGCCTCATGGCAAAAAATGGTAGAGTCCAGGCTAAAAAGGAGTCAGGATTCAACCTTATGACAAACAATGGTACAGTCCAGGCTAAAAATAGGAATCAGGATTCCACCATAGACAAACAATGGTACAGTCCATGCTAAAAAGAAGTCAGGATTCCAGTATGACAAACAATGGTACAGTCCAGGCTAAAAGGGGTAGGGGTTACCTAGACCAAAAATGGTACAGTCCATACTTTAAAGAGAAGTCAGGATTCCAGCATGATGACAAACAATGGTACGTTCATGCTAAAAATCTGTGAAGATTCAACCTTATGACAAACAATGGTACAGTCCAGGCTAAAAGGGGGTCAGGATTCCAACCTTATGACAAACAATGGAACAGTCCAGGCTAAAAGTTATCAGGATTCCAGCATGATGACAACTAATGGTACGATCCATGCTAAAAGAAGTCAGGATTCCAACCTTTATGACCAAACAATGGTACAGTCCAGGCTAAAAGGGTCAGGATTCCAACCTTATGACCAAACTATTAAGCGTTACCAGTCCAGTACAAAATAGGGAATCAGGATTCCAACCTTATGACAAACAATGGTAGAGTCCAGGCCTAAAAGGGGTCAGGATTCCAAACTCATAAGCAAACAATGGTACAGTCCAGGCTAAAGGTATCAGTTCCAGCATGATGACAAACAATGGTACAGTCCATGCTAAAGAGAAGTCAGGATTTAACCTTACGCAGCAAACAATGGTACAGTCCAGGCTAAAAGGGTCAGGATTCCAACCTTATGACAAACAATGGTACAGTCAGATAAATAGAAGTCAGGATTCCACCCTGAGGACAAGCAATGGTACAGTCCATGCTAAAGATGTCCCAGGATTCCAGCCTCATGACGAAGCAATGGTAGAGTCGGGGCCAGAAGGAATCAGGATTACATACGATGACAAACAATAGTACAGTCCATGCTAAAAGAAGTTCAGGATTCCAACACTTGAAGTGACAAACAATGGTACGATCCATGCTAATAAGTCAGGATTCAACCATGACAGAAACAATAATTTGAAAGTCCAGCCTAAAAGAGTCAGGATTCGACCCTTACTTGACATACAATGATACAGTCCAGGCTAAATAGGAATCAGGATTCCACCTAAGAAAAACAATGGTACAGTCCACGCTAAAAATATATTAGGATTCCAACCTGATGGCAAGCAATGGTAGTCCAGGCTAAAAGAAATCAGGATTCCCACCATGATGACGTACAATGTAAGTACAGTCCAGGCTAAAATATGTTAGTTTACCCTGATGGCAAACAATGGTAAGAGTCCAGGCTAAAAAGAATTAGGATTCCTGCCTGATGACAAACAATGGCTACAAAAGTGCATGCTACAAAAATATATTAGGATTCCAGCCTCATGGCAGAGCAATGGTAAGAGTCCAGGCTAAAGAAATCAGGATTCCACCCAAAGACAAACAATGGTACAGTCCATGCTAAAAAATGTCAGGATTCCAGCCTCATGGCAAACAATAGTAGAGTCCAGGTTAAAAGGAATCAGGATTCCCGCCTGAAAACAAAAAATAGATTTTTGATCCATCTTTAAAAGAAGTCAGGAATCCAGCTTGATGACAAAAACAATGGTACCAATAAGGCTAAGAAATAGGAATCATGTTTCCACCATAGGCAAACAATGGTACAGTCCAGCTGCTAAATAAGTCAGGATTCCAGCCTTATGACAAACAATAAATGGTACAGTCCAGGCTAAAGGAGTCAAGATTCCACCACTGAACACAAACAATGGTGATCCATGCTAAAAAGAGTCGGGATTCCACCCTGAAGACAAACAATGGTACAGTGCTGCAAAAGAAGTCAGGATTCAAACTCATGGTAAACATTAAGGTACAGTCCAGGCTAAAAGGGTCGAGGATTCCAGCCTTATGACAAACAATGGTACAGTCCAGGCTAGAAATAGGAATCAGGATTCCACCCTGAGGACAAGCAATGGTACAGTCCATGCTAAAAAAGATGTCAGGATTCCAGCCTCATGGCAAACAATGGTAGAGTCCAGGCTAAAGGAATCAGGATTCCTACGAAAACAAACAATGGTACAGTCCATGCTAAAAAGAGTCAGGATTCCAACCTTATGACAAACAATGGTACAGTCCAGGTAAATAGAATCAGGATTCCGCCCACTTAGACAAACAATGGTACAGTCCATGCTAAAAGAAGTCAGGAATAGGCTTACATGACAAACAATGGTACAGTCCAGGCTATAAGGGGTCAGGATTCCACCTGAACACAAACAATGGTACAGTCCAAGCTAAAAAGAAGTCAGGATTCAAACTCATGGCAAACAATGGTACAGCCCAGGCTTAAAAGGTATCAGGATTCCAGCATGTTGACAAACAATGGTTCAGTCCATGCTAAAAAGAAGTCAGGATTCCAGCCTCATGGCAAACAATAGTAGAGTCCATGCTAAAAAGAAGTCAGGATTCCAGCTTGATGACAAACAATGGTACAGTCCAGGCTAAAAAGCATTCAGTATTCCACCCTGAAGACAAACAATGGTACAGTCCATGCAAAAAGAAGTCAGGATTCCAAACTCATGGCAAACAATGGTACAGTCCAGGCTATAAAGGATTCAGGATTCCAGCATGATGACAAACAATGGTACAGTCCATGCTAAAAAGAAGTCAAGATTCCAGCCTTATGACAAACAATGGTACAGTTCAGGCTAAAAAGGGGTCAGGATTCCACCCTGAACACAAACAATGGTACAGTCCATGCTAAAACGAAGTCAGGATTCCAAACTCATGGCAAACAATGGTACAGTCCAGGCTAAAAAGGTATCAGGATTCCAGCATGATGTCAAACAACGGTACAGTCCATGCTAAAAAGAAGTCAGGATTCCAACCTTATGACAAACAATGGTCCAGTCCAGGCAAAAAGGGGTCAGGATTCCAACCTTATGACAAACAATGGTACAGTCCAGGCTAAATAGGAATCAGGATTCCACCCTGAAAACAATCAATGGTACAGTCCATGCTAAAAAGAAGTCAGGATTCCAGCTTGATGACAAACAATGGTACAGTCCAGGCTAAAAAGCATTCAGGATTCCAGCATGATGACAAACAATGGTACAGTACATGCTAAAAAGAAGTCAGGATTCCAGCCTTATGACAAACAATGGTACAGTCCAGGCTAAAAAGGGGTCAGGATTCCACCCTGAACACAAACAATGGTACAGTCCAGGCTAAAAGGGGTCAGGATTCCAGCATGATGACAAACAATGGTACAGTCCATGCTAAAAAGAAGTCAGGATTCCAACCTTATGACAAACAATGGTACAGTCCAGGCTAAAAAGGGTCAGGATTCCAACCTTATGACAAACAATGGTACAGTCCAGGCTAAATAGGAATCAGGATTCCACCCATAGACAAACAATGGTACAGTCCATGCTAAAAAGAAGTCAGGATTCCAGCCTTATGACAAACAATGGTACAGTCCAGGCTATAAAGGGGTCAGGATTCCACCCTGAACACAAACAATGGTACAGTCCATGCTAAAAAGAAGTCAGGATTCCAGCATGATGACAAACAATGGTACAGTCCATGCTAAAAAGAAGTCAGGATTCCAACCTTATGACAAACAATGGTACAGTCCAGGCTAAAAAGGGGTCAGGATTCCAACCTTATGACAAACAATGGTACAGTCCAGGCTAAATAGGAATCAGGATTCCAACCTTATGACAAACAATGGTACAGTCCAGGCTAAAAAGGAGTCAGGATTCCAAACTCATGGCAAACAATGGTACAGTCCAGGCTAAAAGGTATCAGGATTCCAGCATGATGACAAACAATGGTACAGTCCATGCTAAAAGAAGTCAGGATTCCAACCTTATGACAAACAATGGTACAGTCCAGGCTAAAAGGGGTCAGGATTCCAACCTTATGACAAACAATGGTACAGTCCAGGCTAAATAGGAATCAGGATTCCACCCTGAGGACAAGCAATGGTACAGTCCATGCTAAAAGATGTCAGGATTCCAGCCTCATGGCAAACAATGGTAGAGTCCAGGCAAAAAGGAAACAGGATTCCAGCCTGATGACAAACAATGGTACAGTCCATGCTAAAA
>JAZGTH010000130.1:0-40000 GCA_036877525.1 Chromobotia macracanthus
ACTTTACTGCATGTGTATGTGAGTCAGGAGCAGAAGTATGACCCTGTCCCAGCATTACAATGACTTACTGCAGACACATTTGCTGACATCATGTGTTTGTGGGTGTGTGTGTGTGCAGAGAGGACAAATCAGCTCCCACATTCACCTGGAAGAAAAGGGATGATCCGTTTCTTGGGATCTTTCTGCCCTCCCTCAATTGGGAACTTGTCGAGAAGCTGCATCTGTGACGAGAACAAAACAACACAGGAAGTAAACATCAATCCAGCCATTAACAGACACCGTTAATTCTAACTAACAGAGAACACACAGAGCAAATCCTACATCATACTCCAAACTGTATTGTGTGTAGGGCTGGGTGAAGCTAAAAATCACATCCAGAAATGTGTCTGTATTTGCTCTGAAATGCCTTATACAGATTAAAATGAAGGTTCTTCTCATTGAGAAGCCAGTTTATGTTTAATATCAGCTAAAACAGTGAAAACCTAGTTAAGATTAATCAATCTTTCCATACAGCGTTGATAATTATGAATGTACATGCACCAATATAACAACACAGTGATAGCGACCGTAATAAAAGAAATTAACAATATCTAAAACAATTACTTAAAGAATTATACAGTTATGGGTACAACACAAGCTCGTATACTGAGGGATTGGAGGGATTATGAAACTAGTCTAATGAACTGGTCTTTAGAGATTAACTGAATGGATCAAATGAAAAGCATTGCAACATTTAAAATGTTGCTCAGTTCTATATCATAAATATTCATCACCTAGCCTGGTGCTCCTGTTTAAATCTGCTTTAAATAGACAAACTCAAATCAAATAGCACCTTTACTTTACATTTCTTCTTTATATGATGATATTGCATCATGTTAAAGTTTATAATCTGCCTTGATTATCCTGAGCTTATGTTTTTGAAAATCCAATCATTTGTTTTCCAAAACTGTCCACATACAGCCCTTTTGGGGACTGGAAATAAACAGCTGTAGATTTTTCGAAGGATCCCACAACCGAACGTAAAGCTCAGTTCTAAGGATTAAAAACAACCACAGGGACTCATCAGCAAAAACCAGAAGATTCTTTATGAGCTGCTCTCATGCAAAGTGACCCTGCATGTGCCCCTCCTCCAGACTCCCAGTGGACTGTGTTCATTAGAAAGAAACATTTACAAGAAATGAGAGATTGAGAAAGTTTAGAAGTAGCTGTTGTGGGAACAAAATTGCAGAAGAAAAGATTAGGAAAGCATTACGAGGTCAAATGAACTCCAAATGAATATGAGCATTAACAAAACTCTCATCTTGTCTGTCCAACCACATACAGACATAAAAATCTTAAAAACCTTCAGAATGAAACAAAGAAAGAAATGTAATTGTGCATTAAGTGTACCTGAATGATGACAAGTTTTAAAAAACAAACTGAGTGTTAGAATCTTTGAATCATATTTGTAATTATCAGATTTATTAGATTTAGTCTTGAGATTTAGAAGCTTCAAATTTAGAATTTGTAGAATCTTTAGAATTGAAAAATATTACAATCTTCAGATTTAAGATTATTAGACTCTCCAGACTTTGAATTAAGAGTCATTAGGTTTAGTTCTTTGGAAACATTTTGAATCATTAGAGCTGAAATCTTTGCATCTCTCTCACTGCTGTATTATTCCTCTCATGCGGTTTGAAGAATGTTTGTTCTTCTGGTTCCACAAGGTCAGATTCAGGAGACAGAACACACCAGAAGTGAAGTGTCTCACTCTTTCTGCAGACCTCGCAAAAATATCTTCCCCAAAACCTTCTCAACCGTGCTTTACCATGAACCCATGGCACAGGGCGGGTGGAGTAGCTGAAATTCCAGTCAATCTGTAATTGAGGACACACACATGCAGCTAACACAATTGGGGTCAAATCAAGCCCAGTTTTTCTGGCACACACTGACAAGGTGAGAAGAACAATGCATCTAGGTCAGGAAGCATGAAGAAAAAATGAAATACATCTTACAGACATCAAAATCTTATTATTCCAAGGCCCTGAACCTATTCTGTAGGTAATAAAATCAACTAGTCAGGCAATATTCAAAACTAGGCGACTTATCTGTCCTAAAGATAGAAATAGAACTATTTTAACTAGACACACCGCCTTATAACGCTAGATTTGTGGTGGGAAGATCTCAAAAAAACATGATGTTCAACATTTGTCTGAGTGTGTATGACTGTACTGGCTGTCGTGAGAATTTAAAAGATTTCCCGTGAGAGATTCACCATGAAAACTGTCAGCACACTGTAGCACGTCATCAACAAATGAAACCATCTGAACTAAAAATATTAAAATTAAAAAACGTAGATCATCTAAACTAGTTGTCCTCACTAAACAACCTGCTATCCAACAACTGACTTGTCAATCACAATATTTTTGCACATTACAGATTATTTAGTGTCACCGTTACCTATAAAGAACCTGACATGTCTATTCAACATGAACATGAAACTTGTCATTTTTAGAGCGTTTTCTCGTCTGTAATGTCACTTACGCGCTCCCTGTTCAGATATTAGTTTGATATTCAGCAAATGTCTTCATAATGTTTATGGTGTAGAGGTGAAGCGGTTCTTTTACAATGTTTGTCAGACACTTGTACATAAATATGACACTTTGATCGTAATAGTTTCCAGGAGACGGACTGTTTGACAGACTTATACGTGTGCTTGCCGGGTAGAGATTCTGCCTTCTGAATTTTTGAATCACCTGTGTCTAACCAGGGTGAAATACATAACTAAGATGAAATTAGTTAGGAAATTAGGGGAAATTAAGAAGGTAAAAAGGAAATGTAGAAGAACAGGAAAATGCAGACACACAGACACAGTGAGAATGGGATAATGTTTTAGGATAAATAGACATCTACAGAGATGATGAAGAACAGTGGAAGAGAAGATGTATGTGAGGACAGGCTAGAGGAGAAATTCCTTTATTTCCCATCCACTGAGGTACCTGGAAGA
Organism: Chromobotia macracanthus; assembly: GCA_036877525.1. Lineage (NCBI taxonomy): Eukaryota > Metazoa > Chordata > Actinopteri > Cypriniformes > Botiidae > Chromobotia > Chromobotia macracanthus. Next base: position 2,987 of record JAZGTH010000130.1, read on the forward strand.
CTTCCTGAGTCTCCTTAGCAACAGGGGGCAGGGAGACAGGAGAGAGAAGCAGTGATTGGACGAGAGGGTGTATGTGGAAAGGAATGAATACAAAGAATGGAGACACACATATATATATATACATATATAGATATGAAAGACTGTGTCTTCCCATACTGCACATCTTAACCTGCCTTAAAAGCAATGCACCACCCGTTGCCTTTAATTTGTAAAGTCAGCTTTTAAATATCCCAAAATAGGCATGAACAATAAAGCATGTGTTTGTTTAAAAATGCAATGTGGTATTTTACTGATAGAAAATTACCTGTACTGTGATAGAGGTTTTGGTCATACCACCCACTCCCACCCCAGAGGAGAAAGAATGAGGTGCAAAATACAAAAGACTGAGAGTGAGAAGCACAGAGAGAAAGAGAGAGAGAGAAAGAGAAAGAGAGAACAGGAGATCCCTTATGAAGTGATTTGCTTAAAAAGTCACATCACAGAGCTGCTCCAGGGGGCCTACATCAAATCCAGCTCCATGACGTGTCCTATTTGAGATGAGAGTGACTCTGACTCCAACAAAGTCAAGGAAAAGTGTGTGAGCCACATAAAGCTCATGATTAGCCCTTCAGAAGAGCTGCATCATGGGGCCCTCCTGGTAAAACACAGCCAAAGAGTTTCAGTATATTACAGGAGAGTGAGCTCTGTCATGCAGCTCCGTCTATGGGGTAATGCAGCTCCGTCTATCAGCTCATTCAAGTCAAAGTCTTCAATGCATATTTCATGACACTTAAAACAGTGATCCTTGTTATGGAGCAACTCCGCGGGGCTGCTCTGCAGTATCACAGGGGCCATATTCTACACTGCTATATACATTTATAATGTTAGTCAGCTTTTCTTGCACCAAACAATTCGTAATTCTGTTGACTTGTCGAGTAAGTTTCACAGGGTGACAGATTTTATAACGTGAAAAACGTCCTGTGCTGGCGGCATACACCTGGAGCCACACTGAGAGCTCAGAACAACTGCTCAATAAGCTGTTGTTACTGGGAAAGAAACTACACAAATAAAGCAGATTTTATATTTTCTTAAGAAAATGTGAGCGGTGCTTACAGCTTGTCGGTGGCAGCCATTGCGTTGCTATGTACTTGCTAGGGTGTTCCAAGTGGTTTCTAAGGCATTGCTAGATGGTTGCTATCATGCTTTCAGTGGTTGCTAGGGGTTGCTTATTGATGCAAGTTAAATGAGCCCACCCACAAATATCTGCAATATTCTAGTCCCTAAATATAGCTTAGGTTCTTCTTTCATGGAAGTCTAGGGGTTTATTTGTCCGCTTATTACTTATTCTAAATAGGGTAGAATAAGTTGCATACTGAAGTTTAACAAATTAGGTGTCTGCTCAAATCCCTAACCACAATAGTGTCACCTTAACAAGCACCGCTAATAATCACAGGTACAATACAATAAACCATCCGGCTTTTGTCAAGGCTCACAGGTGTTTCAGTGTGTTTTAGGAAGCTGCTTGCAGACTGATCTGAGACCAGCATCGTCTTAAGTGTGCTGGTGTTAAATCAAGGTAAAATGTGACTGCTGGCTAAAGGGGAGTGTAGTTCCACTGATCCAAGAACGCAATAAATCCCCTCATTACAGCATTACAGGCAGTTTTATTGATTCCATTTGTGTAAACAGTGTGAGGAATGGAGGAAAATGAAGGAGATAAAGAAAAGCGAGCAGGAGAGAGCGCTCTGTTTCCCTGAATTATTCTGTGCCTTGACTGACAGAACACACATGGATACAATTGCGCACAATCACAAAAGCGGCACTACACTGCGCACATGAACACACACAGCCCACATGTTCACATTTGTGGAATCTAATAGAAAAGGTGAATCACTCCAGGCCTGCAAACACACACACACACGGCATATGTGGCTTATGAGGACTCTTCATAGATGTAATGGTTTCTGTACTGTACAAACCACATTCTATCCCCTAAACCTAACCCTCATAGAAAACTTTTGTCAATGTATAATTACTAAAAAAATCACCATTTAGTATATTTTATAAGCGATTTAGTTTATGAGGACACAGGAAGTGCAACATAAACCACATTTACATTATTACACACATCAATATACACATTTGTGTCCTTATAAACCACATATTCAAACCCGCACACACACACAGAGGTCTATCCTGTATTAGGGTTACAAATGGATAGTGTGAATCACATGCGGACATGCATTAGTGAGCACAGTATCAGGTTTCAGGAGACGTGTTGACTTGGACAACACGCTCACACTTCATGCATGTATATGTGGAGTGGATCTATATACACATATATGTTTACTAAAGATCAGTGCTGTTTATGGGATGCACATCAAAGGGACACAAAGACAGTATGGACTGTAATTCTATTCCTAACAATATTGGATTTTTTGGATTTAATTTAAAGAAATTTGTGAGGGTTCAAACCTGCAACCTCCTGGTTATCATCCTGGATCTTCCCTATCGGCCCAAACTAGACACTTAATTTGAGGTCAGTCTGAAAGTTTTGAACATAAACCAACACCACAGACAAAGAGAGAAACCAGTGCCCTTGATGTGACCCTGGGTCTGACCCCACAGACTAGCCCGGGTGGAGCTGAAATGAATTATAGGGCAGGAAACCACAGACTGTCATCAGAGACGCTTGATGCAACCTATGGGTCGATTTTAAAATGAATCACACACTGACACCAGCATGCCCCCTAACAGAGTCGCCTGTTCTTTGGATAACTCTGCCTGAATCATACACACATTCTGAAGGGAGAGAGACAGTCAGAGTGATAGAGACAGAGAGAGAGAGACAGAGAAAGAGAGAGAGAAAGAGAGAGAGAAAGAGAGTGCATGTTTTGGCATTGATATACTGGTGCTTTAGCAAGCACACTTCCCTCATAGTGAGTAATTGCTGGTGTCCGTGGTGACTATTTCAGCAGCATATGTAGGGCAGCCAGCAGCAGGGATACAGACTTTCGGCTCATCTCGTCTGCCCACGGCCTGATTTAGACCCTGTTCTTCTTTCACTCTCTCCATATGAGGGGTTAGAACTCAGACAGACATGAACCCCAACAACGCCACACTGATCTCAGAACAGTAATACAGCACTTCTGCTGGTCCAGATATATATAGAAATAATCGGGGCATGCTGTACTTTTATTGACTTTGGTACAGTGACAGAGCGACTGCTCTGCTGTATTACATTATTATATTATATTACATATCAGCCCATACACACACATATACATACACACACATCATCACATATATATATGTGTGTGTGTGTGTGAGAGAAGGTAAAAAAATGGTCACAGCCTCAAAGAAAACTGAGATCTTTTAGAAAGTCAGCTCATGCTTTGCTGATTATACTCCAGAAGAGAGAGAGAGAGAGAGAGAGAGAGAGAGAGAGAGAAAGAGAGAGAAAGAGAGTATAACAGTGTTGCAAAGGGAAAGAAAGGAGAGAGTGAGTGAGTATATGTGTGTGAGTGTCGCGTGTGTGTGTGTGTGTGTGTGTGTGTGTGTGTGTGTGTGTGTGTGTGTGTGTGTGTGAGTGAGTGTGTGAGTGAGTGTGTAAGTGTGTGTGTGTGAGTGCGTGTGTGTGAGTGTGTGTGTGTGAGTGAGTGTGTGTGAGTGTGTGAGTGAGTGTGTGTGTCTGTATGAGTGAGTGTGTAAGTGTGTGTGTGTGAGTGTGTGTGTGTGTGTGAGTGTGTAAGTGTGTGTGAGTGTGTGCTGTAACTAGGTGCAGTTTGTTCTGGCTCAATCAGAGAAAACCCCAGTAAAACCAGGTCATCTGAGAAAAGCAACACTTTAAATCCCCCGAATATACAGCAAACTGTAAACCCAGCCTGCCGTGCACTGTATACATTTTAATTAAGGACTGGAAACAGTATTATTGTAAAATATCTACTAATCACAGTAAAGACTTAAAAAGTAAGATTTAAATAGCTTTTAAAAACCTTTATACTACATTCAGTTCTGTAAAAGCAGCATGTATCTTTTCTCTGTCATATTTAACTGGATAATATTTACCTTTTTAAATAAAGGACTGTGTTCAATAAATAAATTAAAAGTGTGTTTTTATTGTGGCATCTTGGTAATGATGTATTTTGCTATCTTGACAGTGACATCACAGTGGCTTTAAACATAGAGAAACAGTGCTTCAAAGTCAGACGCACTCATTATTCTGCGGCTCTCTGAATAATTTCCATTTTTTGTGCTTCAGCGCATCAAATGAGGGGACAAGCCCACCCCGAGTGTGTGCGTAAACTACACAGTTAAAAACTCCAGAGGGAAGCGAACAAACGAACAAAACCGTCGCTTTCAGAAAAAAAGCTTCTACAACTAACAGCGTTTAGAGCTGGCTTCCCATGCACGCCCTTCCTTAAGAGAGATTTTTGTGTGAGGATTAGACCAAACGTAGATAAGACTGGAGAAAGGTGATTTCTTTATAATAAGTGATCTCATTCACCGGAGTTGTGGCCGGTAAGTAAAGTGGTCTATGTTTCAATAGCCAATCAGTAGCTGCCTAGCTAGACAGCATTTGAAGGATGTTCACGTTCTGAGAGGCTGTTCCAATAGTAGAGAGTGACATTATACTGCCTGCTAAGATATGTAAATTGAGCGAATTCTAGAGAAGCATTGCATGCATTCGTCAAAGAAAATGCAATCCCAGAATGCACTGCAACACACTTCTCACTACTGAGAGTAATGCTGATTAAAATCTGTGTATTTCATTCAATACTGGGAGGTATCAATAAAAAATATTTCCCCATGAGTAATTTGTTATGTGGTATTTTAATGCTTATCTGCATTACTTTAGCAACACCAGAGCTATCGCTCTAGGACACGTTAGAATATTGCAAGTCGAGTCTGTGCTTCATGTGACTAGCATCCTTTTGTGTGTCATACTTCTGTTTTTATATTTGTAATGTCTATCTAAAGTATCTCTGACTCATTTCCATGTGGATTAAATGTTGCCCAATGTGGCACTACAGGACGGAAATGCTTTGCCATCCTCATCCCAATAGCCCACGGGCTGGTGTACCCGCTCATGTCAGAGATTGTTTGTACAGCGGCACAGACTCGAAGTCTGCCACAACATCAAAGAACATCAGAGAGGTGGTCAAAGTCCACAGTCTGACATCAGCACAGAGAAATGCAGAATAAACCCACATCCAGACCTGTGAGCGCACTACCACAAACACGATTACTGCAGACAGATCAAACAGAACCAAAGCATCCATCACCACACTGACACTCATACACACATCCAACTTCCTGTTACAGTAAACTTGACACTAGTACAAGCATCACTTTTGAGCTTTACAGCTTTTCAAGCATGTTTAACGTTAAATGTTACTAGCAAGCAGAGCTCTGATTATTATTACAAGACTCTATATTATTATTATTACAGGACTTTGATAGGAAATAATTGGTCATAATTGGGAAATCTGAGGACAATGTAAGACATTGTTGAGATCTCCTCTGAACCTCTAGAGGAGACAGCTGTGTTTGTGGTCTTTCTTAGAAAAATCTAAGAAGCTGGAGACTCGCACTTCAGGAGATTTCCCTGAGTTTTTGAGTATGGCAGCTACCCTTTAAGGCAGCATCATAACCACAATAGACTCTCATAAGTGACTAATGTGGAACACTCTACCCAAATAACTCTATGTGCCGCACCAAGAGTACTCAGCTAACCTAACAGTGTAAAACGCATACAATTTGTAGCACACACAAACTTTGCATAAAATAATCCTCTCACTTTGTCTCCATTTGCTCTCCACCACATCTAATTACAGTCTTGGAAAATTAACTGAGACATTAAAGAGATCGTTCTTTCTTTTAAACACAAAAATCTAAACTTAATAGTTAAATAAAAGAATCACTAAAGCAAGAAATCTCCAACTGAACATCACAGACCATAAAACACTAAATTTAATCTCTGTCCTTTCTCTTTGCACAAAACTGGCCTCAGATCAGGAGCCAACTCTCCCTTTACCACAGGCTCAGAACCCTCCATTGTTCTCAGAGCACAAGGGCAGTGTGTGTAGGTGTCGGTCTTCTGACTAAAATTCAACCCCACTCATGAAACAAGCCTTTATCCCACTTCAACAATCAGGGCCCTTCTTCCCTCACTGACCTCAGAAGAGTAGGCAGAGCGGAGTGTTCCTGAAAAATGCTTAGACCTTGAGTTCCTTCGGCCATTGGTTGTGATGTGGCATGCCTGCTGTGCCTTGTGGTCTAAACGGCCATTTTGGACCTTCAGCTGGGCAGGGCCACGCCGCCTACACATTCCCAAATCTAGATGGGATGGCCCTCTGTTTGCCAGAGCATGTTCTGGACAAGATTATCCGGTGTCAGATGGACTCATGTTTGGAAAATTTCTAAGGATTTAGGGTGGTAGAAGGTATTACACTGGGCCAAACTTAAAATGGTACACATCAAAAAACGGTTGCAAATAACTATCTGCCTGGTTTTGACAATTAAATACAAAGTATGATATTAGACAGATAAATACAAGTGGAAAAAGGCATTAGATATTAACACGATATACAGTATTTAGGGTCATGTGCTCCAGTGGTTAAACGCAGGCATATAACTGAAGGACGTTTCATGAACTTTGCACTTGAGAAACACACTCATCAAGGTAATGGGAGACGGGTAAACAAAAAAGGTGACTAACACATTCTGGTAATTACATTCATGTTTGCAAACAATGTCTTACATTTCTGTTTACAAAAGAACATTATGCTTTATGAATCCATCTATATCTAGAGTGGTGCACCCAAGACCTCCACAAATTCCAGTCGGGCAGCTACAGACAAATCAACAACCTTCCTATAGCCGCAAAACTAGAGCTTTTCAAGTCCAAGCAAATGTATTGAACGATTGAACGAGCTTCATTCAATATCTGTAGAAATTGTCAGTCAGCTGGTTTTGGTTTGGTCTTGGGTTGGGTGCAGTGAGCTCAGATGAAATAAAAAACACAAAGCAGATGTCGTTTCGTCAGGTGTAATGTCCTTATTCCTCTCTCCAGCAGATTAGCAGCCCACACAATGTTGCTCTAAGACCCTGGAGAGAATTCAATCAAGAACATACAACAATGTAGAACAAAAGATTATACTGTTACATTATGTAGCGTTTCTTTCTCAAACTATCTTCATTTCACAGCACTTAATTGGGAAAATAGCTTATTAAAGATATGCAAAACCATATGTTCTCAAAAGGGACTATGTATGGGGTTGCTTAAATGACTAGCCAACTAGTCTGTCATTGTTAGCTACAACCATTATTGTTAGCACGCTCTTGTCAGCACATGATAAAACCAAATCAGAGAAGTTAGCCTCTAAATTTATCCATTTTAAAGCATCGCTGATAAAGATTCATAAACTCTTCCATCCCCATTACAACTCCAGTCCAACCAGCTGATTTTTTCCCTCGTTTCTCCATGATTTCACTATATGTAGGTTTCTCCCCTCTTCTTCCAGAAAAAAAATCCCCAAAAGCTAAGAAAAGAAGATAAATTTACATTGAGGACTGAAAACTTGGCTATAATCACCTCCTACATTATGCAGATGTCAGTAATATGCAATGCCATATGAAGACCTGAGCACAGTACATTACTGGAGCGCAGCCAGAGTATATTACACTGAGACACACCCACCTCCTCAAAGGAGTATGAGAGGAGTAACCCAACCAGCAGAGGTCGGCGCTTAGTATTCTGCTCACAACACTTCATTCTGTACCTCTATGTCCTTACAAGACCTTCGGCACAGATTTCAGATAGAGAAATCACAAAGAATCACGGGTATTTCAGACCCACTGCATGAAAATTTTCATAAAATGGCAGATGAAAGCTTCTATTTGCTCCCTAATTTCACTAAACTGCTACAAGGCCGGCGTTTAAAATGCCCTTGAAGTTTTTTACTCAGAGTCAGCTATACACAAGCTCTGTGGGTGGCTTTTCCACAGAGACACGAGATCACAAAATAGACCTGGAACTTCAAACAAGAACCTAGAACTACAAACGATACAGGCTTCCTGAAACCCATCCAAGAATATACAACCATCTCTTATGAAAACGTACAATAGTTCTTGCACGGTAACCACAGCTTCATTATATGAAAATCTGTGTATTTATAGTATGGCCATAGAAACCAGGTTTCTGTACTGGACATCTAAAACAAGGTAGTCATGTTTCAATGTAACTATAACTGTTAGGGTTGCATTAAAAATGAAGTTGATCCCATCACTCCCCTAACAGAACACCTAGTAAAATCCATAAAATGACATATCCCTACAATTCTGAAAGTTTACCACAGTAAACAGCTTCCAACAGTACAGTACAACCATAATAAATCCCTGCTAAACATTTTCAGAAATGTGTCTGTCTTTTTGCTGGCCAAATTGGTCCAGTTTAACTATTCAGACAGCTGCTTTCTTAGCCTCATCAGCCTAAACCCCTTTAAAACCAGTTTCAGATTAGGGACTCTCGAAAACCAGTTCATGCTGGTTTAAGCCGACCCGTTCTCACAATGTAACTAGCTATCACGGCACCTCCAGGCATCACACATTTGACTCTAACACGGAGTTATATTTGGGTTGCCGACAAACTCTGCTTAGCTAACAGAAAACTGGCCAAATGAAAGCATGAGATCTTATTCTTGGTCGGCATGAATGATTTTACTTTAAATGAACTGTGGAACATTAGGGAACGGGTAAACGCTGTTTAACCAGCTGCCACAGTGTTTGTGTGAAGCTTTTAAACACGGTTCACTCATTTAGTTTGGAGTAAAGACCAGATGTGTGCAGCATGCTAATGCTAACCAACAGTGCACAAACAACAACACAGGAATGATTTCTGGATTCATGTCTGTTCAAATACACAACAGTCAGCCAGCATAAGCATCCGTGGACACATTGACCAAAGGCTTTATAGCTCCCTGTTTCTCTTTAAAACACGCTGACAGATGACAATTGGCTGACAGTTTTATAAAGAGGAAACAGCACCAAGATCTACAATGTAAGCTAGTGATGACAACACTGTAAGATCGGCTCTGGGAGTTGAATAAATCGAATAAAAGCCTACAAGCCAATTGTGGTTGAAATGAAAGCTGCTGTTAGCATTCAATGAATAGTTTTACAAAGATACAGTACAGATGATATTAATATTGATTGTATTTGCTTTTAGAGAACTACACTATAGATGTAAACCTATAAGTTAGAATAAACTGTATTATGTAATTATAACTGAACAGTGCTTATCTGTTTTCCGGTAAACTACGACACACAATTTACATATTTTCAAGACCAACTAGTTGGTGAACAACTGGTAAACTCGGTCTTAAAGTCCAGTAAAATTAGGCTGATCCAAGTCATCAGTCTGAGCGTGCTTAGCTATAAAAACAGTGCTTTAAGTCAAGCGATCTAACAGCTTTCCCCATAAACCCAAACCTGAGCAGGTTAGGAACAAATGTAAACCAAATAAGATCTCACAAAGAAACCATTAAATCCTGAATGACTGCTTAGCTACTCAAACCTTAAAACAGTAGTCAGCACAGACAAATGTATTATATGTTTCCTTAAACGGCTCAAGATACTGACAGCTTCTTTGGGTTCATCCTTCTTCCTAATGTTTGTTTTTCTCCCTGCTGATTATCCCACAACGAGAAGAAGGAACTGGGAAGGAGGGAACTGACTGACAGGGTTGGTTCGGCCCCTCAGTTGATCAATGGAGGCTTTGGCTTTTAACATGGTATATGAAAATATACAGGTATATTAAAGCATGTCATGGCGTTAGCTTGGCACATGTTCAGAGAAAACATGGTATTACAAGGGTACTACATCAAAAAGCACATTACACACAAGCACTCGAAATGTCTTTGCAGACTTTACTGGATGGCCCAACTACACCTGAAGGATTGTGTGTGAACTTCCCTCTCCTTCATTCTGCTTCCAAAGCAAATACTGTTACTGGCGGAGGTGTCCTGAGATCTGAACATTACAGCTCTGTCGTAGAGTTCGTCTTTATTGTGTAAAAAACACCCATAAATGTCATTCTACCAAAGCCCTCGACTGGGGCCTGTAACGCTACATTTAACAACATTAGACTCCTATCAGATTCTTTTTAAACAGTATTATTTATTTTTATTCATACAGACGCTTTTATTCGAAATGTCTTACAGCGCATTCAAGGTACATTTTATCAAACATTGTTTTCACTGGACTTCAAACCCATGGCCTTTCCACAGTGCTTCATTATAACATTTGTCCAATTTGCTGTTGATCTGGGCAAACAAATGTAACATTATTTACTACTAATGCTAAATAAAGCAACAGGGAAACTGTTGCTCCGGCATGCTAAAGCACAGCATGGTAAAACCACAGCTAACTAGTTACTAATCAGTTAGCCAGCTGTTTGATGACAAGTTGACTATCCAAATCGAGCAATAAATCACTCCCAAGTAAACATGCATCGGTAACCAAAGAGGCAGATCATATGCTAAACATTAGTTACCTGAAGGTCAAAGAATTTACTGTATCTTCTGTAGATGATGTGGGAAGTGGAGTCGGAGTATGTGACATTGATGAGGTACACCTGAAAAGAGAGATACAGGAAAGAGGATTAAATGCTGAATGCATCTGTAATTTAAGCCATTCGTAACATTCGCTTTTCTATCGCCACCTCTGTTTGAAACAAAAAAATTACAGGTTATTTTACAAACTTTATGTTAAAGTCAAATGAAGTCAGCTAACATTACCCACAAAATCTGACCCAACAGCTAAATTATAAATCATTATTATAAACTTACCACTGCAAATCGGGGTAAGGGGACAGTTCTGAACTGATCTGTTATGTGCCTTCTCAGTAAATGATTTTTTTTTTAGTTTTTAACAGAAAAGTAGTTACAGATTGCAGCTTGAATGTTATATTAGACAAGAACCATATTATATTCATTAAGACTTGAGCCATTGCACAGAAACAGGTTTTTCAATCACTTTTCCTGTAAACTTTATTCAGATCGCTGTGCGGCATTGCGGTCGGGAAAAACCTTGGTGTAGTCAGGAAGTTTTTCCTGCATGTATTCTGACAAATCCATCACTATTGTCCTGCAGACAGAATGAAGATCAGCAACTGTGACATCATCCGGAAGAGAGCGCTCAGGGAAACTCCCATTCACCAGAAGATCTTCTGAATGAGACAATTACAGGGTCTCTGTGCCCTGCACCCAGCTCACCTCCGGCCTTCCTCTGTTCTCTTAACACAGGACATATGCGGTTTGCCATTCATGACGCACTGTCACATATTACCGCCCGAATGAAGAGTACTGCTTGAGTTTTGAATGATATTGTTAAACAAAATTATTGAAAATTCTTTTAATTTTCAGATATCAAAGGTGAAGTGCGTCATTTTGGAGTAAACATTGTGGATTTGTTATGCTGTTTGCTGGAGTGGTCATGTTTTTGTCTCAACCAAAAAATTGATTTTTGTCCAATTGTAACAGTGGCACGAATAGAATCTAAAACAGATTAGTCCATTTTAAGACATTTGCAAACATTTTCTCCAGGGTTTTAAGTAAAAAATAGTTTTTTTTTTTTTTTTGGGTTTCCCCCCCCCCTCTCCCCAAAAATACCTTTTAACACCTTTCAAAGCCCCCTCCTTCGGGTTTATGTTACCTCAAGCAATGTGTCCAAGTATGCATACTTCCCTGCTACACAGTATGTAAAAACAGTGTGTCAAAAAAGTAAGCAAAGTATTCATCATCCAGAAGGCAAAAATACCCAAATGAAATACTGCATCAGGAAAACTATTTCTCACAGCTGTACTTGTTTAACAACACCCGCCTAAATTGTTTCAAAGAGATTTTTCAATCCTCTTTAAAAATTGTTAAATATTTTTCGTTCTAGGGATGCAATATAAAGTTTAAAGTATTTTAATGTACCTGTTTAAACCCTGTTTTCTTACATGGGTATATAACTTCCTCTAAACAAAGAATTATCCAGTAATGCCCTATGATTTTACAGCAGTAACAATAACCATATAAACTATGCTTTTTTAAATATCATGGCAAATTTTTAAAGGAATTTTTTCTAAATATCTGAAACAGCGTGAACTGTTTTCAGGGGTTTACTGCATTACTCATTCTAACAGTGAAGCTGAGAGTCGATCTTTGTGTGAAAGTCTTGCTTGTTGGGTTTTTCACCCTATATGTTGAGCACAATTGAGTCTGGCCTCAATTATTAGACAAGCAAAGCATTTGATTTTACCACGTCTCCATATACCGGACATGAAGTCATTCGTGTATCAAAGATGATGTCATGGCCCATAAAGGGGGAAACTGCCTTTTGTGGGTAATGAAATATGATCGATATCATATGGAACAGGCAGAGAGCTTGACAGAGAGAGAGACAGTGAAATCTCTGATGTGTGGTGTGAGACAGATCGCTTGTGTCTCACACAGTATTTGCACTGTGGCAGGTTAAAGTGCCGCCTGTTAACTGAATGCTGGGAAAGACCTCGACTGAACCACGTCATGCTGTTACCCACAGCGTGTGTGTGCAGCTATCCAAACAGATACATGCTTATCACACACAGTGTGCCTGGAAGAGCATGGAAAACAGAGGTGTGTGTGAACGTGTGAGAACATTTCTTTGAGAGCAAGTGCTAAAAAGATACTGTGTGTGTGTGTTTGCCTACAGAAGTTATTTAAAGACCCTTGACCGGACTGGCATGTGTGGTTGCTGATTCTGCCCTTCCTTGCCCAACTGTAATTTGTAATTTCACAGCAGAGGGCAGCCCCAAATGTGTCTGTGCGTGTCTGGGACGAACACTCATCAACTCTCTGTCTTCATTGGCCGATGGAACTGTCCTCATAGCAACCACAGTGGAAAATAGGATTGCTGAAAGCCCACACCCAAAATATCAAGCACAACTTTACTGTCTCTGAGAGGTAACACAGCTTTTCTGAGAGCTTTGGCTGAGCTAAACCAACACAACATTCAACCAGGAATCCGATTCTGATTTTGCAATGAACAATTTCTATTATAAACTTTTTCCAGTTGACTTCCATACAGAGATCCACACAAAAATTCTGTATATAATCTAATTAGTGGGGCGTACCAACGCATATGCTATTACTAATTTTGCAGATAATTAACTGTAAATCATGCTGCTTATTGAAAAGTGGTATGCTTTTATTTTTCTCTGACATACAGTTTGGAGGACAATATGAGAGGCTAAAAATCTCAGAGGTGTACAGAATACAGGAATAACCCAGGATATACAGTATATGCAGACCAGTATAAAGACTTAAGGGTGGACTCTCTTTGAACTGGGCCAGTAATCAATTACCTAGCAACTCCATACCAACTGCATAGCAACGCCCTGGAAACCACCCAAAACACCCTACAAACCTGCATTGTGGCAACACGGCAGGCACTTATGTTATCTTTTGTCTATATTTGCACAAGTTAAACACAAGCTGTCTGCAGGCAAACTCATGTTTGGCCACAAATCTACTGACAAAAACAACTTCAGCATGACCTTCAAATCTGTGAAAGGACAGACCTGCGATAACCATCGCAGGAATGAATCTTCTGCAGAGTTTGCAGAACCATGTCTCCCACTGTCTCCATGTCTACCAAAATCTCCATGTGTGCAATCAAATGCCAGAGATTTTAATATAAACTCTGACACATGAAATTCCCCCAAGACCACATCTAATCTACGCTATCCACAATCATTGCTCTAAACAGCTACTGTATGGCAACTATTGTTTCATTTGTGTCTGTCTGTCTTAAAGGGATAGTTCACCCAAAAATAAAAATTCTACTATCATTTACTCACCCTCATGTCATTCCAAACCTCTCTGACTTTTTTCCTCACAAGCAAAAGTCATACTGGTTTGGAGTGACATCAGGGTGAGTAAATGACATTTTTGGGTGAACTATCCCTTTAAGGAATATTAGCAGACACGTGAAACAAAGGAGGTTCTCACAGATGGCAACCTCTCAGCAATAACACTTCACTCACAGAAACAATGCTGACAAAGAGTTTTATTATTTAACTATTCTCCAGCATCATCTCTCACTGTATCTTGATGTTGTGGAACGTATTCTGATTTCAAGTGTTTCTGAAAACTTCTAAGAAAGAAAGGAACAGATGCGACCCAAGCAACACTCCTCCAAACAATTATCTGATGACAGAATCAGGCAACATGATTAAGACAAAACAGCTGGATTCCTGGAGGCCGTAGTGACTTAAAATGTAACGTGTACCAAAAGAAAGAGCATTAAGAAACTTCTCATATGAGAAGAAAGCCCCCTTCTGTTGTCAATGACACGCAGAGCTGACAGACAAAAGCACCTTTCAATTCAGCACCTGCAGCGAATCATAAATAATCTCCAAAATATGGAACTGAACAAAGACCATCATCCACTGGTTAAAAACTCCACATGGAAACTTTCAAAAGGCTGGCATAGGAGAATTCGCCATGCGCGTATTATACAGCTCATAAATAAATAAAATGTCATCTAAAACATTCTGATCCTGGCGTAACAGAGACGAGATGCTAAAACGATGTATTTTTATTTTAAACCAAAGCTTTTTATATAAACATGAATTAATTAAAAGGTCTTGAAAGAGAACAAGTTTTCCTTGAAGACTCCAAAAAGCACATTAGCAACATATTTTGAAAATAAACACCAAATTCAATGTTTGCAGCTGCTGGGTTTAGACTGCGAGAAGAAAAACACAGAAACTTACTCATGAAGGTCTTCTTGTCCTTAGATTTGTCTTAAAGAAAAAGATGAGGAATTTTTAAGAAGTCTTGGTGGGGCTTAAAGTACAGGCCTCGCCACTAAAGCAAGTGAACCCCGCCTAAAGAGACTATTTCAAGACATTAAAAACTATCCATCTACCATACGTCCAACCCTACAGTTTCCATAACCTCCATATGTCAATTTTGCCCAAAAAGTGGTACGAATAGTTCAAACAAAGCCACAGAAAGTTAGAAATGTGACATGAAAGCACAAAAACAATCAGCAGAAATTGAAGAAACATAGAAGTTTGTTCACAAGTAGACTCCTCCCCTCCAGCCACCTGTCATACAGACTTTTATTTCCAATTAATTCCTAAAAACCGGTGCTAACAAAAACTGGACTGGAGCATATACATTTGAAATAGAATGAATTAACAAACAGCAATCACATTTTTTACAGAATATAAAGCATGATATTCCATTCCGGAATTCCAGAAATCCTGCCTATACAAATTTCCAACAAGCTGCAATTGTTAAGATTTGTACTGTATATTTTGAAACAAACAAACAAATATTTCCGGAGATCTAAACATATGCTAGACTAATATAGTGTCAATAAATAACATGCTACAGAAGGACCTGACACTGAGAGACCGTGTCAAGGAACTAAGATCCACAAACTCATGGGCCACGTCTGTCCTACAAACGCATTCCCAGAACAGCAAGTCTGGCACTAGTTCCAGATCTGCTGTAGGTTTGCACGGGTGAACGTTTACTACATAGTTTGAGCTGAATTACTGTAGGCGGGACCACTGGTAATGAGGCCCTGGAAGGGTAATTTTCCCCCAGGAAGTGCTAATCTTGTAAATCATTAATTAAACAATATGTGGCTCAAGGCAGAGGCAGGCGGAGATGAAAGAGGCTTCCTGATCCACCTCATTAGATATTGTGACCCTTAAAGCATCTCTGGTAAATAAGCCTGTGACAGTATCTCTCATTGCTTTGCATTTCCAGTTCCTGGTCTTTTCTTGACCTCTTCCACCCTGAAACCTACGTTGAAAACGCACACAAGCAGATTTCCAGCTTCCAAAAAGGATGTGGCACAGGGAGTGTAACTGTTTCCTGGAGAAATGCTGATGAAAAAGCGTCAACTCAGCGTACACGTCAACCCTCTGGCGTCATTACCTTTGGCCTTTCAGAGTGCTGTGCCCTCTCAAACTCGAACACTAAGCATTAGTCAAAATAACATAACCTCATAGTCTGTTGATATGAACCAATAGGATGTCTAGAAAACAGTGTAGCCAATGGCTGATATAATACCTAAATGTATACAGGTATATAGGGTGATTTAGAAGGGCGCTTGGAACTTAAAACAATCAAGTCAGCTATGTGGTTTTACGAAAACCTTTAAAGGGACATTACGAATAAGCATCATTTTTAAGACCTACACCCTTTAAAACTGCCGAAAGTCACCTTGTGCTGAGAAAAGTATTTGAAATGGTCAAACAGCAGCAGACTGAATGACTCTGCCAATATATTTGACAATATATTAAAAGTTATGAACATTATTATTATTACTAATGGAAGTACTGGTGACCTTTTCTCCTAGAGCCCTTTCAGAAGCCATGAAGAAGCACCGCAAAAACACATCATTAGCTCACGTAATTCCAGCTTTATCTGTTCAACTTCAGTGCCATTAAACAAAGCTATTGGAATGTATTCAATTGCATGAAAATATGACGCAACCGTAACAAACATCCCAGAAAATTATTTGATCTTCTTGGGTGATGACATCATTAGCTACAGCGAGACAGAGGAACCCATTTCCCATGATATCCTGCTGCCCACACATTGTCACCAGCAGCTCTGGCATCATTTGTTTTCTGTGATGTAAACAAGCTACACTGAAGACAATATAGTTTATTCAACGACTAAAGCAGACAAGCAGACAACTCTACAGAAGCCGACGAGCGCTAGTGATCCAAGACGTCCTGCTGGACGAGGAACAAGAGAAGAGGGGGAGAAAAAGGAAGGGAAACAAAAACATGGAAATTACAGGCGACGAAAGATAGGATGGACCAGGATTCATCTGTCAATATCTAAATGAAGGAATTGTGGAGGAGGAGGGTTCATTTAAAGGCACAAATCAACAAAAAAATAAAACATCTGCCACCCTTATGTTGTTGCAAACCCATATAGAAAAAACGTGAACGCCGTCCATACAATAGCTTTGTGTGTGGAATGACAGAAACTTAATTCACTGAAAATGTTCACAGAATCATTCGCGCTTCCACATACTCAGGCAGTTACGAGACACACTGCAGCCAGTAATGTCACTGCTGTCAAACCTGGCGTGCAATTGAGATTTGAAAGCTCCAGTACAGTTGAGGGGAAGATTTACGGAGAGTCACGACTTTGGTCTGTCCCCTCACCAAATTTCTTTAAAGCTTCATCTGGACTACTTTTATGGGGCTTCTTTGTCCTTGGAGTGTGACAGCAACAAACGGCTTCATTTACTCACAAAGATGAGCAAATAATGACAGAAATTACACTTTTAGAGGAACTGTCCAACAGTTCATGCCTTCAGTTGCTGTTTACAACTGATAACAGTGTTTTTGAGAGTCATGATACACAGTAAACAATCTCACCATGACATGTCATGGCACGAATCGCTTGTTGTGGCCTATGACAGTTATTTAGCAGATGGAAACCGCAAAGAAAATGTGTCATAGACAAAAGCTGTCAAGGCAGCAGATTGTCTGGGGAGAGCCTCAAAATGGCTTGGTGTAACACTCACACACATATCTCAGTCTCTGGGAACCAGGGCTCGGTAATGAAGCGTGTGTGACAATGTGCCACACACTTCTTGTTGAGTAACAGAACCAATTCTGTCCACCTTTGGAGAACTGTTTGTGTGTTTACTTCCTGTCTGAAAAGCATACAATTTTCCATCGTGTGACTCCCTATTTTTCCTAAACTCTCAGACTTCAAATACTCTGTGACTAATGATGACAACCTGTACTTCTTTTTCAAAGTGGTTATGAGTGTCCTCTTGCATTTAAACCTGATCCTAGATCAGCGTAAAGGGCGGTATTGTTGGAAGAGGTATGGAAGGAAAAGACTCCTTCGGCACTAACATACAGCCGAGCTTCAATTCAAAGAGAGGAAGTCGAGACCGCTTCTGGGGATTAAAACAAGCGTGAGTTCACAGCTCCCCTCCTCCTTTCTCAGTCTCATACAGAAAGCATACGCAGCTGTTTGAAAACATTACTAATGAGACTTAACAAATGCCTTTCTTTTTTACTCTTTCCAGAATCTACACAAGCTTACAAGACAGAGGCATATTCCAACGTCTCACTCTCCCTAGAGAGACATATTGGATATGTGGTAAAGCAAGCTATGGGGGTGGATGTTACCCTGATTCTGAGAACAGTTCTGTAGCTCACTGTGGTTTGACAGAGACAAAGGGCTTATAGTGAACAAGCTGTTTAAAACAAAAAAGTAACATCACAATCACACTTTGCCTCCTTGAAGATTTTTGATAAATGCCAATGGAGTCTTTGTGTTTTTATAACTTATATACAACTCTCGGCTTCATGCAGCATAAATGCTTATCATGTACAGTGAGGTCAGAAAGTCTGAGACCACGCTGAAAATGTGGGATTTCTTTTTTCATTATTTTCAGGAAATGTTTTACAGCACTGATCATGTACTAAACTCTTTCATACAAAAGAAACTGGAATTCCTGGCTTTCTTTGAGGAACTCCAGATGCTCTTTGGAACTTTCTCAGACTAGCCTTGCTGGTTCTGGACTACACTTGCTGGTTCTGGACTACACTTGCTGGTTCTAGACTACACTTGCTGGTTCTAGACTACACTTGCTGATTGTGGACTGGACTTGCTGGTTGTGGACTACATTTGCTGGTTCTAGACTACACT
Source organism: Chromobotia macracanthus (assembly GCA_036877525.1). Classification (NCBI taxonomy): domain Eukaryota; kingdom Metazoa; phylum Chordata; class Actinopteri; order Cypriniformes; family Botiidae; genus Chromobotia; species Chromobotia macracanthus. The sequence continues at coordinate 21,703 of JAZGTH010000130.1, forward strand.
TGCTGATTGTGGACTGGACTTGCTGGTTGTATGTGGACTGGACTTGCTGGTTGTGGAATACACTTGCTGATTGTGGACTACACTTGCTGATTGTGGACTACACTTGCTGATTGTGGACTACACTTGCTGGTTCTGGACTACACTTGCTGGTTGTAGCATGGACTTGCTGGTTGTAGACTGGACTTGCTGGTTCTTAAGGCAAAATGTTAAATGCTCTCTCTCTTTGTAAGTTGCTTTGGATAAAAGCGTCTGCTAAATGAATAAATGCAAATGCTTTTAACTCATGCTGGGACAACATCAGGACCATCAGGTTTTGCACACGTGTAGAGTTCATGCCAGCTCGAGTAAATGCTGTCGAAACCAAAGAAGAACTCGACAAAACATTCAGATTAACAACATGCATACGACTACAGCCAACCCATAACATCTCTTCACATACATGCTTGTAAGTTATGGCATCATAAATGTTTTAATATTTAATAGTCCATCTTTTGAAGGCTCTACTCCAGCCATTTATGGGTACTTCAGGCCACTACACCACATCTGACAGTGAAGTTACGGCCTAAATGGGCTGAAAAGGGGGTGTGACTCTGGACGACCCGCATGAAAGTTGAATCAGACCGAGACCCTCACAGAGGCGCTTTCTGTGCCCCCGGTGGCGGATCAAACCCCGCACGTCACCGATCAATCGATCCTCATGTCCGGTACATACATTACACCAGTCGTTATGGAGGCTTATGAAGGCAATGCGTGTCGTGCTGCATTCGTGATAACGATTTCGTGTACAATCCGGATGCCCGTATCCGCAGCTTCAGAAACCGGGCGTCGGGTTCGAGAAAGGCGCAGGGTAAATAGGTAGCCAACTCACGTAATGTTTGGACGGGTTCCTCCTCTTCTCCACATCCACCACTTTAACATCCAAAACTGTCCGAAACTGCATTTTGAACCCGGAGGCTTCAACGCGGTCCGCAATCAAAAGGCGAGACGAACCGCACCGGCACCGAATTAAATTCCCACGTTTGCGCAAATCAAACCTCCGTCTCCTCCTCAAGCCGGTCCAAACAGATACGAGGACCGAATATCAAAACCGGGTTATTCAACTTAAATCCGCCCGCGGGGGAGCGCGGCTTCTCCAGCCGAATTCGAATCGCGGAATCCGGATCGACGCGTCTTGCGGGAACGCGCGCTGGAGGACCGGCGCGTTTCTTTTGTGCGGACCACCGTGATCCACCTGGAGGCGGAGGGGGGCGTCGAGCGCGTCACTGAGGCCGGGACGCGTTCACCGCGGGTCCGGTAGCTGGAGCACGGCGTCGGCTCGGCAGGAAGCGCGCACTGGGATATTTGGGGAATGGGGTTGGGCTTCTCCAGCCGGGGTTCAAGAGCTTCTTCTTACGGAGGACAATCGCGGTTTCCACTCTTGCAGAAGACAATGATGTCGTTTGTTTCTCTCGCTCGGGTCCGAAACGCTTTACGGGCGATTGCGGAGAGCATTTAAACGATCAGATAGATTATCTGGACTGTAACAAAGCCATTTAACGCGCAAAATATAAACAGATACGCGTTGTGCAATAATGTACCCATCTCTGAAATGCAAGTGCATAAGGTGAACTGCGCATCTGTTGCATAATATTACATTAATATGAAGAAACGGCTCGCTGCCTATAAATAAATGTGAAATAAATGTGAAATAAATGTGAAATAAGAAGCGGCATTCGTACAGATGTGCTCATGCACGGCGGCGTATTTAATAGCTCACGCTGACCTCTTGTGGACATTAACTGGAACTACAAGCTTAAACAAAAGCCTTGCTTTGAAGCATCATGTCTAGATTATTAGAGATGTTGGCATCCTTTCCAAACAGTCAATCAATCAATCAATTTGTAAATAAAAAAAATGCTTTCTGTAAGAACAACACATAACGTCCGCATAATGTTGTGTTAACCGATGACATACAAACCACAAATAAGCAATGAAAATAGCCTTCTGGACAGAATTCTGTAAGTCTAGCCATGATTGTTTCTGAGCACTTGACAATATTTTTCGTCATGTTTTAAGATGTTAAATAACAGTGTAATGGGCTTCTGTGGTGCTGATTATGTCGCTGTTACATTCCAAGAACCGTAGGGCCACCTCCAGGGCCTCACGACCCATGTTCTGGCTGTAGCGTTGTCTCACGCTGGACAATATGTGCAGGGTATGGCATCCTTTCTCAGCATCTGCAAAACAGCGACACATGAGAGAGGTTCTCCGAGCATGCTTAGTTTCACACAAGGGCCCTCATCAACACATCTGGGTTTGTTCCGCTTACTATAAGGCTAATTACCAAATCAATCAATAAATGGACATGAAGCAGATGTAGTTGCAACCGTTTCATTATGTGAGAATACAGACACAACAGGATTATACAAGCAACACTGCCTGGCAACAGTTTCTCAACAAAACTAAGAGTAATGCTGTAACTGTCCAATCAGAATTAAGAAATCCAAATATCACTTTTTAGTGTGTAAAGCTATTGTGTAGAAATACATACATTTTTCCCTTTTGGTATCCTCTCGTAAAATGTCCTTGATCACTGTAAGGAGGTCTTTGTCTTGTTCAGTTACCTACAGTGGCCGAGGTAAGAAAAATTAAATTAAGTTTTTCAGTAGTTTTCATACTTTCACATTATATAACATTATATAACAATTCACGCACAAATACTGTATACAAATACTGTATATTAGCCCTTTAATTCAGTTAAGAGTCTCCTGAGGTGACTTGAACCACTAACACTGTCTTTCTTAATGTGACATCATACTTCCTGAGGCGTGTGCATCTACGTACATTGTAAACTTCATCCTGAGTTCGCATTTTGCGGAATATTTTTCCCTCTTCCTGGAGGACGCTCAGGGTCTCCTTCAGAAGATTTCGAATTTGTGTGGAAAATGAGGTTCCGGGCTGATCCGATTCCTTTAGACAAAAAGTAATAGTTCATAATCAATAAGTCATCCACATAATGAATCACAAGTTATTCTAAGTTATGTAATAAAAGAAAACTTTCAAACAAGTACATGTAAATGAGGTCGACATTTAGTTCTGTGTGTATTCCATGTAAGTTCTCATTAAATGATTAAGAAAGGTGTTTATAAGCTTCTCCTCAGAATATTTTTCATCACCATATGTTGGCGTCCTTGAATCTCCAGACTAGCAGCATCTCAGAGGAGATTTCATAAAAGCTCCACAGACGATCGTTCCCGCCTGCTGCCATCAAACATTACAACATGGGCTCCCCTGCCGTGCCTACCACACGTTATTTTTGGCTCATATATCCGGTTACACCCCAGCCAGGAGTAGTGACATTGAACAAGGACAGATTTTTTGGTAGCTCTGTGCATCCATATTTTGCACTGTGTACATGCGGTTCTAGGTCTGCTGAGTTCTGTGGAGGTCAAGGTCAGGCCTGGTACCTGTTCTGCAGTAGTGCTTTGGATCAGTGGATGCAGGAGGAACTCAACATCATAAGGACGAAACCTTGCCACCTGTTTCTCTGAAAGGAACTCCTTCAGGGTATCAACTGATCGAGACACCAAATACTGCAAATGCGAGGACCCACCTGCCCTGTAAAATAGGTTTAAAACAGCGTTTCTCAGCCTTTTTGACCTCAACACTGTTTTAGCTTATTAGCTATTTTGAGGTCGCTTTTCAAATTGGGACCACAAGTAGACATGATTCATGTCAGAGACTAAAAAACACTTTGACTTGTAGTAGGCTTTGCTTATGGGGCTGACATGTTGAGGTAATGTTAATGGCCAAATACTAAAAACTACAATAAAAACTGAGCGTACCTTTAATATTTATTAGAAATATCAGGCCTGAACTAAGATATAACATTATGCTGCCTCTGTTCCTACAAACAGATAAATCCTGGAACAAATAAGTCTTTTCTTAAACTGAATTAGACTACAAACAGTACTGCAGTGTAAACTCACCAAACTCTGTTTCAATACTATAAGGTGTAAGACCTCTGTCTTACTTACTCTTTGCCACCCAGTTCATCACTCGGTACATGGAACGGCTGATCGTAGCACTTCCTGTACAGCTGAGGCAGTTCCATCATATGTGAGATCTGCACGGCCATCACAGGGTCATTTACTTTATCTACACATGTACCCACACACAAAAACAAACAGAACGACAATTACAGCAAAACAAACAGATACAGTATGTGAGTCTGTTTGTTCAACATCCAAACACACTTTGAGTAGTTAAACAACGTTATGGACAAAATAGTTAATATTTAATTTATTAACCACCTACAAGTTCATGCTGGCACAAACAAAAACATTTATGTTCTCACACAGTACCGGGACTTTTGTGTGTTTTAGAGGGTTAATGTCTACTCTCATCCATGTGTACCGTCCCTGAACGTTTCACTCACAGAAGCGGGAGGCCTTGATCTCCCTCTGACCCCTGGATGTTTTGACAGTCCCTCGTACCCTAAGCAGGTCTCCAATCTCCAGCACAGAGCTGTTCCGCTGAGCCTCCTTCAGCCGCCTGAGTTCATCTTCAATGTTAAAGCCTCCAGAGGACACACTAGAACATTTGGGAGCCGGTTCTCCCTGATCTCTCCATTTCTCATCTTTCCAACAAAGACAGTTTATGACCCCTGTACTATCATCCACTGTGTGATGAAAAGGAACAGACAAATTCCAATAAAACAATCTGGTTACAATCCTAACTTCAGGATTTTTTTTAACTGTAAGCGATTACAGAATACCTTTGTTCCTTTACAAAATTTCAACAAATATAGCAACATAATGGAAATGTATTAACTGGTCTCAAAACACACTTTGCTTTGCCATGTTACTGTCTTCTGTTCCCTGTATTTAGGCCATCAAACATGCAAAATCTTCCCAGATTACCTCCATAGCAATAGAAATCTTCTCTCTCTCGCTTGTACACAACCGTCCCCAGTACATCCACCTGGTATATCGGGTGAGTCTTATAGAAATAAACACCTAAAGAAGACAATGATTAAAGGACAGATTTATGGCTGTGCTGATACAGTATCATCTAATAAAACCATCAATCAGTATATCGTCTGATACAACCATCGATATCTATAAACCTCGGTTGGGTATCTCTAATAAAACCATGGCTGATAAACTCGGTATACGTCGCCTGATAAAGCCATCGGTCGGGTATCGTAAAGCCATCGGTCGGTATATCGTCTGATAAAACCATCGGTCGGTATATCGTCTGATAAAGCCATCGGTCGGTATATCGTCTGATAAAGCCATCGGTCGGTATATCGTCTGGTAAAGTCATCGGTCGGTATATCGAAACCATCGGTCGGTATATCGCCTGTATATCGTCTGATAAAGCCATCGGTCGGTATATCGGTAATCGGTATATCGTCTGATAAAACCATCGGTCGGTTATATCGTCTGATAAAACCATCGGTCGGTATATCGTCTGATAAAATCGTCGGTATATCGCCTGGTATATCGCCTGATAAAGCCATCGGTCGGTATATCGTCTGATAAAGCCATCGGTCGGTATATCGTCTGATAAAACCATCGGTCGGTATATCGTCTGATAAAGCCATCGGTCGGTATATCGTCTGATAAAACCATCGGTCGGTATATCGTCTGATAAAGTCATCAGTCGGTATATCGTCTGATAAAACCATCGGTCGGTATATCGTCTGATACAACCATCGGTCGGTATATCGTCTGATAAAACCATCGGTCGGTATATCGTCTGATAAAGCCATCGGTCGGTATATCGTCTGATAAAACCATCACTGTGGGGCTTTGTGGCGCTTTCTCCTACATATTTCTACATATCGCATGTGTGTTTTTGGTCTTATTGAGGATAATTTAACAATGCTTTCTCAACAAGAGCAAACACGAGATCAATATGTGGAAAAACAGGGGGGGGGGAATCTACATATTATAATAACAGCAGATGAAAACACAGACACAAACACATGTACAGCCCGTCATTATAATATAATAATACTGTAAATACCGTCACTGAATCTGTAATGAGGTTATTGATCATATTTACAATACGAGCTCGTATTTTTCTTGGATGCACAGTCACGAATGGAGACTTAGCTCCACATTACAGCAACTTATTGTGTTAAATGAATAAATAAACTGGTGTTTGGGATGAAGGTGATGGCTGTGTGCACCTGGCACCCGTCCGGACTCTCTCATCTGCAGGATGTCGCTGATGTAGAGTCTGCGGTACGCGGAGAAGCCGGGGTCCAGACCCCACAGAGTGGACGGCGGCTCCGGGTCCTCCGCGGCCATCACAGCATTTTGAGGATGAACCCTACTGAGAGAAACCCTCACAAATGAAACACAAACACGAAGAAAGAAAATGAAAGTAGAGAAAGAAAACAAACGGCGGGACCGTGCGTGCGCGCTCCCGCTCCTGCGCGGCAGCCTCACTGCGCAGGCCGGAGGGGACGCGCGCTTGCTTCATGAATATTAATGCGCCCACTATTTGTAGGCTTTAAATATTTATAGGTTATAGTTTTTAAAGGTTTTAAATGATTTATTTACTCGGGTTTTTCCGGCGAATAACGCATTAAAATAAATTTAGGTTTATTTTAGGTTTAGGTAAACCGGTAAACATTCCAGTATCCTGGAATGACTTTCTGCAAGCCCGCCGTGGTGAATCATTCACCCGGGTGAAATCTGCCACTGTTATCGTGTGGAGAAAACAACACACAAACATTACGAGAACATTACGACAACAAACAGAAATCCTCTGCACCGGAGGCGCCTCGGACCCGGGACCCGTGAGCATGCCACCCGCATCCATTTTAAAGGTTTAAGACTCTTAAATGACTCTTTCTTAAATAACTCAAGTCTTCTGTAGATGTGACACATACGATATGAAGAGGTTCAATCTCATCATTTATTGTCGTGTAAAAAAAAAGCGACGTTCCCTGACCGGGAATCGAACCCGGGCCGCGGCGGTGAGAGCGCCGAATCCTAACCACTAGACCACCAGGGAGCTGCGCAGCTGCGTTTGTTCATGCCGTGAAGATCTGCGTATCTGTTCAGCTTTCCAAACTGCTTAAAACTACTTTTGAGAAGTCCTGGGAGAGTGCTGACACACAGATGTTGACACATGGAGGACATTAATGTTCCTCTGAACTGTCCTGTCACTCCAGAGAGATGAACATCTCAACTCAGTGCAGTTTCCGCAGCTGATGTCATGTCACCGTGAGATCATAAATGTTCATAAACAAGTGATATTTGTGATGAAAGACTGATAGCTGTATCAGGTGTGAGCAGACCTCATATGAATTGGCCATAAACGCAGCTGTCAGATACTGATGAACTCACTGACCGAAAGCGCTCAGACGGCACCACGCATTCACTCATACTTATGGAGCAATACTGCTCAGATTATCTCAACTGTATGACCCAAAGGTCAGATGGACCTCGTGATAACAGCTGGGCTAATGAGACACACACACAGAAGATAAGTTATCTTTGAGGAGCACGTATCTTTGTTTTATTATTATTAAGATCATTAGGAGCTCTTTCAGAGACTGTAAACCACAATGGCTTCTTCATTCCAATTGGTTCTTCATAGCAAAACATTTGGGTATAAGACATAAGACATATAAAATATTCTATAGTTTATTCTTACAAGGATTGTTGCATGGATCGTTTCTCCACATAAACCTCCAGGCTGTGCTCAGCGGCATCATAGTCTAGAACCTGAACTTTGGAATGAAGAGTTAGGGCAGACTCACAGTCAAAGAAAAGGTTAAAGAGTAACTCTTCATGTGTCGATCGCAAGAGCAAAGTAGATAGTTTGTTTGTCAGAAGTTCATAATGTGTCAGTGGCAAGACTGCCTCCTTAATACTGTCTGAAAAACGCAACAGTGGTTTCTGATGCTTTACAAGTTTTGTTAGAAAGAAAATGAAGTTCAATTTTGAGTGTCAACATCATAAGGGGAATTTAAACCTAATAAAATTAAGTTCACACGGTTTAAAACTAAAACCAGTGCTTTTTGGTTTGGCCATTCAAACGTTCTAACACTTTTAGCCAGGGCTGAATGTTGTCCCAGGCCCTGTGATGAGACGGGCCCCCTAAACGTTTTTATACTGCTGGGTGTATGAAAACTGGGCCCCACCCTTATCACTTTACCCCTAGGGCCTGTGAATTCTCACGCCAACCCTGCTTTTAGCTTATATACACAAAAACCATTACATTTGAATCATATGAGAGATAAGTGTTTCTGTTGGAGGTCTGTCCTATCCCAGCAGGACTCTCTGCAGCCTGTCTGGGGGTATGCTGCTCTCATCCTCTGACTCTGCTTCACTCTGTGGGTTTGAGCTGCAGGGAGAGGAACACTGTGGAGAACACAGGTAGTGCATGAGTGGCAGGCGATACTTCCCACAGAAATCCACAAACTTGATGTGCCGCACGCACGAGTCGAAGTAAACACCTGAAAGACAAGAAAATCTTTGAGTAAATAATATTAAAAACAAGACACTTAATCCACTGTTATAATAGCTTGTCTGTTTATCTTTGTACAGTATGTTGCACATCTGCTATGTTTGAGCACAGTCAGAAATCAATAGACTTCTGGGCACTTTATGAAGCTTTTAAAGCAGTGTCAATATTATCACAAACTCTACAGCTCTGGTTTAGTCTCTCACCTGCACACTTTGGGTTCGGACACTCGCTAGCCAAGTTTAAATAATGGATTAGATTGGACGGCAGTTCACACGGGAGGTACGGGAGGTTCTGGGACTTGATCGTACGCCCCGCCAGCTCCATCAGGGAAGGAGGGTCATAGGTCATGTCCTTGATGAAGCGCACAACCAGAGGATTGCCACGGAGACTGAGCTCCTGCAGATGAACGAGGCTGAGGATCTCACGGGGGAGGAAGGTCAGCAGGTTGTTATGAAGACTGAGAGAGAGCAGGGAGTGTAGTCTGAGAGTACAAAGGAATGAGATTGTAATATTATTAAGCTTCATGACCTTTTGATTTAAGAGCATGCAATGGAGACAAACAGCACTCTCACCTTTTGAGCTGCGGTGGGATGCTTTGGATGCGATTGTCACACAGAACCAGGTATTTCAGACAGCTGAGGTTAGCCAGCTCAGGTGGGATAGAGGAAATCAGGTTTCCACCCAAATACAGCATCTCCAGACTGGACACAACAAACGCCAGAGTTTAGACGCTGATATAGAAGTAATATTTCATATTACCTAGGACAACCTTTATTTCCAGACAACGTATAAAAAGGATATGAAAAGGATTATGCCTTGCACACTCCTGGAAAAGTCAGAAAGTGTTATTATTACTATTCAGGTGACACTATTGAAGCATGTAAGCTTGCAAGCAAAATGTACTTTTAAAATATGCTCACATATGCATGCAGGAAGTAGGATACCGAAATCTCCCGGTCAAAAGATCACTCAGAATATGTGTTTAAACTCAAGGGGTGATCAATACCACTCAATGAAGATTGAAAAAAAATACTAGTGACAAAAAGGGAAGGAAATTCAAAGTTCATCTAAATTTAGATAAGTCAAAATTTTGCAACACAGGATACAAGTGAAAGACCTAATTTTATCAGTCTGGGTTGCGATGAAATCATTAACTTTAAAGCAAATACCCATGTTATGTCATGTTATTTGTATTAAAAAAAAATTAGGTTGCTCTCCCATACTATAGGCTAGCCAATCCTCCAATAGCCCCACCAACCACCCCAAACCTTTAAAAGTATTCACCAGCATTACACTAATGTTGAAACAGCTGATCCAAGACCGAAGTCTCAACTGGGATTTCATAACCCTTAACAGACTAACACAATATGGTGCGGACCAGCAGAAGTTTTGAACTTTTCAATGCATGCATGAACCCTTATGAAATAAATACTCAAATTGTCCCAGCAGAACAAACTCAGCTTTCTCAGCATATGGGGTTGTTGAGCTCTCAGTGGGTATGAAATGTTTAATTGTACCAGCCAAGTAAAGCAGCCACAAACCTGGTTAGGCTCTCTATTTCTGCAGGGATGCTCTTCAGTCTGTTACCCCCGAGAGAGAGAGACTGTAACCGTGTGAGTTTGAGAAACTGCATGGGCATATCCCCAAACCTGTTGCCACTTAGATTCAGAGTCTCCACCTGCATGCATTCAAAGCCTTTGGGAAACGAAGCTTCATGCAGAAGGTTGTTCTTCGCCACAAGCGTCTTCAGGTTTGTTAGGCGTGTGAAGTCTTCTGGTATTAAAGTGATGGAGTTGTTGCTCATGTCCAGATACTCCAGGTTGGACAGTAAACAGACGGAGGGTGGAAGAAGAGATAAACGATTGTAAGCGACGTGCAGCTGCTGGATTTGCTCTCGTTTGCTGTCCGCGATGTGATCCAGGTTCACGCCGTCCAGCTGGAGACGCGACAGGTTCAGAACGGCGCACCTGTCCTCCATGCCCGAGAAACGCGCCATTGAAACGGTGTAGCAAGCGGATAATGAAGGGGAACAGGAAAGGTGAAGCTATTTCAGTCGAGGTTGGCACTTGGTTGTGTTATAATCCATGCACGTTTACGTTATAAAGCACGGCTGGCTTCTGCTGGAGGAGCCTGCAGCGCCGAGCGCCGCGGTTTTATGCCCGGCGGGTCACGCCTCCGGGCGGCGGTGGTTGGTCGCGCTGCCTGTACGGGGTCACGGCAGATCTGATGCAAGTTTTCTGCTGAGGCTCTTATGCAACTTCACTGTAAACCGACATGCATGTCGCTAGACCTTCATTAGTCTACCATAAACGGGTGAGACAACACTTGTGAGTGGGGTACACTTTTTATTGGCATGCCAGGAGTTCATGTGTGCAGATCTGATGCCCACTGAGATTTCCATTGCAAGGTGTTTTTTACACACTTGCACAGATTTGGCAAGGCATGAAAGTAACTATGGAAATAACACAGTGCAAACTTAAGGAAGTTCCTGAAAAAGTTCCTGCAATCATAACATGCAACACAATATTGTCAATAAATTGTCAATATTGAGCTTTTGATTTAAGCAGCCTGTGCGAGCAGTTATATTGAAATACTCTTTTGATACAAGGTTTACGCTGAATATCCCTTCATCTTTCATATTCAATATTTCATATTCAATTCCTCATCTGACTGCTTTCAGTCTTTAATATTTGCTGCAGTCTGATAGCGTGATCTTGACCTGATATTAATAATGGCAAGCGTTCAAACATGTCATGTGTTAGGAGAAGGAACGTGGGCTCACTCTTACCCAGCTGGCTTTTATTTACTGCCATTTTAAATCACTTATCTTTATAGCATCAGAGTGATTGTAGCGTAAATCTGTTCACCGTCCTAATGATCTTTGGCCCACAATGTTTGGTAAGCAAAAACATTGTACCTGCTTGGGGAAATTTCAACGAAACACTCACTGTATAAAAACACTCTATTATAAAATGGTTTACAGTCATTTTTACACGACAGGGTCTTAGATGAAGGCTGTCTTTTAACACGGCCAAACAATTTTAAACTATGAATAATATCATATGTATACAAATTGAAATAATTAACATAAACTAAAAATCTGCATCTAAAGTGCCTATTTCTATTATTCTGTAGTTGATGAAAGCTAAAATCTGGAATGATGTTTGTCCTGGCCTCCTCTGTCATTTAGTTTGGATCACTCCGTTCTCCTCACACGTCTTCAGTGGTCACTTTCATCTTCTCCATGATTTCCTGTGAAAATGAAGGTGAAACATCAAACATTTTGTTTGCTTTAAGGCCAGTCACACAGATCACAGGAAATGATGTCATTGATGTCACATGCTCACTACCAACCTGAAATTTGTTGAGTTCAGCCACTCTTTGTGTCCATTCCTCTTCTGTCATTTCCTGTTCATTTCCCTCCATTTCCTCTGGAGAAGGTAACTTATTTGAACCTAATAAAAAGAGATAAAAACAGAATCCTAGAGCACAATCCAGATTTTATTTGCGAAAACATTTCCAAATCCCAGCCTCAAGGCTAAGAGCCGAAACACAGCGCTAATATCTCAGGTCAGAGCTGTGGCTCACCGTCACAGGTCACAGCAGTGCAGACCCAGTTTCCGCAGGCGCAGACGCAGCGGTTACATTCCACCTGCGTTTCAGCTCCATCCTCATAAGTCTCGTCTTCTAAAGCACATTCTAAAAGACACGACACGCGTCACATTCTCATTACAGCCTTCAACACACTCACATCTCTTGTTTATACATAATACTGATAGATCAATATATCGTTCAGCTGATTAATCAACAGATTTCTCACAATTGCCAGATATTTACCACTGAACTGTCTGTTTGGCCAGATTAACAAAATGGTTTCCAGAATCATCCAACTGCCTTTCTGGTTTAATTTTTTTTGTGACTCTGATATCTATATGCACTCGATCACTAGAGCATTTTCGTATAGATCTTATTTTCTGTCATTAAGTTGTATTACAGTGTGTGCTACACTAGTGCTGTGTAGTAAAGCGGGTAGTTGTAGTTCGTACTTCTCTCTGGAGGATTGAATCCAGGCCTGAGGCAGTTAAGGAATTCGTCAAAGCTCAGTTTCCAGTCGGCATTCTCATCAGACAGCTCAATAAGAGCATCCACACACAGACTCCTGCACAACACACAAACTATTACTCAATGCTACTATAAAAACAGGCCACACTGTTCCCGGGCGGCTGGAAGTCATTAAAGAAGGTCCTACATCTGTCTGGGATCAGATAACAAAACTGTGTTCTGGCCACTGAAAGTAATTTAATCATTAATCATCTTAATTGATTTAATCAATTTTTGGATTGTAAGAACAATGTCCATGTAATCCTCTAAAAATATCCTCGTCAATTGACCTCAAAATCTCTTGGTGTCTATGGACCATTTCACAGTAAACATGATATTGTGTTACATAGTTTAACGCTGTAAAATCCACTCTACAGTTTTATTCCAATTGAATTACAAAATTTTAAAAGACTATGTTCAGACACCCTCCTGCGCTGTCAGAGGATAACAAGGTCATAATCATTACAGTTTATAGACTAGCCCAGAGAGATTTTCAGAAAGAGATTATCAGAACCTGCTGTAAAATAAACAGATAAGACTATTGACACAGATAGTGTCGAGTAAGTAAGACAGTATTCAGGTTAATCAGCCTCAGAGATGCATACCAGGATGAGACACCAAGACAAAGATTTCTGTGTGAGCAGATTAAATGTAGTTTAACTATTGTGCAAAAGCAATGTGATTGTGTGTCATATAATAGCATGACTGAGACAATAGGGCAGAGTAGTTGAAATAGGGCAAAGTATTTGAAAATGACACCAAGCAGGAAGGTTTCAGCTGATTATAAAGGCTTATTATTGGTGCATTATTAAAAACACATTACAATGCATTTTTTGGGTCCATTTGCAGTTTAGAAGGTGAATTCCCTTTTCCCACTTTAAAAAAGTACATATACTGGTTAAAATGTGATTAAAATTATGGTAAAAAATGATGTACCCTCACAGGAGACGAAGACTACAGTGGTCTTGCAAGAGCTGTTTGATTCTACATGGGGCAGGACATCCATTGTTGTGGCTGTCATTTTGAGATCAGACAAATATTACTCACTTTATCTTAATAACTCCATTATTATCCAACGCCTTCAGCGGAGGAATAAATTAATCGCAGGTGACACATACGCCTGCAGATAGGGCCGGTGTAATTTCTACAATGGCATTAAACACTGAAAACATTTGATGATGCACCAGTGGCAATAGGTGTGAACCAAAAGTGGCCAACATTTCTTTAAATATTAAAGCTGCATTATGAGTGTTGCGTCTGTGTGTATGTCTGACCGAAGCAGGCGGTTGTTCTCCTCTTCAGCATAAGGGGAGCTGATGTTGATGGCACTCGTATTGTGCTGAATGAACTTCAGGAACTCTGTCGAATCCAGCTGAGAATCTCCATTATCATAGTTCTGTTGAAACACAAACAGGTTTTATAATTATATCGTTCACGTTGTATGTTGATTACACATCAAATCTGTATTTTTGTGTTGGAGTTTATCATCCTCACATGAAACTGTAATCAATGAACGCATCCCTAAACAAGTGACTAATCAATTAATCAATCCGTTAAAAACGGACACAAAAACCTGGAAGTATTTGAGCAGGATATCTGAGAAGTTGGATCCTTTGGAGAACCAGCCATCAGGCTCCACCTCTGACTGCAACCAGCCAATCACACGGCTCCTCAACTCATTACGGTCCGCCAGGTAACAAACAACTACATAAACAAATAAAGAAAAACATGACACTTAAGCACATTATGTGTTGCAAAAACCCATCAGCCTTAATAATATATTTTGTGTGGACACTTCTGTTGCTTAAGAATCTGTCAGATGCTATTTATTGCTATTATTTAATGATTGTTGCTTAAAATTAAATGATAATCCTATAACAGTGTATAACCACTGTTATATTCCACTCTTTATAATAATGCTCTGTTCTGCACAGTCAAACAGGTGTGTCTTTACTCACTTGGGCTGTTGATGATCTTTTCCATTTTTTTCTCTAAACAAGAAGAAAGAGGAACCATGTAAGTAACATTCACCATCAACAGCTGAAGATCTGAGGAGCCCTTTATGCAAAATTCTTATTCCTGTTTTAGGGCAACACACAATGTCTTCAGAGGAGATGGCAGCTGTTGAAATTACTAGGTTACAATGAGACTTCATTTGATTTTGTAACAATGAAAATGTATGGTAACTGTATGGTAACTCATAATTGATGTTCTGTGGTTGAACATTTTCACCTCAAACTAAGTGATTCAAATTGAATGTAGCATCACAGAGCCATTTGAACCTAGTTGAAGAGTGATGGTTGAAGATCTTTAGCTGGTTCCTTCACAGGAAATGATGTCATTTACAAGGAAGCCTGTTTTTCATGATATAATGGTGATTACTGCATGCCATTAAGATATAAACCTTTCAGGGGAAGGCAAACACACACAATTACCCTCACAATGTCCATCATGGGCGACCTGCACTTTGAGTCCAGTCAGGCAGGCATCTCGGTGCAGCTCACAGTGGTTACGGTACATCTTTCCATTACTGCCACAAACCGGACGCTTATGCAGTTTACATTGCTAAACAAAAACATGCACATGAACTTTAACTGCACGTCATGCACATCTGACAGTGTTCATGACCTGCATATTTTTCCTCAGGACAGTCTAGAGAAAGTTTAACAGGCAGTTTACCAGAAAGTTTAACAGGGGCTGAGGGTCAATGTGTGTGATGTAACAGTGGGAACAGAACATGTGTGTGCATGTGATAAAGGAGAGAGAGACTGATGAAGTGTGTGTCCATGACTCCACTTTTTCTCATTTATATACCTAGAATTAGGTGTGAAGGTGGCCTTTAAAGATACGGACCAATCAGGTAACAGAGTCCCCATGTATGGCCCAATCAGAAGCAGGGGAGTCACAATTTGTGGGGTATGTGTCGGGTCAAGGTGCAAATATGGTGGCATTTATGATGCGTACCTCAATGCAAAGGCAGGTGGCCTCTCCTTTCCCTGTCACCGCACATTCTCTACCAGCCCCACAGAACATGTTCGCACAAACTTTACTTTTATTCCTCACCACCTGCGCAAAACACACAGACATGTTAGAAATAAAAATGTCAGAAATGTGTGAACAAACAATGATCAAACATTACGACTCCAGTGTCTTTTTTGGCCTGTTGGACTCTGGCTCCAACTAGTGATAAAGGGAAAATACGTCAAAAGTTGAGTTTCAATATGTTTACTTTATGTGTAGGACCTGTTTGAGTTCTAGGACTACACTTCAGTAATACTACAGTTCAGTTACAGTACAGTTCAGTTCAATTATAATAACAATCTGATATATACAATCTATATATATATATAGTAGTGGTATTAAGATCCTGTGAAGATTTTAAATTTAACCACAAGATGGCAGACCACACTTCCTGAACAGAACTGAAGAATGAATGAATGAATGAATGTGACACTCAAAATACATTCATGCTGATAAACATGCCAACTGTCCTAATAAAATCCATTTTAGTGAAAGTAAAATTCATATTTTTATTTGCTTCAGTAAGTAAGTAGTAAATGAAAAGCATTTTTCTTGGCAGTTTTTGAAAATTTACCATTAACATAAACTTGTTAAAGCACCTGTTTAAGTCACAAGGGACGAACCCTGTAAACCTGTTACCTGACAGTTTTGCACTTTAAATTAAGCAGCAGTGGCTAATTTGAATATAGACTTCAGAGGACACTTGCTTATAGTTGGTATAAACTCTTTGTGTCTGCTCATGTTATATCTAAATAATGTTTACACTGGCTATAAACGTTGAGCCGAAAGTGTAATATTATGGGCTTCTTAGCTCAACAAGATGAACTGAAAGAAAAGATTTTAGTCATGATGATCAGCAAAAAAGTGTACTTTGGAAATCTAAATTAACTTGTAAAGAGTAAAATGTATAGATTTTGGAAATGCAGTTGTGTAAGATATTTAGATATTTAGTTTCGGTAATACTTCAGTGAAACACATAATTCTTCATCATTCTCTATTATTCTAATAATGCAGTACAGTCACTCAAGTCATTTACAGTCCTGCTAACCTACACAAACAGTAACTCAGCAGACTTGTTCTGCTCTGGTTGTGCCGTCTGACTGGGGCGGACTGAAGTGTGAAAGGCCCTTTGACCCAGTTCCAGATGGGACCCAGATCTGTTGACCTTTGCCGTCTAATAAAGAGGGTGAGTAACAAAGAGTCTGACCATGACAATACACAGCACATTCTCACACAGAAAAACACAGAAATAAAGCCCCACACGGCAGATGGCACACACATGAAACCATCTGCACAGTCTGTGTGTATCTAACAAGAAAATCATATTCAGTTCACAACCATACCATTACAGCTAACAATCTTAGGTATCAGAAACATTTCCCTAACATTTCCATGACGTAATATAAGCATTAAATATGTTATTTTTCATGTTCCAGGAACTTTCAAAACATACAGTTTTTAGACATTGTATTAACATTATTGCTTGGTTTATAAATTCTTTAATGTTCATAAAACATTATACTAAACTTTAAGATATTAAAGAACCTTAACCAATGTTGTGACAAAGATCCCTGTTAGCTGTGCTCTACCATTTGGGGTTTTCCTTACAAATCAATTAGAAATAAAAATGGCAAAAGAAACATCATTTTTATTCTATTACAAACTTTATGTAGCATGTTTTACTCAGTGTATCTCCAGAAAGGGGGCGGCGAATAAGGTATTATCCTTTAAAATGTAGTAAGCAAGTGTGCACCAAAGCAAGTACACACTTGCTGACTAGAGTGCAGTCTGCCAGTAAGGACAGAACATACAGGAAGATGATGTGATGGCTGAATATGTGTTGAATGACAGTCTGGGGACATCTGTCCATCTGTTCTGCAACTCCCACTACAGAATGCATGTGCCAGAGACGTGAGAGACAGGCATTATGTTTTACAGGGATGATTTAGGATGGAGAGTGTTCACTCTCTCTGCTTCTCTGTCTCTCTACCTGCAATGAATTTTTCACATAACAGATCTGAGATGTCAATAGTGGGATCTTACATGAGGAATGATTCACAGTTTTCCTATGATAGAGAGGATTCACAGTGCCAGAGAAAACATGCACAGAAAAGGGAAAAGCAAACAGGTCTGATTCATTTATCTGAAAAGACTGAATACCTTCCTGTTTGAATTGGACATTAATTGACTCAAAGTCTTGTTTAAAACATTGAAATATTTGATTACTCAAATAAATGGGCTAGCATGTTATGTTCACATCTGCTACAAAAACTAATTTAAGTTTACACGAATGGACATTTACCATAAAGTATTTTTTTTTTTTAGTTTGATCACTTTTACAAATTTATGTACGCTTTACTTGACATCATTAAATTGATTTTTATACTTATATTCACATTATATCAGCCATCACAGATGTGTGAGACGTGCACGTGACACACACACACACACACACACACACACACACACACACACACACACACACACACACACACACTATAATTTCACACCACAGCGTCTTCACAATCTGTGATTCTCTGTGTAGATCTGAGAGTCGCCTCATCACAGCTTGATGAAGAAATCGCCTTGACGCTTTCTGATTGGCTGAACAAAGAAAATGGCTGCAGCCTGCTGGCATGCTTTTGTTTGCAGGTTATTGAGTCTGTTTCTCAAGCAGCGGTCCGGAGCCCAACGGGGGCCTCAA